>JBBPCW010000001.1:25554578-25576193 GCA_037974425.1 Phenacogrammus interruptus
AATTGCTCATAAAGGAGAGTAGCAGTGAGGGCCTACAAAGCTCAAGAATACTTGATGCTCACAGGGGTGCAGTATTCCACCATGGGATAGTTTAGCTTGTGACCCTTGCTGGTTCTTCTGGAGAAAAAACACCTCTGACACACATTGTAGTTAAAATGCTTCAGACTTCGATACCTGAGAAATGAACAGATTTTTCCTTTGAATTCAGCATTGCTCTTTCATCTGTATTTCTATTCAAATCTAGTCCTGCAGGATTTAATCTCTTTTATACTTTGTATTTAAGATTTGATTTTGTCTATGATTTACTTTACCTAAAGCCCACCATGGGGCACTCTTTACAGATGTTACACTTGGCCTGGTGCTTGGCAGTCTCGGCTGCAGCCACTCTGTGCAGTACTGGTAACCACACCATTGACTGAGGCTCCAGATGCATCCACTCTACAAACTGGTCCAGTTCAATTGTCTCTGTACTGCCCACCTGCAGCATAGCAGGAAAGACAGATCTCTTGTTTGTTATGACAATAGGAGAAACAAAGAAAGAAAAAAGCAGCTTTGGACTAAGTTCTCTAGTGTAAAAACAGTGCTTTAAAGATTCGCTGTAAAAAAACCAAAAAAAAAAATTTTCCTTAATGAAATTATTTTCCTCAATGAAATCAAGTGTGTTATTGAATGAATTCATGTTACCACAAAGTTCATGTTACAGGTTAACAGACAAGACATTTTTACAGTGTAAAAAGTGAACTAAACGTGACATTCTGTAGATGTTCCATAATGTTGTACGGGTGGCAGTTTGAAAGATGGAAAGATGAGGCTTTGACTTCACAGGTACCACAGCAGGAGGTTTGGTAATTTGATTCTTTGGAAACTTCACTTTGTGTGAAAACTGAGAGAAACTATTTTAAAAAGACTTTTCACTAGACTATTTGTTTTCAGACACTATTGCCTATTATGAAAAACTGTGAAAGACCCAACAACTTCAATGAAAAGTTAGGCATGATGTATTTCTGCTTGAGTGGCCATAGGGAGCAATATTGGTCCCCATGACTTTGGACCTGTTACTACATTTATGGATCAATTAGAGCTGGCCAGTAAAGAGGGGGCTATCAACAGGACCTCTTTCATTACATGGAACATTAAATAAAATGGGCCTCTGTGTGGCAGACAGGGAGCAGTAAAGAGAGATGGTAGTTTGGTGGCAGCAGGAAGAATGGACTGAATTTAGAAATCCATTATATCTGGTGATGTGTTTGATGCCATAAGCACTCCATCACAATGCATTACAGACACAGATGCCTATAAATCAAATGGATTTGCTTCAGCCCCCTCAGAACTTACGACAACAAAAATATGCAAAAAATATTTTACCATGTTTTGTTTTCATCAAAAAATGCAAATGTTACATTTCAATTTAATGTCTTTCAGTACAAAATGAACCCGCTCCCAGTTACTTCTAATAATTTAGTTCATTATTAGAATGGAGGAGGACCCCCATGGCAACCCCCTTATTCAAGCAAAAAATACAGATGGTGATAATGAACTCCTTTGGCTAAACAAACAAGCTTAAACACTAAACACATTCAAACTGCCTGAACACTAAACAGTATACGTGTTTTCTAAAATGGGTTGTGTATGAATATGGAGTACAATGCCGTGTACCGTGTTTCCTCAGTTTCAACCAGAGTATCACAATAGACTTTTGTTATTCCTAATCACAACATTGGCTTCTGCATTACTGGTATCACACACATCTCTCTACTGGTACTCTACTGGTTTCTGTTTATTTACGCAGTGTGAGTGTATTGAGAACACACGTTCCCAGTGGGAGCGTTCTCAGAGCAAAGCGCGTGGTCTACCAACTCTCTCATGTCTGTCTGCTATTGGGTTCATCCACCATGCAACACCGGGCTAACTGTTGGTCAGGTACGTTCTTGTTTACTCTTCCTTGTGACAGAGAGAAGAAACACCCTGTGAGGGTGACCTTCTTAAAATATTGTGTATTTTTAATTACTCTTACTGTACTGTGCATATGCCTGTTAACTATTTTTTTGTTACTTTTAGGCAGGCAGGCCTTCTAGTGGGATTTTTTAGCTAATGGAAGTTAACGGTCAACCATAGTGAGACCTAAACAAAAAGACGTATAATTAATATAGACTAGCAGTACATAATCAGTTTCAGGTCTCAAATCAACTCAAAGTAATCAATCAAGAGTATTTTCTTTTTTTTTAATTTTCAACAAACAATTTATTTACTTACTGTAGTATTTTTTTTTATTAATATATGTACATAGAAAGAGAATTATGACTAAAGCAGCAGTACCCTTCCTTGCATAGGACTTTCAGTACCCTTAAAATTCATGTTTACTGTGTGCTGAAAGGTCTAAACTAATTATGGATCGTTTAGAAGATTGGTTCTGTGCATGCTTGGATGAATCATCATATTTGTGTGTTTTTTGTCAAAACAGTATAAACCACTCTTTAACCGCGTCATATTCAAAAAAGTCTGGGAGGTGGCTGGCAAAATAAGACTCACGTGCCGAAAGCAGCTGTGTACGCTGGGCTCCACGTTGCTTCCTCCGAAGGCGGCCGCCTCACCCAGCTGGTGGGGGATCTGCATGGTTGTGTGCAGCAACAGGGCCAGCTCTTTTGGGTTACACACTCCCGCAGAGCCAGCCACCTGACTGAACAGGTCTGAGGAGAGCACTGTGAATCAGGACTATCAAGGATATTTAACTGCAATCACAGACTATTACTCCTGAGACCATGCAGGAAAGAGCTTGGAGAGAACCAATTAAAGTGTGGCTTAATTCTCCAATATGTCACACAGTTCTAATAACCTGAACGTGAAGCACCACAATCAAGGAAGACAACAAATACTTGCATTTATACTTGTCCTCAAGGTGCCCTTTTGAAAGAGAAAGCAGTCCAATCTTCATACTCAGGACTTGAATTTTCCCACTTCTGCCACTATCAGATTTATAACAATGAATATAAGAAATATGGCTATTAATGAGTTTTAAGTGAAAGGAAATTTCTTTATTGCTGTTATGAATATAACCTTTCTTTTACACAAAAGCAAAAAAGACATAATTTACAAAAAGGTAAAAATAAATTACATGCATCCTTTAGACATGGTTCTAAGCACTGTAGGTATAGTGAATAACAAAAATATAAGTGACTAAACATTTGTTTTCCTTTACTGCTCTCACACACTATTCGTATATGGTGTGAAATTCCCACGTTCTGTATTATCTTCATCAAAAGACTGTGTCTGAAATCATCCCCAGGACAAAAGCAAAAAGAATTTTTCAGTTGGAAGAAATTAGCATATTTTAATATTTATAAGGATTATGATTACAACCATGAGCTCATCTTTATGAAATTTCTGGCTACTCTAATAGCCACAGTCCAATATTGTTTAAAGAGAAAGCTCAGCAAAAAACAATCAAATGTACACAATTTTCTCCCTTACCATAAATCCTAAACATAGTCAGTCAAGTCTGTCAGCATAATCAGTGAAGAGGAAGTTTGCTTTTTTGGGTTTTGCACTTGCGATGCAAAGCTAAGGTAATCGACATTTAATGAGAGCTTATAACCACCAATTAGCATCGTGCAAACTGCAAGCACCATCTAAAGCTGTTATCACATACAGACAAAGCTATTTGTTCTACAACTGTTTCTAGCCTTGCAACACTCTTCTGTACATTTTATTACAGATGTCACATTATGTGTGCATCCTAAGCCACATAAATAAGGCTATGTTAAATAAATGATGTTTGTAATATCTGTAACTAACACTATACAATTACTATCTGTAACTAACTATAATCTGTTTTTGGTCAGTAAAAAATGTGATTTCTTTTTAAATTCTTCCCTTTAAACCCTTGATTATCTTTTACATACCTGTCATAGACATTCAGAAGCCAGTTGAGACAGAGGTCCACACATAGAGGTATATTGATCATATCTGGATACATCTGCTGAAGTTCAGAGTAGACTGTGAATAAACAGGTTACAATGCCTGGAACCTCCAAAAGGCATCCATTGTGAGTGAGTTGATGTTGGTCAAAGACACACTGAGCCATGTCCAACTCCAAAAAGTCCACTGAAAGAGACAGACGGTATTCACTTACGATTTCATTTGCACTCATTCTTTGCCCCACAAGGGACACATCTTTAATGAAATCCATTCAGCGCATATTAATGGAGAGCAGCAGAGCATAACTCATTCTGTGGCGTGTAATGAAAGGTCCAAACTCAAAATGCTGGGGAAAATTTTACACTAATTTACTATCTGAATTCATCAGATTTGCAACTAATTATATGTTCCATCCACTTCTTCCCAACCCTGTAAGGTCCATTACAGCAAATATTCACCTTGTGACTCACTTGACAGAACATGGTTTCTGTATAGTTTGTGTTACACTAATGTTATCATTAGTTGCATTTTGGCCCCAAAGCACTTTACACCCCCACTGTGACCATGAGATTTAGCACTTACACGCTTTGTTCAATAAAGGCCACTGATAAATTCACCAAAAACAGCTAATGAAAGCCTGCCTGGCTGAAACTGTCTCCATCGACTACATTAATCACTCCGCTGTATGAGCATTGCTGAACACCTTCCTAGGGTTAGCTTTTTGGTAAGTAACCATATAAGCAGAGAGATAAGAAAGTAATAAGGTACTCACAGCATAAGGCTTTCTGCAATCGGCGGCTCTTCATAGCTGTGCGGTAGGCAGAAAAGCGTACGTGTCCCAGCTCAGCTGTAATGACACACGAAAAATGTCCTCACTACATACAGTCTTCTCCAAAATGTATCTTTTGTGTAAATATCCTAAAACCCATTTAAGTACATCAGTCATTTCATATGATATTTATTTTTCTAAGCTCTCAGTGTTAGGATACAGCGAGTGTAAAATTTATGTTTAGTAATCAATCTAACACTGGCGTGTAATTCCCAACTGCCTAGATTCAATGAGTAACAACAACATAGCCCATTTCAGTAGCGGAACATAAACACAGGTTTTCCATTAAATTGTATGAGGTTTTAATCCCATGTAATTGGCAGAAGAGGCACTAAAAGAACATATTTGTGGGTGGAGTATGGATAGATCAATTAAAAATCAGCTAAACTAATGTCCTTACAGCAAAACAACTGTTGAACAGATAAAATGGTGCATATTTTTGCTCATTTGCATTGCTGATCACTTATTTTATTGATTTGTGAATTCAGCAATCATCAATGTGTAAACATGAAGAAAAAACACATGCCTATGTCTGCCCATCGACAGTGCATGTTCATCATTATGTTAATAGGAACATAAGTGGAATAACAGTTGACTTAAGCTGCAAACCAAAACCCTGTCCTACAGGTAACAGATCTAATCTGAAAAACATTTATGCAAAAACTGAAAATAAACTGTTTACTTTTCACAGGATCATAGGACGACCCATGAACTATGTTATTCAGTGTCATCTTGAGAAATGAGAGCTGGAACTCACCCATTGACTGAAATAGTTGAGTCATTTGTGGATGATCCCATGACGTAGTCTGACACTCATGACTGGTATTTAACAGTGCAAACATAGCAGTGATAACACACTGATCATACATTTTGGCTGAAAACATAGTACAGTACAGATATAATGATATGTAAAATAAAACTCACTTGATGTAGTAAGGAACACCATTATGAAAGACTGCCCTCTGCCATGGAGGCTGAACAGTGACTGTTAAAGAGATGCAAACCCCTTCATATCTTGTTGTGAAACTATTATTTACTTACTGTACAATTCCAGCAAGCATGTAGTATAGTCGAGATGGAGATCATTCAAAACAGACTGAGCAACAAGAGAATGTTATAAAAGTCTATGTTTTTTGATCCAGCTTTACCAGATAAGAAGTCTTGAGAGAGAAATCTGTTATCATCTCGACCATCTAGGAGGTCTCTGAGCTGATTCATCCTTGCCCCCTGCGAAGAATTGATAAAAGGCAGCAGAATTATCTTGGAACTTCAAGGCATTGACTGTTCAGAGTAACAAAGGAAGAAAGGGGTTTAAAATCTCACAGTGCTTTCAATCACAGAGTGCCATAATGTAGTGATTAAAAGTTTAAAATAGGCGACCACAGTGACGACACAGCATCAACCTGGATCCCTGAGAAACAACAATGCTTTGAATTTTGGGGTTTTTTTATCTAGGGAAGGCCACAGCACAGCTTAAAGGACAGAGTACATGAAAACTTGATGTTCCAGGTTTGAAGAACCAATCTCAGGTGTTATGCTCGACACAATTATCATGCAACTGGTCTGAAGAGTCTGTGGAGACATGCAATGGACCTACTGCACTTATCGCCTGTCACTAGCTTTGACAGACATGTCTTATCAGACACATTTAGTGATGCGACCTTTTTTAATGTTTCCAATAGTTGGATGATGAAACCCCCTGACAATCTGGAAAGTTCTGTCTCTGAATATTTTTGTTTCAGGCATTGTTTCAGATAGAGCCAGCTTTTGTCTGAGTGCAAAACAATCTAAGAACATCACTCTGAAAGCAGAAGCTTAATTATCAATGTCCTCCAGCAGTCCAGATCAATGTGGAAGGTCAATATCATGGTCCGGCGGATCCCCAAAAGACCATGACAGTCACACACTCATCAAAAGGCAGAACAAGGACACAAACTGCAAACAAAGCAAGGTGTGACAGGGATGCTATTACTTTAAATTTTGCCACAGCAGCAATGAAAAATGAATGCAATGAAAAGGTCACTTGGGTGCATCAGGATGTCTGGCTAATTGATTGTTCATGCAGTCACTAAACAATTCACTGCTATGAAAACAAGCAACATTATTTTATATGACCTTTCAAGAGCAGACCCCCATCCATTGCTGACATGGCATTTAAACATTTGATTTTCTACAAGACCTGCCTGTGACCTTTCATATTTTCAGCATCTTTTGGCTTTGAGTGATGCAGCCCTGATGAATTTCTCACCTCCGAGATGTTCATTTGTGTACTGGGACTGTGAGATGGTGTTGATGAGACCGGAGGTGGAGGTGTACCAATGCTGACATCCACTGCATTCAGGTGGAGATCTACTGCTCCCTCAATAAAGCTCTGGTAAATAAACAAATATATTACTTGGGAGTGAGCAATATGGCAAATAGGTAATATTGCAGACATCTTTATGACACACAGTAGGTCCAACATTTCATTAGTTTCTCATGGAATAGGAAGAGCTGGTAAACTATAAATAAGTTTAAGGCGTAACTATAGTATCCAGTCAGATTCTTGTTGCTATGTAGTTTTGATTTGACAGTGACCCACTACTGGTTGTTGTTTACAAGCTGTCTACAGTCACTCTAAATGTCTATTTTTTTTATAAAACATGCAGTGCTCTAGAAATACTAGAAATGCTGTGATGTGCTCAAGAATGTGTTGTGCAACTTCATTTATGCATATAGGAGGTAGTCTTATCAAGAGTGGCTTTCGACTGAATCATGTTACACACGCAGACAAATGTAGCGTTAGAAGTAGTGGGACTGGACTTTCTGATAGTGGTAGGGCATTCGCCCTGCGATCAGAAAGTCCAGGTTTGATTCCCAAGACTGCTAGGCACCACTGAGGTACCTTGAGCAAGGTACCGTCCCCACACACTGCTCCCTGGGCGCCGTGTTGATGGCGCCCCCTGCTTCACTTGGTGAATGGGTTAAATGTAGAGGGTGAATTTCGTGCTGTTAACACTGTGTGCAGTGGTGTGTTCACGTATGACCGAATTGATCACTTTCACTTTCACTAAAGTCCTGCACAAGGACTTATTTAGGTGTGGCATGCTTGCCTAGGCTATAACAGTAAAAAGTCATTGGATATGTACTTATTTTTAATACTAGGCCTAGCTAATTACAGTGTCTTTTTCAAGAAATCAAATCTGCCCTTTATTTCATATATGCTATCCAAAACTGTTTCCTGAAGTTAAATTACTGGGAAAAATGTGTAAATAACATGTGCAAAAATGTACTTTTTAATATGTACATTTTCCCCCAAAAAATTAAACTTTGCTTTTTACACACAAAATTTGGCAGAAAAAATGTAAATTATGTTTCAATAAATATTCATAGAGAAATTCAACAGAAAATGTATTGTAACATTTTATCATAGTAGATATGCAGGTCTAAGACTAGATTACACAGGTCTTACTAACGGGAACAGATACCAGATCAGCACTACTCAGAGGAGTCTTGATCTTTGAGCCTTGATTGTTTAAATGGCTACAGAGCATACAGTTTCTTTTACCTCAGATTACAAAGAAAACTAACAAAAAAGCAGATTTGGTGTTTTTCTCCCAAAGTATTTCACTCACAGTGGTCTCTTCAATACCATCCAGCATACAGTTGACCAGAGGGTGTCCATCTGAGTACCACAACTGCCCAATATTCTCCATCTCAGCCAAGTCAAGCTCCTCCAGATGCATGGAGTCCTGCAGGTCCTGAAGCTTGTCCAGTGCCCAGCTGACCTGCTGCTGCCAACTTGCCACATGAGTGTGAAACCGTTCCCAGTGCTGCTGGACTTCCAGGGCCTGATCCTGCATTGCTTGGGCTAGCCACATTCTCCTGTCTGGCACAGAACATCCTGAGTGGCAGCAGAGTTCAGGCAAGATGAAGTTAAGGAGGAGATGACCCAAAACATAGAATATTGAATAAAAAGTACAAACACATGTCCTTATGTCTGGAAATAATCTGTGATGTCAGAAACCTTTAAAGTAGGACAGTTGCTGTCAAACTGATGCTTGACTAAACGTAATGTTCCTATTCTCTTTTATCTCATCTTCTTTTCCTTTTAAGTTTTTCTTCATTTGTACTGATGTATCACCAGTGCAATCCCTGGAGCTATATTGCCCAGACTCAACCTCCTCAATATCTCACACAATTTGAAGCAAGAAGCATAATAAAACTAATCTCACCCTGCCTGTATGCTCCTGATTAAGCTTAGTGCCATAAGAAAGACTGAAATTTATCCACTGCTTGTCACAAGTTTATTCCTTAATTTGAAAAGCATGTGTCCCCTTAATCTTTTGGCTTAAAGGAGGTTTAATCACAGGCTGACACTGTAAGTGGATAAAATGCATGGACTAATACATTACAGATGATATGAATGATGATGATGTATACAGACAGTGTTGTAAGATTTATGCACAGGCAAACACCATTGCACGTCAGTTTGGCTGTTGTTGTACTTAAGTTAAAGTTTCTCTGTTCAAAGCATACTGTACACCCCTTTACACTGCCCATCTGTGGCCTTTTTATAAAAAATCTAGCATGCAGAAGTTACAAGTTGCCTACAACGATACATCGATAATTCTACTTAAGACTCCCAGAGGAGGGAGTGCTAGTCAGGTGTTTGTATCTGTAGGAGCGAGCACTTTTAAGAAACCTGATGTTTAAGTTTATGTGTCGGCTGGATGAATACACTGCTCTCAAATCTCATTGTGAGTTGTACACATCCAGACTGAGCTTCCTTGGGATTCACAGGCTGGACACTAAGGCATCATTCTGCAGTGCTTTTATTTCAAATCAGAAAACAAAGGGTACGTGGACCAGAACAAAAAGCAAAGCTCAGAAAACGAGGCAAGCATTATGGCTTTAAACTAAGCATACAGGATAAGGGTGCTCACATCTGACGGAGGACAGACCAAGAGGGTGACATACAAACAAAACTTAATGGGGATGAAACAGGACACAGGTGGCAACTCAAAATCATGTGACACAAACACGAACACCAAACAGGTGGAACTCAAATCACAAGACAAACCCACATGAGGAACAGACACAGGATACAGGGAGAACAGAACAGGCATAAACAATCAGTGCAAACAGAAAACCCCAATGAACTGAAAAACCCAATAAACAGAGCCATGAACACAACAGAACAACCCCAGAACCGACCCACCCAGAAACCCCAAACAAAAAGCAGTGGCTAACCCTCGCCACTGACCAGGCCTGTCACACTGAGAGTGCATTGGTTGAAGTGTTTGTAGGTAGTTTAATTATTTTTTTTATCCGTCTTGTGTGGTTTTGGACATGAGTCCAAAAAGTATTAAATAAATAAATTAAATAAATAAATAAAAGTATTACACCTGGGGTTAAGGTTAGTATATTCTCATAAATATTAACATGACATAGTCCTCCTCAAAGAAAGCTGGTTAGCAAGTGACTAAATTGAGGGCTCACTATAATCAGCTGAGGTTCTGTTTATTTTGAAATGACTAATACGGGATCCAAAACTTCCAAAAGAACACGTTTCCCTAATTCAGTTTGTGCAAGGACAATGGGGAGGGACAGTCATGAATTTCAGTTCTTCTGCAGACGACCTGATATGACACTGCTCGGCGGGCCAGTACCTGCCTATGTGCTGCTTGCATAATAATCTGCTCCATCCTCTGTTAGCAGTTATAAATCCAGATTTACACCAATCCCTTTTATCATTTTCTCACAGTGAGTCCTATCAGCTTTACTGTCTCCCCTCAGCCATAAAAGTGATTCATATATTTCAACTCTCAACGATCCCATTGAATTGCAATAAGGCATGAATCCAGAAAAGGAAACTGTGGTATAAAACCAGTAAGTGATAGGTGAAAGCCAATGATTTACCTTAGAACGATAAAAGAGATGTTTTCACTAGGCAACATATAAAATGTTGACAGCTATTAAGGCAGCACTACAGTTGCTGAGTTATAACTCAAGTGGCAAACTTACAGGAGAACACTGAGCAAAAACATGTTAAAAAGAAGTGACTGGGGGGATTTTATGGGCGGGGGGACATTTTCTGACCTTTTGCTTTTTCCATGCTGACTTCACTCAGAGTATCCACAGGCTGCGGAGCCAGACACAAACACACCTGCTTCAGAGTGCGGTCAAAGTCCTGCCTTCGACTGGTTAGCTCGCTCTGCAGAGCCTGTGTTAAACAATGAATTATTAAATTACACCACATTATGGAAAAAGGATGCTATCTGAGCAGTTGGACCAACCAAGCATGTGAGGCATTTCTGAAAGACAAGCTACATTCTCAACTGAACTTTTAAGTAATTCATAAAGTAGTATTCCGGTCTAAAATCAATTTGGAGTTGGTCTGCTTGAGGTTATTTGCTCTTAGAGGGTACACGAAAATCCACTAAAATAATTATTTATAATCATGTACCCTTTGGAAAATAACGTGAAAATGAATACCTTTTTTATGGCACTTGAATGTCACCTTGAGAGCCTACTCTTTCAAACAGTGAGAAAATTCAATATTCGGAGCCAAGCTTTGGTTTCGTTCCCCATGTTTTCTCTTCTGATAATGCCAGATGGCTGATAATATCACAGTTTGACATGGCTATTTTTAACCTTTAGTTTCATTACACTAAATCACTTCATAAAGATGGCTCACTGGCTGCAAGCTGGGACTGCAGATGTGATTGGACTGGAAATCTGAAGCACAAATGTGGGTTTATGTTAAAGAAATTCATCTATGTATTACAGCTGAATGGCATTCTTGCTTTGCAATGACATCACTGTGTTTCTACTCAAATCAGCATCATAAATCATTAGGCAGTCTGTGTAATAAGCACTGCGCCCAATGGGGTCTGCCACTAAACAAAAGTTGTAGACTAACTGCAAATATGTTTTTGTCATCTGTTGAGGAGCGCACTTTGAAAGTATAGTACAGAACAAGCACAATGCACTGCCGGAAACCAATTCACATACAAAGCTTGTATATGGATCTACAGGCTGATTTGAAGACTTCAGCCAAACATGAAGCACATGATACAAGGATATACTGGAGTAACAACTGAGAGTAATTTAAGCTACACTGAAGTTTTTTTTAGGTCTATTTTTCCATATCTCTCACTTCAAGATAGAATGTTACTGACCATACAGTAGCCTTGTTGTTGCAGGAGAGTATGAATGTCATCTCCAATGGGGCTTTGCCTGGTCAGCTCCTCATCCTTCATCTTTACCCAGAACCACAGCTCCTCCAGCAGAGCTATCAACCCTGCCCATCCTTCACTGTGAAGCTCTGTAGGCTCCCTGATAAGCAAGAAACATCTCATCAAGCGGTAAAATCCACCTTATGGCAGTTCAGTTTAAAATTCAACATTTTTCAAAAACCCAACAAAGACTGTATAGTGTATAATCCATGTCTCATGAAACTTTGACTGGTAGAAATTGTTTTGGTGTGTAAGAATTCATATCTCTCTAATAATTCAGTCAGCTCTTAAACAATTCACTTTACAGTTACATTTAGTCATTTAGCAGATGGTCCTATCCAGAGTGAGGTACAAAATGAGCAAACAGTGGAAGTGATGCAAAGTACCTGGAGATAAATCAAGAGCATATAAGGGATGAGTGCTGTATTATAGCTTGATTTAGTTAACGAAATCAATACAAGTGTAGACACTGAGCAGAATGAAGTGCAGCTTTTTTAAAGTACACAGTGGAAAAGTGTAGAAGACTGAAGAGAAATGGCATAGTGATTCAGAAATTAATCAGAGTGAATAAGTGCTATCAAGTGATATCCTAGGCCTTAATGCCTGAAGATATGAGCCTTGGATAGCCCTATGGAAATGCTTAGAATTTAAGGAAGGACCAGTCAAGGCTAGTAAGCACTAGCTGTAAACCCAAAGTGCATGGGAAGTGAGAGGCTAAGCCTTTACAAACCAAAGCTTTGTATCTTATTCTTTGTATCTGGCCAGTAAAGTGATTTCAGGGAGGTTATTGATGAGACAAGTCACAGCATTTTGAATGTTCTGTGGAGGAGAAATGCAATAGGCAAATAGGCATTCAAGAAGCGCTGTGATGCTGTGATGCTGTGATGAAGAACTCTGCAGGATCTGGTGGCACATATCAAATATATTGACAAAACAAGTTCGTAGCCCTGTGTGACATATGCGAAGGACTTAATAGTGATGGGTTAAATGTAGGGAAAGGATTAGTTTGTATAAGGATTTCGTACTGCTCTAAATGGTATTAAAGTACAAACGTTTTACATTAAAGTACAAAAATGTTACATTATTATTATTTTATAAGAACAAAATGTTTTACATGTAACGATTTGCTTTTCACTAATAAGAATCCATTTGAAATACATAAAAGGCAGGATTTCAACGTCAACAAACACATTTTTAACTAAAACTATTTACTTTAAGACATCCTTAAAATTTTACTTCATTTTCATAATTTCCCTTTTTTAAACATGGCAACTTGCTACCATTGGAAAGGGGGGCACAGTTATGAAAGATTTAAGATTTTTGTGAAACTGAGATAATATTAGCATGATAACAGATTTCTTGTCATTTTCAACCCATTTAGTTTTGGTTGGTTTAGCACAGCTTGGTTGCAGTGCATTTTAAACCAAAATTTTGACTTTCTATTTCTGGAATCTGCGCTCCAGCTTGTCCATCATTGCACTAAAGAACACGTCTGTGGACAGAACATCAACTGACTAATCTAATGCAAGCACAGTACCTGATATGAAAGGCAGTATTCCGACACTTTTGGTCCATATTCTCATTATGGCCTACTGCTTTGACACCCTTTGCTTGGTCTCTGGAGCTCCCTCTGTGGGCATCACACTGTGCATCAATCTCAGCCTGAATATCCTGCAGAAACAAGTACAAGCAGAATTTAAAATGACCTCAATTCATACATGCTCAGTGGTCTCTGATTACGTGAATTTCCCCTGATCAGAGCTGTCAATGACTAGGATTGCAGCCAACGCACACAGTCTGAATAGCTGGCTGATGAAAATGTTAGAGGCGAGAAAGGCATAGGAGTACATCCAATAGAGATGGAAATTTCAACTTTTTATTAGACCATACAAAATAAATGTACAAATGATTGGCTTTGCATGGGCTCAGTATAACAGAACAATTTTTACACATTTCCACATCAAATACTTCTTTGCTAAAGTACAATTCACTTTAATACGAATTGCGAGAGTCTCATTTACTCAAACTTTCTCCTGCTTCTAAAATGGCGACACGGCAGCGTTTCATCATGCCTCATTGCCTTGATGTAAGGGAGCACGAATAATGCCACAGGTCCTTCGAGACAAAGCTCTCTTTCTTCATTTTAAATGGAAAAGATTTGGTTTTCTATTTCTGTTTAAACTTTTAAAACGAGCATGTGAAACCCTACCCTAAGGAAACTTTACCCACTTTACCCATGTCATGGTGCCACCATTAGTGTTTCAGAACTCTTGAAATGTGATGTGGAGCCATTAATAAATGTCCTGTAGTTTTCGTAATGTGTTGTCCAGCCTCAGCTTCACACCATAGCTTTTTAATTTACAACAAAAGAACTCTGAATGAATCAAACAACACTGCAACCTCAGTTTATATACCTGATTTATTGCGATATGTTCTCAGTAAAACATCAGACTTCTATCAGCACTGTCCCTTTAGTTTGTGAGAGGAATGGCCATTCTCTCTCTTATCATCTGGAATGGGTTCTATGGAACAACACAATGATCTACAGCCTCAGTGAAAGCCTGCTCACACACACAATCTAAATCTCAGTGGGATACATCCGCCACACATAATCAACCACAGAGAAACAATACCGTTGGTGTTCTACATAAGCTTAGCAAAGTCCATTAAACTGCCAATGCATTCGGTCATTCAATGAGTGTATGGACAGTGCTGGGGAGCCTAAAGCTAATTTCCCTGGACCAAAATACCCATTGTCTTACACACCAATTAACTAAGAGATGCAGTAAAACACCTTCCAGAAACACCTTCTGTCAAAACACCCTCTTTTTACCTCTTTGTGGTCTGTCACACCCATCTTATTGTCCTGTCCTAAAAATGTCTTGATATGACACCAGAAGTAAACAGTGCACCTTTTGGACTCTTATCTAGGCTTCTCAGTTTCTATAATCAAGACAAATTCGAAGCAGCAGAGCGGCTTCTGTTTATTGTTAATCTATGAGTGTAATTACAGTCTTGTTGTTGCTGGAGGGCTAAATCATTAAGAACCTGTTACAAGAATAATTAAGGTTATGAAATTAAAACGGTGTCATTCCTTCCAAACATGCATTCAGCAAGAAATACTGCTGGCATGTAATTCACAGGGCGTTATTCATTTTAGAATAAAATCAGAGCTTGGCGTTCTTGGTTCTGCAGTGCTTAATTGCTTTAGAATTGGTGTCATCATTTCCTCGCATGGACATTAATCAGTTGGGCTAAAGGTCATGCTAAACACTGCACAAAAGAAATTACACAGTAAAAGGCAGTGAAGTGCATGCAGCTCACATTTGCTCTTTGCATAATAATACACAAAAGAGTTGTTTTTGTTGAGGTCAGACTCAGTGGCAAAGAGACTTTTCAGTAAGGGCCTTTTAAACTACAGCAGTCAGACATGTCAAATCACGGGGTGAAATTAATTACTCCATCAACTGTTGTATCAACTTCAAAGCAAAGTATACAAAAACTGGCTATGCTCCACTGCATGCAACACACCGTTATCTTCACATCAGTTGAAGTTGACAGCTGTTGAGTGCTTTCATGCTCTCTACTTATTATGCAAGGTAATAACGGTGATTTTCTACTGATCTCAAAATTATGTTTAGAGCATGCACACGGGCATAATGCTTTATTCACCAGGGCTTTAATATCAAAATATGGTCACACTTTCTCTGTGACTAGATTATTCCGAAGACAATTTTCTCCATTTTGTATCAGACAGATGATGAAAGGCAGACCGGACAGCTGATGGGGGTCACTGCATGCTGTTTTTTTCTTGCTGCTGGGCTCAGGCATCTGATTTTACCAGTTGGCACGCTTCCTTCCCAGAGAGTAATGAAAGCTCAGCGTCCACAGCCGCACTGACTGACAGCCTCACTAAACAATCAGATAAGGATTTATACACATGAGCTGTGTTAAAAGCTGCGACTCTCTTTTGTTTTGATCCACTGTGTGGACTTGCCACTCTCCACCTGATTAAGATATAAATTACACCGCTCCATGTTGTCAATACAGCTAACAGCAGAACAGAGGCCCTTGAGTAAATTGCTCTGCCGCTACAAGAGCAGAATAAAACAATGATTTGCAGTAGCTGAGCTTTCTGCTAATTGTTTTTTGCATTTTTACCTTTCCACGGCATATTGAGGAATACTTAAATAAATTAACTTCGAATGCCAAGGGTGTCCCCTGCTGTAGACTCTTCAGCATCGAAATGATTGTAACTCTCATCAGATTGGATTCAGGTGAGAAGAATGAAAGCCATTTGCATGAGAAAGTCCAATATGAATGCACTGAGAGTACGTCACATTCATGGCAAGATGAGGATTTCCTAAAAGTGTTTGCCTTCATGTAACATTAAATAACTTAACAAATGCATAAAAAACCAAATGCATTTCCATGGGAGCTGTAAACAAACCAGTTCTAAAACTACTCAACAGGTTAATCGGGGAAGCTTTTGAGAAAAATAACATTACAAATGAATTCACTATTTATTTTAGGTGATTAAAATGGACACAGTATGCAAATAATAGTGAGCAACAGAGTGATTAAAAAGGGAAATGAGTTGCTTTTCATTTGTAATGTATACAGAAAGGAAGAAAGCGCACTTCTGTTGGCACGAGTGCAGCATATTCCTATTAATTTAGGAATTCACATCTCAGGATGCCAACATAATATCCCCTCTAAAATTAAACGAATAAGAGACTCTTCAGCATCGAAATGATTGTAACTCTCATCAGATTGGATTCAGGTGAGAAGAATGAAAGCCATTTGCATGAGAAAGTCCAATATGAATGCACTGAGAGTACGTCACATTCATGGCAAGATGAGGATTTCCTAAAAGTGTTTGCCTTCATGTTGCTGGCATCTAACTCACACTCTGTCTGGCTATAGCACCCATAATGAGGCTGGCTGTCTAACTCTAAGAGTGGGTAGTAATCAATTCTGGCTTTATCATCTCCAGCAGGTGCCTGATCCCAGAGCATTCCCATTACAGCTTTTAAAACTACTATGTTAAAGTAGACAACACCACCAACCTGGCATAGAGTGAATAGGAGGATGCTACTTGTGTTAAAATATTAATATTTACATTCACCCTGTATTGTCTATATGAATCTGACTTTCATATTTTCCCAGCAATTATTTGGAGAGATCAAATCATTTAGGAAGACACTGTATTTCAGTATTAGCTATTTCATTTTTTCTCCTCTTTGTTAATAATTGCCATCCCTTATTCATAATCCTACCCATAACAATGGTAAATGTCCCACAGCCTCAAATGCACAAATCACTGGTAAGATACTGAAGTAAGACATACCACCAAGGCAAAATATGATAAAAACAATAGACAGACAAAAGTCACCCTACCTTATACAGTTTCTGATATCTCGGTGATGTGAAAGCAACCCTTTGGACTCTGTGCAAAAAGAACATCACTTTCTGTAGAGAGGACCTCACCACAGCCATTATCCTCCAGCTGCTGGACCTTTGGAAGCTCCTAAGGATTCTCATCCCACAGACATGAGAGCCACCTTTTCTCTCACTGTGGGCAGTGAGCTTGTAATCCCCAAAGTCTCTCTGCTAGTCCACTTCCTTGCTTCCAAACAGCCTGTCTCTGAAGTTGAAGGTCATAGGTGAATGTAAAAGTGATGGAGAGGTTGAATCCAGTTGCAGATTACAGACAAACAGAGAAACCCCACTTAGCAGTGATCCTCAGCCAGGAACACCCATGGTGCACAGCAGGTCACATCATCTAATGGAACAGCATCTTCATAAGAACCTCAAGATCAGCTCTGATGCCTTCACAGTGCAACAGACGGTTCCCTTGTCAGCTAGTCACCCTGCTTGAGGATGGATTGTGAATGAGGGAGAGACTGAGAAAGGGAGGGGGAGAGGAAAACACATGGCAAGCCACTCCAGACATGCAGCCTTATGAGAACTGTGTCCTCAACTTGCCCTTTTTATCTAGTAATAGAGTTTAGGGGAAATAAAGCCGTGCTTATTGGAGTGACTGGGGACAATTAATGACCAGTAAAAACACACGTTATTAACTTCATTACTCTCCTTCCAGCATCACCCTCTAGAGAGGGAGGACAAATCGAAAGTGTTTCTGTCACACTCTGTTGTAGAGGCCATCATACCGACAGGCTTGTTGTGACAGGTTATAGCTTTACTGTGTGCTTAAAGTACGGATACATTCAGGGTGTGCAAGAAGTGTATGCATTTTATGCCCCGCTGTTTTTAGCTAATGTGTTAAAATGTTAAAAGTGTCTGTTCAACTTCAGTATTTATTATCCTGTCTAACACTGTTAAAAGTAAATACTGACATCTGGTGGTAAACCGATGCTACACCTCAGGCAGCGACAAGCTCAAGACCAAACCACACTAAATGCAGAAAAGTACTGAGACATACCTGTTTTCAGGGTTTTGGCTAGGTCCCTAACTTACAGTGAAGGACAGTAATCTTAATGCTACAGCATACCAAGACATTTTGGACAACGCCATGCTTCTAACTTTCTGGACAAAGTTTGGGGAAGGCCCTGTTCTATTCCAGCAGAACTGTGAGACGAGATTGATGTGGAAGAACTTGAATGGCTTGAAAACTGCATTAGGATGGTGGACAAATAAAATAAAACATCAATTAAAGTGGTCATCACCAAGGCCAGGTAAGAGCCAGAACAAGAAACTGACCCGTGAACAACTGAACACCACAGTCTCTGGTGTTTGTTAATGAGATAATTTGTCTTGTTTTAAATATAATACAGATAAAACCTCCAGAAGAACATCTCCTAAAATTATTTCCTCCATCCCTGCTGTGGCCACGTACTAACTCGGTTTCTCATCAGTAGCAATTAGAAAAAAGTGCTAGCTGTGTAATGGCAACTATTCAGTTCATTCAGGCCTGGGTCATCGTGATCTAGGACCCTGGGAGATGTGGTGTTGCTGTTTCATTGAAGCTTGGAGCTGCAGTCAGAGAGCCCTCTCCAGCGAGGTCTGCACAGAGGTTAAATAGTCTTTAGAATCCAGCATCCTCTGGCATAGGTGCTAGACTTCAACTAACATTCTTTAGGGACTTTTGGTGCTTCCCAGTCGCACTTATTCCCGTCGCCTACGACGGGGTCTCAAACTCCAGTCCTGGAGAACTGCTGTCCATCACAGTTTGATTGTGATATAATTGTGCAGTTTGTAGCAACAACTTGGCAGAGAATGTTATGTTTAATAGAAAATTTGTAATATAAATATTGTAACAGGTTATTAAAGTCTGAGTTGTCCGAGGGGGTAGGGTGAGGGAGGGGAGGAGGGTGACTGGTGGTATGTGTGTGTATATGCTTCAGTTCCGGTTGAGGAGTCTGATGGCCTGAGGGAGGAAACTGTTTCCCATTCTGGTAGTGGAGGCCTGTGTGCTCCGGAACCTTTTTCCAGATGGGAGGAGGGAAAAGACTGAGGGGTGATCAAACCCACCACAGTCGTGTCATCGGTGAACTTGATATAGTTCGAGTCGTGGGTCAGCAGCATGAACAGTAGAGCTGAGCACAGAACCCTGTGGGGCCCCTGTGTTCAGTGTGGTGGTGCTGGAGATGTTGCTCCCGATCCTGACTGACTGAGGTCTCCCAATCAGGAAGTCCAGGACCCAGATGCAGAGGGAGGTGTTTAAGCCCAGCAGTCTCAGATGCTGCAAAATAATTGTGTTGAATGCTGAACTGAAGTCTATGAACAGCATTCTAATGTAAGTGTTCTTCTTGTCCAGATGGGTGAGGGCCTGGTGAAGGGTGGTGTTGATGTGTAGAAAGGTTGGAATGGTATGCAAACTGCAGGGGGTCCAGACAGTCCTCAAGTGTTTGGTACAAGCAGATATTGACTAAAAAAAATGTGATAACACACCAAACAGTAATATTGCACCGCAACCAGTAATAATGCACCAAGACTAATTGCATATTTCATACATATTTCACCCTATTTTTCTATTTATGTATCTGTCCACCTACACTATCTATCTAAAAAGCATTTAATGTTTTTATTATAATGTTTTTAACAGCACCCAGATATGAAGAACAATCCACGAGTTTATACAGACACGTGAGCTCATGATGTGTGAGAAAACTGTTGACGAGATTTTCAGCTCAGACAGCTTGTGTACTCTTGAATAAGGCTTTTTTCTGTCTGGAGACAGAGACTAACTGATTAAACGAGCAGACACAGGCGTGCAGCTACTTGACTGGAATGAAGACCTGCAGCCACCTCTGCTCCAGGGCAGTAACGCTGTAGCTGGGAGTGTACCTGCTGGGATTTTATATAATGCCTCTTATTTTATATAATGCCTCTTATTTCTGATATGATCCAGAATGTGTCTTTACCCTGGACATCCTGCCAAAGGCTCTACTCTTCTAAAATCTCTGCTTCAAAACGATCCCAGTGTAATGATATCTTATAGCACAGATAATGTATAGCATAACTGTAACTGTAAAAGTGGCAAATCCAGTATTTCTAGGGTACCTTGGGTATTTAAACACACAGAGACACGCAATCACACAAATAAATCTGTCTCTGTATGTGAGTTTTTATGTATATAAACACACACACACACACACACACACACACACACACACTTAGTCCTTTGACGATCTGCTCAGACCATTCTTTCTTGTAAACTAAACATCCAAACAGACGTAGTGAACAAGGTTCAATGTTTTTTTTCTCAAACGTCAGCTCTTAAAGACCTACATCATAACATCTGTGAGCAGTTTATGGTCTGAGAGCCCCACGCAGACTCAGCACGCTGCTCATTTCTAAACGCATTCAGCGCGCTTTCCTCTCACGCAGAGCGCGAACTAGGAATATGAAGTCCCCTGTTTAAAAGGGACAGGTGATTACCAGGAGTGGGGCTCGAACCCACGAGGACATGCGTCCATTGGATCTTAAGTCCAACGCCTTAACCACTCGGCCATCCTGGTTTCCGGGTTAGCTCCGTGGGACAGTGTAATCGCAACCTATTTACACACACTATGTGGTACATGTGTAGGGAACGGGTAGGGAACCCTCTAGACCCTATGCGACCACTCACACGGCGCAGGGTCCCCCCAGTGGAGGGCCATCTATGCACTGAAAAGATCCAAGACCCCAAGGCCCGCCCCCCGCAGGGCGGATCCCACCGCAGCGACCCAGCTGGTCACCCCCCGACGGGAGGCCGCTCTTGCCACCAAGATCTCATGTAACACCCCCTGGCCTGACCTCTGATAGTTTTAGTTTTGTAGAAAAAAAAGATACAAAAAGATAAATAGAATAAACAGCTAAAAGCTTTGACAGGTAGTATAACTAGCACTATGACTATGTGTTATGCTAGCGGCAACAATAGTACTCCTTAGGAAAAAACGTACTCTTCTTACGGTGAAAAGGTGCACGCAGGCATATAATTCTCATTAAATATTAGCAGTAGACCCTTTAGAAAATATGTGTTCAAAATATTTTAGTAATATCTGTTATTTAAGGTATTTTACAAACTTCCTCATGTACAGGTTTGAGGCAGACATCTCTTTCCAGAGGAGCAGGCTGGATGTAAAGGGGCGTGGTCATGTCTCCAGTCACACAAGTCACATGACATTGATACAATTTAGGGGAGAC
>JBBPCW010000001.1:25612223-25624114 GCA_037974425.1 Phenacogrammus interruptus
AAGTGACATCAGTGGTAACAGAACCTGAGGCCAAAACACCAGAAGTGACATCAGTGGTAACAGAACCTGAGGCCAAAACACCAGAAGTGACATCAGTGGTAACAGAACCTGAGGCCAAAACACCAGAAGTGACATCAGTGGTAAAAGAACCTGAGGCCAAAACACCAGAAGTAACATCAGTGGTAACAAAACCTGAGGCCAAAACACCAGAAGTGACATCAGTGGTAAAAGAACCTGAGGCCAAAACACCAGAAGGAACATCAGTGGTAACAAAACCTGAGGCCAAAACACCAGAAGTAACATCAGTGGTAACAAAACCTGAGGCCAAAACACCAGGAGTGATTTCAGTGGTAACAGAACCTGAGGCCAAAACACCAATAGTAACATCAGTGGTAACAGAACCTGAGGCCAAAACACCAATAGTAACATCATTGGTAACAGAACCTAAGGCCAAAACACCAGAAGTGAAATCAGTGGTAACAGAACCTGAGGCCAAACCCCCAGAAGTGACATCAGTGGTAACAGAACTTGGGGCCAAAACATCAGTAGGGACATCAGTGGTAACAGAACCTGAGGCCAAAACATTAGTAGTGACATCAGTGGTAACAGAGCTTGAAATAGAAGCACCAGTTGTGACATCAGTTGTCACTGAGCTTGAAGTAGAAACATCAGTAGTAACATCGGTGGTAACAGAACCTAAGCCCGAAACACCGGTAGTGACATCATTGGTCACAGAGTTTGAAGTGGAATCACCAGTAGTGAAATCAGTGGTCACAGAACCTAAGGCTGAAACACCAGCAGTGACATCTGTAGCAAAGAGCCTTACCGTAAAAGACATTCCTGTGGCATCAGTGATACACAAAATGCAGCCAGTACTGTCAGTCAATGAATCAGCAATAGCTCAAGAGTCGTCTGTAGGAGAAAGGCCAGCACTAGCAGTAGCCACAGAAATACAGAAAACAACCGTGATACCAGATTTACAAACAGTGTTGAAAGAAGAAGTGCTAGCTGAAGTTTCAGAAGAAAATGATACAAAAGTCAAGGTAACTGTTGAGGCTGCAGCTGTGGTAACAGAATCAAAGTTAGAAACACCTGTTGCAACAGAGGTAAGCATACAGACAGCAGTGCCTGAAGCCCAAATCCCTGCTGTGATATCAGTGCTTAAAACAGAAACCCGAATGGAGACATGTGTGGAAAAGACTGTTGATACTTCTGTTGTGACATCAATGAAAGAAGTCAAAGAAGTGGGGTCTTCCTTTACGACATCAACAGTCAATGAACCACAGTTCAAAACAGCAGTGATCTCAGAAGTGCAAACATCAGTAGGGGTGTCAAGAATACGAACACCTGCTGCTGATCCTTTGGTGACCAAGACACCCGATATACCTGCATCCAACTCCAATACACCACCAACTGCAGCAGCAGATGTAAAAGAAATAAAAGTGGAAGTAGCCCCAGTGGTCCAAACACTAACCATAGTTGAACCACAAACAACTGTAACAGCATTTGAAGAACCAGCAGTGGTCCAAAAACAAACTGTTGTTTCAATGGTTCCAACACTGACAGTTGCCTTAGCAGTAAAAGAAGAAGTCCTAGTAGCACCAGAGGTAAAGAAAAGACCAGAGGAGACATCAGTTGCAGCTGAGGTCAAAATAAAATCACCTCTGACTGAGGCAGAAGCAAAAGTAGCAAAAGCAACTGAACAGGTCACCCAGAAAGTAGAATGTACAGCAGAGTTTAAAGAGAGTCCTGAAACAGTCAGCAAAAGTTCAAAAAACATTGTGTTCTCCATGGCGAAGACAGTTGAAGCCTTGCCTGATGCGGAAGATGACGTGTGGGAGGATGCTGTAGACGATATAGGAGTTGATGAGTGTTCATTCGCCAAAGCAGGTGTTGAATAGCAAGAAACCTCAAAGTGAGACAAGAGTTGTAAGTGGTCAAACACTGTTAAATGTTACAATACCATCACATTAACATTTTTCTATATATGATAGTGATACCGTTATTTCTTTTACAGGATCATCTTTCTGGAGGTTAGTCGTCAGTATGCATATGGAGGTATCAGCATTAGAATGACTCGAAAAGTGGAGGGAACATGGCACACAATGTGAAGATCTACGCTATTAGAACACCCCAGGCCCCAAATCTGGGAAATGTTAAGCTTATGTACATGTAAAAATGCCAAGCTTCACTGGCACAAATGATAATTCAACTTCTGATCAGTCACTGGATGTATTTTAATTTCAAAAGCCTGTTTAAATAAGGTGATTGTTCCAACTTGAAATAATCAAGTACAATAGGAATGTTTTGTCATTTAATAATGCAATTTGATTTTGAGCCGTTATATAACTGATCAGCTGAGAATGTAAGGGGAACTTTCAAACTGCATGAGAAATATGGCAATTACACACACACACACACACACACAAACATTGCCCTCAAGAATGAAAAGCTTAACAAACGTTCTTCCCTTAAAAACAACCAATGGCTATTCAGTATATAATGATTATAATGCCATTATTCGTTGTTCAATATCTCTATTTATTTATGAATTTAGTTTAATTGTTTGCAGAGCCACACGTCTAGAAATATACCTCTGGGAGACACAACTCCTCTACCAAGCTAATGCATAGAATAGCCATAACTTGCATTACTATGTCTTCAAATCAACCTTCTATGCATTTTAGTAATAACTCTTTTGAGCCTATAGTAAGTTTGTTTGAAATTTACTTTTCTTAGATTGAAATTCTCAGATTAATTGAGAATCAGGTATAACATTTCCTCTTCTGCAAAAGAGTAAGAAATACTAAGCTGCTGCATTTATCGAAATGTACAATCAACACCTCTTTACCGAGTTCAAAGTATGAAAGCTTGCTTGTGCCTTGCATTAAACCAGCATAATAATTATTAGACATTATTTAGGACTGTGTAAAGGTCATGTGCGAGCAAACTATAACTCACAGAACAGACCTTTTCAAAACCTTTTTGTGAAAAGCAAGAGGAAAATAATGTCAACAGAATTGGAGAACACATATCCTTTTAATCACTCCTGCTATTTTTCTTAATTGTGCTAATATCTATATTTTTAGGTGCAAGTATGTAGACATGAAAACACTTGTACAGAAAGTTCATCTTTGCATCACATACGAAACAGCATTAACAAGCATTAAAAACATGTTTAAATGAATTTCCAAACCTTTTATGAATCAATACAAATTTATTTAAATAAAATTATTTTAAAGGGTCTGTTGGTTGACTTTATTAATGGACAGTGCAGATGCCATCTAATAAAAAATTGTTCTTCCATTTATTACTTAAATAAATAAATTAAGTACAAGACTTCCTCATAATCAAACAGGAAAAAACACTCATCCAGTCAGAACAGAAATCTAAACATTTTTGGTATATGTGGCAACACTAATTTTATACCTAGGAAAACTGACACACCTTTAATTTAAATACATTTTTATTGGTTTTAAAAACAGATAGAAAGCTGGGCATTTTCTCAAAATAAATATGTGAAAACCAAGTAGAAATGCACTGTAAAGAAAAATGAATATTTCAAAATTGGATATCCTGTTTCGGGTATACACAGAACTTTAATTCTGCTAAGCCTCCTCAGTGGAAGTGGTCACTGAATCCGTATTTGGGACGGATTCTTCAGTTACTGAACTGCCATTAGTATGTTCACCTGATGGGTCATCTTGTGCAGGTGTCTCTGTCTCCTGAGTTGGACATTGATGTTTCAGGACCTCTGAAGGGCTACAAAACGGCAATGCGCATAGACTGCATTTGTAACGCCTACTTGATGACATGAAAAGTGCCTCTACTTGGCTGTTGTCCTCCCCTCCACACAGCACCATGCTCTGCTTATTCACCATTGTGTACGACTCTGCACCTTGAATTAGGCACACATGTCTAGAAGCCTGGTTAGCTCTGCAAAAGCTCTTCCCACAGGTACTGCATTTGTATGGCTTGCCTGTGTGGATGTACATATGCTCACGCCAGTGGCTTTTCTGGATGAATTTGCGGCCACAAGTTGGACACTCGAACTTCCGCCGTTTCACCCCACGTTCCAAGGCTTCTAGGTTGTCTATATCAGCAATATCTGAAGGAGGTGGTGTATTCTCCCTCCTCATTTGTAGCTCACCATCACTCACATCACTGTCAAAACGGAGAACCTCGTCTTCTCCGTCCTGACCCTCCAGTTCCATAGTACAGCCATCTGCCATAGAGGACACATGATGTTCAAATGGCTGGTTAGCATGGAGAAGGAGGTGTTCTTTTAATTGGCATCTCTGGCTGAACCAACTCCCACACTGATTGCAACTGTAATGTTTTCTAAAGGAGGCATTTCTCCTCATAATACCAGATGTGATATGTTGAATGCTGCTGGTTGTAGAGATCTCATTGGGGGCTTCTTGACTGTAAAAATCTGCAACATTGACTTTTGTTTCAACACCTTCAGAACAGTACTGAGTCAAGGTCTCGCCACTGTTCTCATGAGAAATGTGGAGTTTGCATGTTGTATTACTCCTGGGCAAACCACATCCCTGATCAGAGATCTGAATTCCATAAAGAGAGTTTGTCAAAGGAACACACTGAGACTCTGGGTGAATAAAAAGACTGGCCTCTTGTAAAAGAGGATATGCATGTAGGAATTTCACTCCCTGCTCCAGGTGATGAGGATCGATCATCTGTGTGGTCAGTTTTCCTGTGTACATTAGGTTAAGCAGATAGCTGAAGATTTCTGGTTGTACGTCTGAGGGCTTCAGACGAACACATTCACTTAAAAAGAGAAAAACAAAACAAAATAAGAAACAGCTACTCTACCCAGGTACAATAATATTAAAACAAGATAACGTCAGACAATATAAGAAGGGTAACTGTAGAGGACACTTAGTGATTGTCACTTTTTAACAACTCCAAAAAAAGTTAACGTACCTGTCTTGATGAATAAACAGCATGCGGAAATAATCAGAAAATGCAGCAAGGACTGCCTTGTGAGCTTTGAAATAAACATCCCCAATAGCCACTGTGCAGTCACACAGGAAACCATACTCTCTCTGAGCATTGAGTCGCTGGAGAAGAACAAGACCATGGTGGGCCAACTCCATCCTTCAGCCTATGCAACTACAAAGAACACATCATCGTACAAATTAAATAAAAATCTTAATTTGTTGTTAGTATTACTGACATATTTAAACGGTACCAGCATCTCATATTCCTTTCAGTCCTGAAGGTGAAAGCTTGCTCACCTCTCGTCAAATTACACATTTTTGTCTTTCTAACTGAAAACAAGATAAGATTGCTTCTGTATTTAACAAACTGAAATATATATATTTCTATTTTTCAACCTATTGGATAAACAAAACATGCTCCTAGGTCCAGTATACCTTCAACATTCTAGGTTGCACACAATGAATTTAAATTTAATCACACATTTTCAATATCATTCAAGTCTAGAGACAAGGAAGGCTGAAACTGTAATCTGCTATTTCTTATCGTTCAATGTGGATTTTGATGGCTGATTTAGATCACTATCTTGTAACATTCTTACGTTCCATTTCTTAATAATATTTCAATAAATTCAGTGGAATTTATAGGAACGTGTTCAGAGACGCTTTACAGTCTTATATCATTTTTAAATAAAATTCTTAGTCATTCATTTAAATGAGAAGAGCACACATATAATATATATCTGATTGCAGGCACACAAAAGCTACAGTGTCGTGTTATGTCTCAACTATATTCTCCCGTACCTACAGGACGAAAAATGTTGAATATTTCAAAACGATAGTGTTAACTGTGTTTGCCTATACGTACAGACACTTTTATAACACTACTGGTGGTTCATTTTGTAGTTAGCACATGTCCGAGCCAAGGGTAGCTTTTGGCACTGAACAATCACACGCGGTAAATTCACTTTTTACAGCCATCACTTAGATAAATGTGCTTCTTTCAAAGTTTAAATACTCACTAAGCTAGTCAGAAAAAGTCAGCCAAAATGTCCAAAAGAAAGGGGTCATAGAGCTCGGTTCAACTCTGCTAAACTCATCGAGCTAGCTACTGCTAACTATACATTTACAAGGGTTCCTTCATTGCTTTATTTTACATTACTTTCCAGTTAACTGAAAAGCGACTTTATATTTACTTACAGTTTCGTCCTGCACCTTTTATAAGATCTTCAGACCACGACATCTAACCGACAACAGCTAAAACTGCCGTGGATGGAGTCGGTGTTTCCGGAGCCCCACTTTCAATCACATGATCCAAAAAGAGCCGTATCCGATTCTTACCGAATCGGTTCTTTTCTCTCTTTTTGTAGCATGTTTCTGTTCATGTTGTAGGCTTTCAATATTACGTTGTTTTTTTTTTACAATGCAATTTTAGAAAGTCACAACATAAAATGCCACATTGGTACTCATTACAATCAAATTATTGACTATCCTTTCCATTTTCTCCCTGTAGACCACCTTTGTTTCTATTGAGTTTGTGCTACGGTCATGTAAACCCGCCCTCTGGAGTGGAAATACACTACGAAAGTATTGGGGCACACCTCATTTTCAGGGTTTGGGTCCCTAACTTCCAGTGACAGGCTTAATCTGCCAAAACAATTTGGAAAACACCATGCTTCCAACTTTGTCTATACTTGGACACTCCATATTGAAGTCTATATCCGTATCTGAGCGAAATGTAATTTAAGTTCCTGTATTGGTCAGGTGTCTCCATACATCTATACATATAGTGTAGAACACATTACACTCATTTGGTGAACGTCATTGTTTACAGAGAAAGCTGAGGACGTTACCATGGAAATGAATCAGTGAATCAGTTGATCGATTCATTCGGATGGAATGTTAAAAGGAATCATCTCGGAATCAATTATTCCAGCGCGGGTTGTCCTTCAAGGCACTAAACCGTGTGAATATTAAAAACGAGGATGGGCTTCAGTTCCACTTTTTGTTTTTCTATAATGTGTGTACCCAGTAACACAACCACTTGGTGGCCTGGTGGTTTGAGTTATTCCCCTGCGATTAGAAGGTTGTGTGTTTGAATACAAGGACTACCAACGGCACCACTGAGGCACCCTTGAGCAAAGTATCATCGGGGCACACTGCTCCATGGGCGCTGCACTGCCCACTGCTTCAGTTTACATTGTTAGAAATTTACATCGTTAACATTGTGTGCTGTGATGTGTTCATGCGTGACTAGAAGGGGCCACTTCACTTTAACATGCTATTTTCACACAGCATATGAAAATGTGCTTCCATGAGAGTGCATCTGATCTGTTCTCTTCATACACTGTGTTAATACTATTTGTCCTCCCATTGTATGCATTTGACAGCATTTTTAAGACTTGTGCGTTTTATTTAATTCATGCAGACTAAGAGCACAGCATAGCTACATCAATCACAAGTTTTAAATAAAATGTATAAGAACTTACATTGACATCAGAATGTGGCAATATATCAAAACTAAGCTATTTTTGCAATTTTTTCTGGAAATCATTTTGTTGGTTTGCTGGTTTCATACAGGTTCATCCTTCATTGTGCCTCTCCTCCCATCTCCTCAGAAGATAACCCGGGCTAGTTCAAACATCACCTTCAGACAGAATACAGTAAAACATTTTACTTTTGCATGAAGTTATGTACAATCTTTTAGCTATTATGTGATTTAAAAAGTTTAAGTCTCAGCACTGGCCACATACAGGGGGGTCCTCAAATTACGACAGAGATCAGTTCCTACAACAGTGATGTAACCCGAATTTTTTGTGTATGTTACAGAAAAAGGAAAAAGGACATAAATATACTGTACTGTACTATACTGTAGTAACACAAAAATGTGTGTAAATAGTTAGTTCTGAAGCCATGATAAGGGACATGAAAAGGCGCCAAACGAAGGAAGACAAATGGAACACTTACGCTTAGATAAGCGTCCTCCCTCACTCATATGCTGCGTTACTGTGTATTCTACCTATTCTCCCGCCACGTGCCACTAAACTAGTTCACCCACGTGAGCGCCTTAAACTCAAAACGTTGTATGCCGAGACCCTCATAACTCAAGGACCACCTGTAGAGTATACTCAACATACTCTCGGAGCTTTAGAAATGTCAACATTAAAATAAGTAAGATGTATACTGCTTTTCAATTTAAACAACAAAAATAATAAAATAATCTTTATATTTTTTGTGGGGTTGAAAAACTTGCACGTTATCTGACCTCTATAGTGATGAGGACTACAATCATCCACTCCAGCCGGAGACTGTGCTTTTCACTGAGATGATTCCTCATGAGATCTGCTAGTTCAGTGCAGTGCTGTAGCTTCTCATTTACAACCTACACAACAAAAACAGGTGTGAAACAGCACTACCAGCAATTTTCTGTCTCAGCATCAAGTACATTTTATTAGTTCACTTAGCTTGCACTTTTGATTCAGCAACAGGCTTAAAACCAACAAATAACAATAAATACAGTATATAAACACACACATACCCCAAAGACTGAAAGCAGACATAATACTGTTACCTTGACCCTGCGGTTGATACTGAGAAACTGACAGGTTTTGTCATACAGTTGCTCCAGGTCCTCTCTATCCCAGTAGAAATCAGGTGTGATAAGTAGATCAGAACTAAGGTTTATGCAGTGCCTGTAAAATATTTCAATTTTAATGTTTTTAATTTTGTTATTATGTTTTACATCTTGATTTTTTTTCTCAAGATCTGTAGGTTGCTTCTCACCTCAGAGAAAAGAGTTCCCCTATTTTCTGCAAAACCTCTGCCCTGGAGAGCTTAACTGATTTTCCAGATTTCAGTGTCTGTTAAGAGAGTATATAACTGTATTAGAAGCATAATCACACAATTCTAATCTTTTAGTTCTTAATTAAAACAATCCTTAGACATTTACACATTTCCTTTAAAATATATATTCCAGATAATGTCAGATTATATCCAGTTCTACAGTAATCAGAGTCATCCTGAGAATATTGTGTCCATAGAGATTACTGTATAAGTGGGTCTACCTCAGGAATTGACTGAATAGATTCAACGAAGTTATCCAAAGAGATCTCCCATATTGCCAGCTTAACTGCAACAACAAAAACAGACAGAGAAATGCCAGTGTGAGGGAGAAAAAAAAACCCAAAAAGTTGTGCAATAACAAGAAAAACAGCCCACCTGATAAAGACAGAGCGTTGGAAAATGCAAACTTCTCTAGAAGTATTTGTTCATAGTCCATTTCATTATTAAATATGAAGTTTCCTCGATGTAGCTTTGAAAGTCCTCTGAGTGCATAGGCAGTAAAACATATCATATTAGACAGTGGTAATAATTAAAAACTGTAATAACTATATACTCTCATCAAAAAAGTCCCATTGTAACGTACTCGCCAACTGTGTAATTGATCTCTTCATTTTCCCAGTGAACCAAGGCCACCTCATATGGCTGAATCTCATGTTGCTCCAATATTCTCATCACTTTCTTTATCTGTAAATCAGATACAATGATACAAGTAAGACACCAGTAAGCACCTTTGGAATATTTTGAAAGACCTTTTGTTTTACAACAAAAGGTGAAAATTATAAGCATCAGACACTCTTATTTTAGACACTCTGTACAAGGAGACAAGAAAAACAGGACAAAGCTCTTTCACTCACAGCTATCTCAGCAACATTCCAGAAAACCACTGAGCCTTCCCTGTGGAGGAAATATAATTTTTATGTGTGCATTTTATTAAATATCTCCAAAGACATGAGAAACACTGCATATCAGCTTACCTGAAAAAAAATATTAAAGCAGTGTCATTAGGTTTGGATGCCATCTCTGCTCCAATTACCAAGACATTAGAAGCATCTGAAATACACAAAAGAAATGGCCTTTTTCAGTAATGCCGACAGTTTATCATTTTAGGTTGGAACTGATTCTAAATTAAAATTCTGATACTTGGATTGAACATTATCTGTGCAAAAATGTATTCATGCCACCAACACACTGCATCACACCTAAATAAAGGGCCTGAGGCCCTTTATTGAGTAAAATTAAATCATGCTTGCTCAGATTCACTTTCATTTCAGTATTTACATGCACAATCTACCATTAACATTCATTCAGTTCAAAATAAGAAGGCAATAATTCTACAGTCCAGTTAACCTCTGGGAAGGTCTTTTATCTCAAAGAAGCCATTGGCGATTAGATCATGGCAGAGAGTAGGTAGGTGGTACTGGTCTGCGGTTGCATAGGCAACACACTGCATCATATCCTGTAAAATAACAGATCAACACATGTATAATGTAAGAGAGAGAAAGAGAGAGAAAGAGAGAGGATGAGAGATGAAGTGGCATAAAAACAAATCAGCTGATTTTACAGCATGTGACTTGCCTCTTCTGTGGCAGGAAGATTGGTTCTGGATGGCTGTTTCGTTCTTGGTCCCTTTAACGTTCTTTTGCCAGGCATGCCCCCTTGCTTCAGCACAGATTTTGTGGCTGTTGTGGTGGACTGTAATCTCCTGTGTATATACCATGGTTTGGATCTCATACTTAAGACAGTTGGGTTTCTAGAGTTAAAAATAAGAGGTCCTTCAAGTGCTCCTCGTTGCAGCCCAGAAGACCATGAATGATGATGTGTGACAGTTTGACTGTTCTCATGGTCTGCGAGAAGGCTGTATGATGAGGCACTGCAAGCCAGCAGATGTGGTGGAAAACACCTGACCCCTGAGCAGGAGCCATTTCCCACCAGTTCTGCGGTTCTAGGCAGTAGTCTGTAGAAAGGTATCCTCTTCAAAGGTTGCTGCACTCTCCACAGTGAAAGTGCTAAAAAAGACCTGACCAGCATACCTAGCCAGCTGTGTGAATTAAACACATTATGAACCCATTAGCTCGTTAGGAGATGCAAATGGCTTTCCTGTGGTGTGCCCGAGACTGTCTAACCCACAATTCTGCATTCTGACCTTCACTAAGCCAAGCGTGATGAAACCATATTTAGCTCAGTAGCTAACACAGTTCAAACAACTATCACTTGTACTTTGTATTATTTAAAACTGGAAAGCTTGTCAAGGACTCTTTATGTCTTTCACGTAGGATCCCCTCTAAGACAAGAGGTCTTACGAGTGCACCATGCTCTAGATACTACTACATGCTAGCTAGCAGAAAAGGCTAAACTGCACCCTGTACCAGGTGAATCACAAAATATCTACAGAATAACAGCACACATACAGTTTATTTCACTACATACCAAGTGTTCTCCTGCAGAAGTCAAAGCAACCGACAGTCATAGCTTTATCTAGCAGCTTGTTACTGTCTGTAGGCACATTTTCTAGCGTTTGCACCAGTTTCTGATGAAGTTCATGTGAAATCCACTGAGCGGAGGGGGCGTGCGTCCTATTGTTGTGACGTCACATGTTGCGTTATAAGTCACGTGACTGAAACGCAGCTAACTGCTCAGTATATACAATATGAACAGAAATAATGATACACAACTGCAGGTTTTTATTCCTGTTAAGCATCGGAAAAGTTGCTGAGTAAACAACTATAAATAAAAATATGTGAAACTTAAGTTTCCATAGGAAATAATATGTAACAGTGGAAATAATATGTAACAGTGCATGTCAGGCATCCTATTAACTGGTTGTGTGGTGATGCAAAGTCAATTTCCAGACTGCCCATTAAATTTAAATGTACTAGTTAACTGTTTAATCCCATTGGTTGTTACTTATTAGTTTGTTAAATATCTAACAATATCACAATTATATTAGGTCAATAGTGATTAATAAAACAAGTCACTTTTCTGGCTTACAAAGGCACATAAAAGACACATAGGGCCGGTTTCCCAGACAGGGATTAAGCCTAGTCCTAGATTATGTAGTGCTGGAAATAGACATTTTCCATTGAAAAGGAA
>JBBPCW010000001.1:25626795-25650437 GCA_037974425.1 Phenacogrammus interruptus
TGTAGTGCTGGAAATAGACATTTTCCACTGAAAAGGAAAGGGTAGTCCAAGACTAGGCTTAATCCCTGTCTGGGAAACCGGCCCATAAAGCACATAAAGACAAAATGTAAATTATAAAGAAACATTTTTCAATTTTACTGAGAATAAAAATATTACATTTTTAAACCATTTGAGGACTTGTTACGTGTACTGTATATTAAAAATATTCCTGATAGTTAAAAGAGATGTGCAGATGTACAGATATTTTAATCGTTTTAGAGGTAACAAGAAAGGCAAGCAATTCGAACAAAATATCAGTAGAAATAACGTAGGTCTATATAGAGTCATACATTATATGGACAATAGTATTGGAATGCCTGACCATTACACTAACATCAAATACATACTTTTAATTTAAGTCGGTCCCCTCTTTGCAGTTATAACAACTTCCACTCTTTCCACAATATTTTTGTTTCTGTGGGAGTCTGTGCCAGTTGTTTCTATTGAGCATTTATGAGGTCAGGCACTGATGTTGGTCGAGAAGACCTGGCTCACAATCTCCTTTCCAGTTTATCCCAACGGTATTGGATGGGATTGAGGTCAGGGGTCTGTTCTTCCACACAGAACTCATCCAACCATGTCTTTCTGGACTCGCTTTGTGCACAGGGGGGCAGTCATGCAGGAATAGAAAATGACCTTACCCAAACTGTGTCCACAAAATTGGAAGCACAGCGTTAGTATCCTGAAGCATTAAGATGCTTTGGAAAAACAGGTGTGTTCCAATACTTTTTTCCCTATAGTGTATGAATCTGTCTTCCCATTAGCGCCCCCTACCGGCTGAGTCAGCCGGTCTGTTGCCTAGAAACAGGCAGTAAAGAGAAACACTTGACACTTCAGTGCGAAGGACTTTAGCAGGGTAAGAAAACTTGGAATATAAGACAGATAAAAATGATGTATACAGTAAAGATTACAACGTGGTTCATAAAAAATAAACGGCTTAATTGATAATGAAATGCAGAAATTCATTCAATTAATAATTCGTCAGTCTACTGAACCAAGTTTCAGTCTTGGACCTGTCCTCTCTCGACCAGGCTCACACTAATGTGTAACTTCAGTTCTCTTATTTAGATGACAACAGTATCTAGCATAAAATTTGGTGACAAGCTCGTGTGTGTTAATTTAATTTTAACATTAACAGTCTCCATATGACCTATGATGATGATTTTATAAGACATAGCCTATTGCGACACTTTAAACAAATTGCACCCTAATTATGCCCTTTTCAGAAGTTTTACTATGATGTATAGCGCTGTGCGAAAGTCATAGGCATCTGTGCAAAGCCATTTTTTCTCGGTGTGTGATCATGGGCCTTTCCTTTAGCTGGTAATTAGAAAACGGGTTCGGTCTCGGATTTCACCTCGATACCTTCAGCCATTGCTTGGATTTGTGAAATTCCATCACCGGCTCCTGGTTTAATTCAACGAGGAACGAGTCAATATTAATTTTAAAAAAAAGTCCACAGTGCATCCAATTTGGGTTTAAATATTATTTGCACAGTTTCTTAAGCGTTTGCATAGTCCTGTAGCTAAATATGTGTGCAAAGTGTGAAGCGCAGTGGACAGCAGTAGGTAACCTATACCCATTTAAACAGGTAAAGACCGTTTACAGGTGCAATGGATGATTCTGTGATGCAGCAACACCTGGTTCACTACAAACAGGCCACTGAGTCTGCACGGGAGGAACTGGCAGCCGTCCAGATCAAATGTCAAAGCCTCCAATCACAGGTTATCATCCCATTTCATTATTCTCTTCATAATCAAAAGGGGTGTAGTTGTTCACAAAATGTTTTTTTCTCATTTTAACAGCTGCTGGACACTCGAGCAAAGATTTCTTCACAGGAGGTTTTGGTGCAGGACCTGAGAGAGGTGACTGACAAGAACAAAGAGACAGAGGCCAGACAGGCATCTCTCATCACTTCACTCAGAGAGCGTATCCACAACACTGAACAAGAAATGAGCTCCATCACTTCCTCCAAAAGAATTATGGAAATAAAATTACAGGCCCTTACTAAAGAGAATGAAGAGATGAAAGAAAAAACATTACAAATGGAAATCAAGTCAAAGTGAGCATTGTTTTTTCAGCTTTAAAAAAACATACCTTAAGAAATGCAGCAAATCTTAAGAATAATTGTGAATGAGAGAAATGATTGAAGTTATTTTTCTAGAGAGTATTATACCAAATGGAACCAGACAAAGCAAGAAGCAGAAGGTTTTCAGAAGAAGTATGAGGAATTTGTATCTAGACTGGCAAGCAAACTCTCCAGTGACTTAGCTGGGAACGATAAACCCATGGAAACAATCATTTCTCTGGTGAGTGCATGAGCTATGCTTTCAATATGAACATCTAATATTTCACCTATTGCTAAACACACTGTATTACAGGTGGATCTGTGCTGCAAGGAGAGGGATAGACAGAAGACTCAGATAAGTGCCTTAGAGGAGAGTGTGAAATCTCATGAAGTGGAGTGTAGGGCCAGCAGGGAGACGGTGAGAAGACTGGTGGCTGATGTGGACCATGAACAGCAGCTCTCAGCCGCCCGTGCCAGTGACCTGACCTCCATCAGACAGGTATAAAACTCATCTCCTGATGCTGGGATGAACGCTTGAATATTGCACCACTCTGGAGCCTCTGAAGTTACAGAGCTTTCTGTGTTTCTGTGTTATGTTTTCTTTTGAATTTATATTCAAACTAATGCATCATTGTGCATCTATGCATTTTTACACTATTGCAAGCAAATTAATGATTGTTTTCCCTGCTGTTGTCTTCCTGTTTTGCATATCAGGAGCTTGAATGTGTGCTTCTGAAGAAGCAGAATTTGGAAAGAGAGAATCAGAGCCTGAAGAGCAGACTGCAGGAAAGTGAGCTGGATCTTGTTGCCGCCAAAGAGGACTCTGATAACTCTAAGAAGTGTTCTGAGGATTTGGAGCACAGGCTGCTCAGGAGCCAAAATGAAGCTTGTACATCACACAGCCGCATGGATGCCTTTATGAAGGAAGTGGAAGTTCTGCTTGGGAATCAGCCTGTAACTGTCTTGCCTAAAGAGGAGCACATTCTGGAGAAGCTCAGAGAAGTCTGCAGAAGAGAGAAGAGCAGCAGTGCGGTATTGTTAACACCTCAACTTTTATTATTTCCTGTGGTTTACACTGTCTGCTGTTGGTATACCAACACCTCCGCATTAACAATATTCATAATTCTTCATTAAAGTCTAGTAAACCATGGTGTTAAACTTTCAGGTGAAGGTTATGAAAGACCGAACACCCATGAAGGCCTATCTAAATGATAATCTTATATATACTGTTCTCATATACAGTCTGTGGCTGAACTGGAGACCAGGCTGGCGGTGGCGTTGAAGGAGCTCACCAGACAGACAGATCTGCAGAGAGCAGCAGAGCAAAGGGAAGGACAGATACGGCACAGAAATAATGAGCTGGAGTCTGAACTCCTTACTGCAGGAGTCAGTAAGGATGGATTGAGCCATGAAAAACAACAAGTGAGCTGGCATACATGGTTCATTCTGACAGTCACTTTCTTCATACTTTGTAGGTGGTTGCTTTTTTATTATTTCCACCATGTTTTCAACATATCAGCAACATTTACTGGGAAAATGCTCCATTGTAGAGAAATGCACTTCAGTTGTTTAATGTGGTGGTGATCGGAACCAGACACCCAGAAGTTTAATGTCTCTAAAACATGCCTCACAGAACATAATTTCATGAAATTGCTACGGATACACCACCTGATGCCTTGATACACTGTTTTTGATAGCCCAGAGTCAAAGTCAGTCATGACACACTAGTACATGCAGAGGCAAAGTAGTAATTTTTTTTTTTTTTTTTCAAAATTGCTACTGTTTTACCATAGTTGAGATGGTTCATTGGTCATTTTGGATGGTAAATGAAATGGTGGGGTTTTATTGCAGATATTACCACCTCTAGATCCTACCCCATAACTAAGAGATTTAAGTGAAATATGTAGAACTGTATAAAGTGGAATTCCTCTTTAAAATGTTTAGGGCCATTTTCCCAGAACTAGATCAGCCTAGACCAAAACAAATTATTGATTGTCTCCCTGTTTCAGGAAACTAGATGAAAAAAATAATACTGAAGTGGAATGCAGTAGCTCATCATAGCCTTTGCTCATCATAGCCATTTTCTATTTTGTCTTTACTCATGTAGTACTTGAAATTTTTGGAGCAGCTCTCTGAGAAAATGAGGATTGAGCACATAACCACTGACTTGGGCTTTGACATGAGACTTGAGGCCATGCTGACACGTGCAGAGCAGCTGACAAGACAAGAAGGCACTGCTTTAGTGGAAGCTAAAACTCTGGTTTACAGCCTTCAGAAAAAGGTTTAAAGTCTTGCTTTTTCACTAAAAGAATGTGTTTAATTTACTAAACCAGGTTTCTGTGTTGGCTGGTATAAACGTGACATAGACTTTATATATTATGGATCATGATACAATTTGTGGCTTAAAATAATATACTATATCACCATAATTAATGAATCAGCATACATGTATGTTCGTAGTGTAGCTTGCTGTAATATCTGTCGTTTTGGGGTGCAGGTGAAGGAGCAGAAGGAGAGACTGGGGAGTAAAGAGCTGCACATGGAGCTGCTGAGGAAGAAGATGGCACAGCTGGATGAGGAGAAGAGGGTTCGCTCAGCTTTATCTGTGGAGCGGGATGATGCTACACTGGCAAACAGGAAACTTCAAAAGAAAGTGGATCGTCTTCAGGCTGAGCTTAGTGTCATGCGTTTCTCCAAGACTGAGCTGAAGGCCCAGCTTGCTGACACCAATGAGCTCAAGGTAGAGGGAAGGACAGCGCGGGCACACAGACCAACAAGGGGCAGAGAGTTTTAACCTCAAACAACTGGAGATGAATTAATGTGGATGAAAAATGTGATACTATTTAGTCTGCACTAAAATCATTTCCACATGAATGAAACATTTTACATCAACACAAATAAATGCAATATTGTTTCAGTGTATGGAGAATTAGGTTCCTCTGAGTAAATGTATATACTACAATGTTGTAAGCAGTAAGATTTGTTCCACTTCAAATCATACTGTGCCTCATTTTATGTAAACATGTAAACCTTACAATAGCTGAGGTTTTGCTGTGTTTGGTGCAATAAGATCAGAGTGATGGAACAGAAGCAAGCCATTGAAGAGCAGAGTAAGAGTCTGGGCAAACTTGAGAAGAACAAGAGCAAAGTGGAAAAAAGACTCACCACAGTAAAAACCGAGCTACGGAACCAGGAGTACAGAGCCAGAGATGAGCTCCAACAAGCACATAGACTGCTTCATAGCCAGGCTAGTGCCATGGCAGAGCTCACTCACAGGGAGAAAAAGGTATGGTGAGAGGTGTTTGTGCATTACAAGCATGGTGAACATTAGGTTCAATCCTTTTAAACATTTTATATCTCACCTTTTTTTTCCCCACAGCTGTTGGACTTCTGCTTTGTGGTGTCCAAGATGTTGGGTTTTGACATGCCAGCCTCTCTCCCCAACAGTGAGGTTATCAAAAGGTTGGAGGTTCTGATTAACTCATGTCACCCTCACGTCCCTCTGACCTGCCACTATGCAGCACCACATCATCAGCATCTCATGACTCCTGCCTGCTCGAGCCTTCCAGTGGCACAGGCTGTGCCACTACCTCCTATTACAGATACACCCTGAGGAGCATTCCGCTGATTCATTTAAAAAGTTTTTGGATTGAAATTCCATGGTATTAGTATCAAATGACCGGAAACAGGATTTTATGGTTAGAAATAAACAGTTGTCCACACAAAATGAGGAAACCTGGAATATCAATGCCATTTTAATTTCATTATTATTAGTATAATGTTTAATTATTACAAAAAATACCACTAAGCACATTATTTGTATACTGTCTGATTTCGCTGCAAAGGTTTCTTAGGCCTTAGCAAACTGTACATGGATAAATATCATGGTATCAGTGCTTTTTCATACAATACTGTATATTCATAACATGTAAGTTGATTATAACAGTTAGTTCAAATTAACATCTGTGTTCAACAATGACAAATCCCAAAACTTATAACTTTGAAAGCAAAAGGTTACCACATGCCAAAAATACATATAAAAAATAGCTGCAATATATAGTTCTTAAAATGTTATTTTACAAGTTTTTCATTTGTTATAAGCAATTTCACACTTTACTCTTTGCAGTAAATCATTGTTTTTCATGAAAAAACAAACAAACAAAAAAAAAAACTGAAAATAAAATGTAGGCCTTGTGACATGAATGACAACAGAGAAGTAGAATATCCAGTGTTAACCAGTAAAAATCTAGTTTAATGTCTTATTTTCTTTTTTAAAATTGGAAGAACTTTATTAGTACCATAAACACCCCACCTTATCTAACAGTATAACTAACAACCACCTTTATTACAGTGTGTTAGGTTTCAGTGCAATGAGCTTCTTCATAACATCTACAGGAGACGTGGGCACACTTAGCAGCAAGCCATACAAGGACACAATAATAATTAGCTTTGACTGCTAATGTAGTGGTGCAAGTTAATTGTCCAAAGCCCATGTCCAAGGAATGTGTAATACAAACCCAGGCTCATATAGGTGGAGGCCCATTGGTGTAGCTGAGCATAGGGTGGAATGAACGAGCAAAGTTGTTGGACTGGGCGCATTTGTAGTCTTCCTCAGATGTAGGCACCAGGCAGGCCAAGGCCACCAGCAACAGCAGCAACAGGAGCTGCACAGGCAGTGAGGCCCAAAGGACGCGTTGAAGGAAGGTTCTGCACCAGGAGCGTGACTCTTTCTCCTCAGAATGGGAGGAAACGGATCCAGCGGCGCTGGGAGACCTGCTCACACAAGGGACATAACAAATCAGACGGCACGTTCGAATCCAACTTTTGTTTTGAAAGTTGCGCTGAAAAAAGGAATGCAGTGAATATACCTGATTCAAATATCTACATCATTTCCACACAAAAAACTATGTTCCATGAGCACAGTTGTCTTCTTGTACTTTTGGCATTTACTGTGTTTATGTAACGTTTCATTCATTAAGAAACAGTCTGTGCTTTTGAATCAAGCAAATTGAATGCTTCCATTTTTACAGTAGATAGAGCTTTACCACATAGCATCATCATTTCCAATATGTCAATGTCTTGGAGATTTTAGAGTTTACTTACTTGATTTTTTTTTATATGTGGAGGATACTTGCCTGATTAAAAATTAAGTCCATGCACCTTCCGGTAGACTTCTTTACTACGTTTTCGTCTGACTTAATACACTGTTGTTACTTTTCATCAGTGAAAACTTTAGCTGGTTAGGTCTAACAGAGTCAGCTTAAGGGAAAAGCAAGCCTTTGCTGGTATAAGAAGGTGAGAGGACCACCTTAAAAAGCGCTCCACTGTCACACTGTGCTGTACTGTTATAGAGCTTTTACAAGGAAAGCCAAGAGAAGAGAGCGCTGCCTAGCAGTGGTTCCACCGGTAAAGCAGTTGAAGCGCCATCGTGTTGTCACTGCAATTTCACTGAATTTGATCCATTCAAGAACTGACGGCATAATGAAGAAAGTCTAAACGGATTGTTGTTCAAAATCATATTCTTGCTAATGAAGAAAGACTGCATAGCAAGACTGAGATGTTGAACAATGTTTAAAATTAGATTTTCATAAGCAATTTCAACTTTATCATACTGATGTACATGACACGAAGACAAAGTAGTGCCTGCATTTTGAGACTTGACTTAATACGGCTGCAAAGCAGCATTTAAAGACAATCCACCTCACATGCCCCAGTCACTAAGCCTTTTGACTGAACTGTGATGATTGTTCACCGCTCAGCTATTAGACTGACCCCGAATGTGCCCTCCTACCCTCCACAAATGGAGACTTGAGAGGAGCAAACCACAGATGGCAGATCAGAGGGGGGAAGAAGATGGTGGATTAGTTACTGAGAAGATGTGACACAGAAGAAAAAGAGGAAGAGAGCAAGATAGATTGCGGCCAAGACTTTGTTCATTGCAGACACTTGCTGGTTACGCAGATGGTTAGGCAGATGATGAAAGAGTTGCTCAGCAGCAAGTAGCCAATTTGACTCTTTTCAGCCACAAAGTATATGCAGAAAAATGTAGCTGTAACTGAAAAAAGCTCATTGAGCAGTATAAACCTCTCCTCCGGTGCATGGTCTCCCATTCATTATTATCTGACTAAAAGCCCTACCCTAAGTGTCTAGAATCACAGAAGATGATGGAATTCATTGCCATGAGCCTTTGTTGATGTTCTGTCACTGGCTTTTTAGTTCATAGAGGTGATCTGACCTGGCTGTGGGGCTTTAGTCAATGGCACTGTGTTTAATGAAACCTGAGATCAACCCAGACTCCGTCATGCCAGTGTTTACAGGTAGGTCATGGGTTGAGTTCCATTATCTTCTAAGTGTTCTAGAAACCAGTAGACAGGTACCTGCGATGTGGACTGCTCACAGAGGCTCCAGGCTGTGACAGACTACTTTTGCCCCGTGGCTGTTTGCAATGAACAGGGGGGTAAAAGAAAGAAAGAATGTTTCAGTCCAGGCAAATAAAGACCAAGCTACCGATGAAAGAAACCCAAACAGAAGACCAGCAACAAAATCAAATGACAGGGGTGACAGGAATTCAGTGGCAATAAAGAAACTGGTTCTTAAAAGCATTCTGTGGCAGAAAATCTGCATGCATTTATGAGAGGGATATCTTTAACCAATCCGTTTGCAACTCAGTTAAAAAGTTGTATGCATTTCATAGCTCATAAAATTTATGGAGCTCTTACATGATCAGATTTAACAAAGTTTCGAAAGAGAAAACAAAGAACCAGTATTCTTTAGACGTTACAAGTGTGGGATTCTAGAGGGACCGTGAATAAAGGAAAAATGTGCTGGAGAACTAAACAGTGCAGAACATGGTGGTGTGGTTCACATCAGGTGGGAAATGCATTTGGGGAGAGGTGTAAAATGGGTTTGAATCGATCAAAGGTAGTTGAACACATAAAAAGGAATCAAATAACGTATGCTGACGTATTGATTTTAGCTTAGAACTAGGAGGGCATGCAGGATGGACACGTAAACTGTTTTGAATCTGGAGGGGCACTAAATACATATACTGAGGTGTTAATCGTGCCTGTAGGCCAGGTTCCAGGGACATCAGGGGCAAAAGTGACAACCTATTGTCTTAATGTGACACAACACTTCCATTCTTGCAGAGCCCCACAGAACATCAGGGTGATATGTTACCGATCTCTGGCGACTTGGAGTGCTGCGTCCAGACACAGGACTCAAGGAACCAGATGTGTCCAGTTCATCAGCAGATGACCAAGATGACAGATCCTGAAAGAAGATAAATAATAAAGATGTAGGAATGAGTATGTTTTAAATTACATAGCCCTAATCTAACCACTCATTAAGTAAGAAAGCCATGGTAGATTTAATAGACAGCCAAAACACGATCCCTCACAGATGGAAAGCAAATAACGCTCATTATTTTGGTGCACACCAAGGTCTGGGGTACACTAGACGGCCTATCCGTGTACCCATGCTAACCCGTGTTGCAAGGGTAGTAACTGGTCCCTGCTTCACGTCGACAAGGTACATGTTCACATTTACCAAAAGGAAGTGATGATACCAAAGCGCTTGGAGGGGAATGGCAGCCTGGTGAAGAGCGTGTGATACTCTGAGCAATGTTCTTCTGGGAAACCCAGAGTCCATGCATTCATGTGGACATCAGTTTGACGTACCACATATATATTTAACACCTATCTAATATTATTTCAGAATAATACAACTTGCTACACTACACACATTGTTTGAGAATTATTTGAAGAACATGGAAAAGAAATCTGAGTATTGTCCTGGCTTTCCGATTTTGCAGGTCTCAATACAACTAAGCACTAGTGGGGTGTGTTGGAAAAACCCGCAACAGGTCCATCTAACAAATTAGAGGACTTAAAGCATCTGTTGCTAACATCTTGGTGCTAGACATCTCAGAAAACCAGAGATCTTGTAGAGTCTATACACTAGCTTTATTTAGATTTCAGTGTGTTAAAAGTGACAAAATATCCCTTTTTACCAAGAAAACAATTTATATTTGCCTAGGTGATGCACTCACCTGCTGACTGCTTGTGATGTCCAGGGTCTTCTCCAGTTCCCTGATGTCTCGTGTCACCTCTTTCAGTAGCAGCTTAAGGCGGTTCCCAATTACATGTACCTTTTCTTTAGCCTCCAAGCAGTCACTGCCTTCTGAGTGGACCAGCAGCTGCAAGGACATGTCTTGCAAGGAGGCCACCTTCAGCTGGGAGTCAAGTAGCTCCCGACGAATTTGCTGGAAAGACAAATCAGAAACAAATAACCCAGTGTTAGAGCTTTGATTTGTCCTGAACTGGATTTACAAGAACTAATAACGGGCACTCAAAAATCGATGAACCAACAAGACACATACTGAAAGTGTTTTGTGATGCTCCTGCAGGGTGTCACTGTCCTGACTGTGATCGATAGGTACAATCTCATTCCTCCTGCGGTCAATATTCTCCAGCCACAGCAGTAGACCATGACTCATTTCATGGAAGTCCTGAAGGGTAAGTGCATAGAGTCTACTGTTAACTTTAAATATTGATAACCTGATATTGTTCCTTATGTGAGTTTGAGAAAATATTTTTTCTTATAATATTTTTTATTAATACATTTATTATATAGTTACACATTTATTACACAAGTTTCAGAAAAATGACAATATAACTATACTAAGTGCTAGAGAAATATGGGCTTCATTTGAGAGCAGCTAAATGTTGTAATATTCTGTCTGCAACAGTAGCTGACACACGTGCCTGGCACTGCATTAATGCTTCTTGGAGAGAGCTCCTCCACTCATCTAAAGAGCTGGTTAGCCTCTCCCGGCGGTTATTCATCTCCTTTAGTCGGCCTTGCAGTTCCCGAGACTCATCACTGTCTGACTGCAAAAACTCAGCACTGCACAGGTTTATTGACATCACTATGGCCTTCCGCTTATCCATAGCTTTCTGCAGTTCCTGGACAATAAGATAAAAACTCAGTCACTCAAAGCATACTGGAAAATGTAAACGGACCATGCATTACAGCACTAAAAATGAAGAAAATGTAAAGCAATATGGGCCACAGTTCTAGTGTGGCTCAACTGTGTAACTACATGAGATAAATAGAAACACAATTTCTAGCGGAGCAGTTTAGTTTGGCTAACCTTGAGCTTCTTAATGCGCAGCTCGATGGTCTGGATATCTGTGCTGGCATCCAGTGTTCGCTGCTGCTCCAGCTCCTCCTCAGCCTTAATGAGCCAGGTCCATATGCTGTTCAGGTCTGAGTTGAACTGCTGCCACTGCTGCAAGTTCTGCTTCATGCGCAACTCTTTGCTGAGAGCCTGAGCCTGTAGCACCTCCCAGCGCTCAATCACACCTACAGCGCACAGGTACATAGAAAGAGCTTGTAGCACAGGCTAACAGAAACAATGGCAGATGAACAGGTTTTGTAGCAGACATGTACAAACTGCACAATACTACACAATCCAGCAAGCAGCTAAATACTACTGGACATAGATATCATTTTAAATATAAAGTACATTGTAATATTTAATATTATTTAGTGATAAAATATTCTTGTTTTATTAGTACCTGAAGTCTGTGATTCTGAGTTGGGGTTCACAAAGCCTGACAGCTTGTCTTCTACTTCCTTTAGCTCAAAGCCGACCCTTTTCACTGTGTCAATACTGCCACGACACTCACCAAGCAACCGCATCTACACAGGTCAAAAAGAAAACATACATTTGGCTCAGATAATAGTTTAGATGTGGTATATTGCTACCTGCCATACCCAGTCATCTACATACAGTTTTGTTGTTTTTTTTTTTATTTCAATGAACCCATTTCTTAGACTCTGTTCTCTACTCCAGAGACTATTTGTCTCTCTCAAGTTTCTGAGGACTCACATAGCCCATGTAGGAGGCATCCAACTCAGGCCCAGTGGGCGTGCGGCTGCGGATGATGTTCTCTGTCTGCTGTAGGTGGAAGTGGCTCGTGTCCAGGGCTTTGGCCAGCTGCCTGAAGTGAGACTCCAGAGAGGCTCCTTCCCCTGCACAGACACAAAACAGTTACCATCAGGGTCTAAAAGGTATTTGATTTGGTACTGGGTTACAGTTAAAGCACACTGTTGCGCTATTAATCCTTTCAAAACCATTGGGTATTACTTTCATTGCTGCAGATCATGCTTTGTGAGTTTCACGGAGGAGATGCCTAATCTCCAACAGAAGTCACATAATGGGCATGTTTATGGGCATTATTCATAACAGTTCACGACAAAAGTAAACCTTTCTTTGGAAAATCTACTCCAATTATTTACTGAGCTTGGTCGCCACATCTGATTTTTTTAAGCTATTTCAGTTGAAAGTCATTGTGAATAATACCCAAGTGCTTAGGAAAAACTGCAATAAAAACACCCTAAAAAATTAGCAATAAGCGATGCCAATGCAAAATGTAGTTTACATCAGCCTACTCTAATTACACACTAAGACACTACATGCAGTAGACAGACCTGGGTAAAGCAACCCAGAACAAAAGAAGTTAAGGAGGTTAGAAACTGCTGCAGCTAACTTTAGTAACTTGATTCTGTACTGTGATTTGATTGGTGAGTAGAAACTGAAAAGAATCAAATTCCCAAACAGCAGGCGGTGAGTGAATCTCTCAGTTGGTGAGGGTTATGTGCCTCAGCACTACAACATGCTGTGGCTACTAGTGCCTACCAGATGTGGACCTCAGTGTTTGCTCTGTTAGTTTTACATATGCCTCAGGGCTCTCTGGAATCTCTACATCTGGAAAGAGACATATACAACGCAATGCATATAGTACAGTCTTGGCAGTATGATCATTTTAAGATACCCAGTAGGAATTGTTTGTTGTTCTAATGAACGCAAAAACGAGAATAATTTTGGATCAACAAGATTTACACTCTTTGATTGGGGCTGTCAGCATCGGCTTTAACGCCGCCTGGCATGACTCAACCATTTCTTATGCTTAAAATTTTCCCTTTACCTCTAATGTAGTCAATCAGCCAAAACATATTATAACCACACACACGTCGTTCAGTCTTTAGATTGCTTAACAACTTTAACTACTAAACTACATTAGCTTTGTAGCTCCGGTGCAAACATTTTAGACGAAGCATCCTATAGTTGGTCTACTATAATTGAGGTAAAGGGAAAATGTTCATTTTTTTTAAAGACAAACACTTTACGTATAGAACTGAGCTAACTTAACTATACCTAAACCTCAAAGGCTAGTTTAAACAACTTCATTATAGGTATTTACAATCAATGCAGACTGAGGCAAAAGTGCCCACCTGCTAGTGCCGAGGCTGATCCCTGGAGGTAAGCTCCATCCTCCTCCTCCTGTTCTGTAGCCAGAGCCCTGCTTGCACTCTCCAGCCCACGACTCAGGTCGTAATCATGGTCCCACTCCAGGGGGATAGAGTCCACGCTGGCTGGGGTATCCCGACCCGAGCGTTCTGTCCGTAGAGGGGGAGCCAGGGAGGCAGAGCGGCTGGAGGAGGGCAGTGGAGAGAGCAGACCATCGCCCAGACGCTCACTCCATGGGAGGCTGAACATATCACCAGGCTCGTCTAAATCAAACTCCCGATCAGAGTAGGATACATCGTGCTCTTCATCTGCAAGCTGCACATATAAAAAAGGAATTAATGTTATTTTGGAAAAACATTATCACATGTAGAATGAAAACTAGAGATAATTTTGACCATTTTATTTTCATTAAATAATTTCTAATGACAGTCAGTTAACATATTATATAAGTCAGTAATTATATATTATATATGTCAGTGTTGAATGGTCAAAGTTAAACAGATACTCAAAAACAAAGACATTACGCCAGCCACATATTTACAAATAGCAAAAATACAATGGATGTATGTATTTTTGCTGAATGATGTATGGTTCCCTGGGTTATGAAACCTAGATCAAGTGGTGAGAAAATGCCTAGAATGTGTCGATTTAAATATCCTTTGTTATTTATTTTGAGTTCTTGAGTTCTTTATGTACGTGGTCACTTCAAGGTAACATGAGAATGCTGCTTCTTGGTCAAGAATATAACAAAACTCTTTTCTTCTTACATCTACACAAAAGAATAGGTCTTGGTTCATTTGTACCGGTAGGCGAGTGAGTTTCTTGTAGTAGCGTTCTACTCGTCCAAACACCTCCTGGCAGTAGCGCTGCAGCTCCTCTAACTCCTCTTCAATTACAGTAGCATCCAATGGTTCACTCTTTTCTATTAGGGCCTCCCCCTGGTGGAAGATGTGCTCAATCTTGGCGGTGTTTAAAGAGATCTCTTGTTGAAATGCCTGCACATGCAAAACAAACAGAGCACAGACAAAACCAATGAGGGTAGCACATAAAAAAGCTCAGCTGTCATTTGTATTACTTCCATTTGTGCACATTTCCAAGTAGAAGGATGGAGGCTGACCCTAAGTTGTTTGATTTTGGCTTGGACATCACACTCAGAGAAATGCTCAATATTAGTCAGCTGGAGGTCCATCTCAGTCAGCCACACCAGTATGCTGTCTCGAGCAGTCTCAAACTCCTCCCTTTGGCTAATAAAGTGCTAGAGAGTAAACAGGAAATAAATAATTTAACAAACATCATAACACACAAGCATCAACGTCAAATTCTATTTAATTCCATAATATTGTCTGTGTGTCAGATATTTTCTCAGACGCTCCAAAATGTTTTTTGATAACTAATGATACAGATCTTTGATACTAATTCTCCATTGTGAAAATTCTGCATTGTGAAAAACTAGGCCCTCTGATTCCTCAGACCAAATCCTATACCAAAGTTTGAAACCTGGGTGTAATTTTTGAAAGTGAGCTCTGTTTTATTCCACTTGTAACTAAAGTTACTTGTAACTAAACCACTCAAGTACTTATTTATTATTTAGGACATATTGCTAAAATGTTGTTACAAGCATAAAGGTTTCTTTCCTGGACTGTACAGATCCTAACAAAAACATAATAGAGAGCTCATATCACCCCTGTTGTTTTTTGTTTTTTTAAAGAACACCGGTCACATGTATCTTCTAGCATAGAAGTTCTTGTTTTTAAAGTTCTAACAGGCTGCGCATCTGCACTCCTCAATGAATGTGTGTCTGTTTAGGCTCCAACATGTGACCTTCTGCAAATACCTTCTACAAATGACAAGAAAAAGTGAATACACTTCCAAACTGTAGAACTACTCCAACATTTATTAGAGTTATGACCAGCATGTTTCTGTTTGTTGTTATCATTTTAATTGCTGCAAGTTATTTTAAGTGTTATTGTGTAAATAAAGTAAGAACTTTAATTATTAAGAGGGTAACTCTTCTGTCAGCGCAACAAGTAGAAAATTAAAAAACTGTATGTCTTACTCTACATAATTATGTCTTTTTTTGCAAAATGCTTAGCAAAATGATTTTTGAATTATGTATAATTAAAATCAAAACCTCAAGACATATGGATTTCTATCTAAAAAGATGCAGTACTACTGTATACCTTGAGGCGGCGGAGGATAGAGGAAACTCGTCTCTGCAGGTTATCCCAGCGCTGGTTACCATTGTGGGCCATCTCCCGCAGTCGACAGGCAGCATCAGTGCGGTTCTCGCGTGCCAGTCGTCTGTACTGCTTATTGATCAGCTCCAGCTGGGTCAGGCTCTCATGCACCTGCCTCTGGAAAGCCTGTGAAAGAAATGGCGTTATTATTGAACCCATAAATCACACTGAAGAAAAACATGATGATAAACAGAAGTCCCTGGTCAGAGTCACACCTCAAACTTTTTCAGCTCTTCCTTAGCCACTGTGTACAGCACACCAGAAGAATTTGGCAAGGCAGCTGTCCTCTCTGACATTGTCAACCACTCCTCGAAGCGAGAAAAGTCATCCAGAAACTTTTGCCAGAGCCTCCAGGTTTCTTCAATCCTATGAGGTCAAATTATATAAAGAGAAAATGTATCAACTTCTGACCTGTTTCGTATGTCCCATAGTCTTCAGTCACGACAGGTAAACCACTTAAAAAAAAGGTTGTACATGCTAATCTATGGCTGCTAATGCCATAATTAATTCAACAAGATGTCACACTATAAATAATTGAAAGCTCAACCTAACGGTATATTCGATACTATGAGTTCTGAGACCCTACTTGAGCCTTCTCTCCATGGACATGGCGCAGATGCTCCTCCAGCGGCGGTCAAGGGTGCGTGTGGCCTGCTGAATGGAATCACACTCTGCATCTGTGGCGCAGGCATCACAGTCATGCAGAAGTACCTCACACAGATTCAGCACAGAGGCCACACCTGTGCTGTGCTTCTCTATGTCCCTCTGTAGCTCCTAAACACACAACATAAAGAATATAACATGGGATACAAGGTTCAGCCATAGCACTGAAACACAGTATTGTGTATGCCTCAAAAACAGCAGTGACCCATCAAGGTGCGGACTCCGCAAGACCTTCAAACGTATGCTATAGTTTCTGGAATCCAGAGGAATTTGAAAACCAGTTTAACACCTTTTTCGTGTTTCTCAAACTGTTACTGCACAATTTTGGCAGTGTAGCAGGTGTATTATCATGATGAAAGGACCATTATTGTTATCATGAAGGGGTGTACAATGCAACACAGTTTAAGCAGGTGCTATGTGCCAAAGCAACATTCTCATGAATGCTAGGACCCAAAGTATCACACTGCCTCCACCGGCATGCCTTCTTCCCTCAGTTCCTCTCTTCCCCAGGTAAGCAATACACATACACCCTGCTGTCCACATGATTTAAAGAAAAACATGATTCATCGGATCAGGCCCCCTTCCTCCATTGGTGCATGGGTCAGTTCTGATGGTCATGTGCACCCATTTATGTGTTTTTGCTCAGATCACTACACAGACGAAAGTCGCTCAGATCCTTATGTTTTTAACACATCAGCTTCAAGAGCTGACTTTATTGCTGCCTTGCTGCAATAAGGTCAGTTGCTGCCTAATACATCCCCTAATACAACAGGAGCTGCTGTAATGAGCTAATCGGTGTTATCTATGCTTCCTGTCATGTTCTGCCTGATTGTGTAATCAAGCTCTACTCAGTAGGGTGGAAAGAGCAAGTGCATGAATTCTTAGGTCAAAAGTGTCTGTGACTGTACCTGCTGCAGGTCCAGTTTTCTCTGGATCTCCTGAAAGTCACAGGTGTCATAGACAATAGGCCTGGATAGTTCAGTCTCGATGTGAGCTAGCCAGGACCGCAAGCTGCTCATGTTTTTATCCAGCTGCTGCACAGCCACCAGAGTCTCTCTCAACTTCTTGGCTCTGTTTATGTACAAAAGTATTAACACTTAGACACATTGAGACTCTCAACACCACTGAAAGAGTTTATCTTATAGATATCATCAAAAGTGACTAGAGCGGTCATTGGTACCATGAAAATGATTTAATTTAACTCTTGTTTTATTCACTGAATACATTTTTTTTATCTAGCTGCTGTACAATCATGAGAGTCTCCTTCAGCTTGAAATAAGGACACAAATGAACTGTTTAGCTATCTTGTTTTGTAGCTGCCGATACAGTAGCAACTGGCACCTGACAACCAACACATCTCAAGCTCAATTGAAAACAAAAGACTCATTGCAGTTCTCTAAAGGTGTTATAGCAGAAGTTTGGATGGATTTTCATAAGACCCATAACAGGTCTCAATAAATGCAATTTTTATGGTCACTTTTATTTATCTGTATCTGCTTCAAAGCATACTCAATTCACCTTCCATTTGTTGCTGATGTAAACATAGAACTGTGAAAATAACTATTATTAGCTCAAATACTTACAATCAGGCTATTATATAATATTGTAGAGAAAATGTCAAAAGTGCCTTTTTTGGCATCAAGACAAATGTTAAAAAGGCTAATGTGCATACTAGAACCTGTGCAGACTATAAATGTAAACCATTACAGTACTACTAACAATGTAATGTAAATCTGAAGTGCAGCAATAAAAGAAATAATGTTAATCTTCTACACACACCTGTGACTATTCTGAAATGTATGAAGAATATAGATGAGTGTCAAGTGCATGCACACCCACATACTGAAGGCTAAGGGAAAGAGGCTTGTTCTGTTACCTCGCACCGATGAGGTCTATGAGGTGCTGCCAGCGCTCGCTGACTTTGCTGAGTTTGTGCTCTATTTCGGAGGCTTTGCTCTCATGGCTAGCCCTCACCAAACGCTCCCCCATCTGCTGCAGCTGCTGCTTATCCTCTTGTGCCACTGCTAGCTGCTCCTGATAGTCCTATGGGGAAAACAAACCCAGACAAAGGGGAAAAACATGATTGTGTTGAGACTGTGCCTACTCAATAAACATAACTGTGCTCAGTGGAAGCTGTTGGTAGATGGTGTTAGACAGCAACAGTAACCGCTTGTATGCTATGTGTGAATTTTATGCTGTATGCTGTCTGTTCTTTTAATTAATAGCATTTCCTATAAATGTCACAAAATTTAATTTTGCCTACCTTTCTGAGTTTCTCAATCATCTCTTCAATGCTGATGTCACCATTCTGGGATACCTTGCTTTCCATCTGAGTGAGCCATTCACAAAGCTCTTTGTATTTCTCATTAAAGATGGCCCACTCATTTAGCTTCTCACTCACCTGCTGCCTGCGAAGAGACAACTGAACACGAAGACACAAAAAGAAAGGCATTCTGTTTAAGCTGTACAGTATGTACACAAATAAAATATATGCAAGTAATACTAGCAGCAGGACTGGCATATCTCCATTACTGTACTACAAAACTTACACAATCATTGCTAGGAAATTAGAAAAAGCTATTAAAAGATTTGAGTAGATATGCACTTTAAAGTTGCGTAAGAACAGTAAATGCTGCAGTAAATGCCTACCTGCACTTCAAGTGTTTGCTGTGATATGAAAAGCTTGCATACATCCTGTGGTCTACAGGCTCACGCACCGGATGCTACACAAGCAAACTGACAGGAAAGCCTTCTTCGCTTTGTGAGTTTCGGTGTCAGAACTAATTACATTATTGCTTTACTAATAGCTTCTAGACAAAAACTGCTCATTGTTTAAGCTTACAAACTTACAAACATGTATTTCATGTATATATTATGCATCAATTGACAAAGCATAAAAATCAAAGCTTTTGTCAACATTCCTTTTGTTAGCAACCTAGTGAGAAATATACAGTTTCATGTCTAAACTGATTTAAAATATTGTGCAACAGCACCACCAACTGGTACCAACTGCGACTGAAATGTTTCTCCGACATGGAAATAAATGTAAACCTTACTATTAATACACATTTATGACTTCTTTCAGCACGTTCTACCAATATGAAGCATCCTCAGGAAGTATAAAAAAACAGCTTAAAAACTAATTGTTACTTTTATACTTTCATTTAGAGTAGATTTCTTGCATCTTCTTAATAATGTATCTTTTATTTTATATTTTCTAAATGTTTTATTGTACTAATAACGCCTTGTTTTTCCTATTGTCCTCTCTTTATTAACATTACTGATATTTTTGCTGCTTGCTTTATTCCTAATTTCTTATGTTTGGACCCCTATACAAAATATTTGTTACTATTCTCAGTATACCACTTGGATAAGAGAAGTATGTCTCTGACATACCTGGTGACAGATCTCCTCCCACTGGCGATGTAGCAGTTCAATGCGTTCCTGCAACACACACAGATCCTCAGGGCTAATATAGCTGGAGAGAGATTCTCTCAATACAGTAAGATGAGCCAAGTCCTCTGTCCAGCCATCAAACGTGCTCTCCAAATCCTGCATTTAGGAGAACAAAAGAAATATTATGAAGCTATCAATATAGACCAAAACATACATAAACCTTAACACCAGTCTCATTACATCATAACCATGTTGCCATCAGATATCCAAACAGCTCCTCTACATTTGATCACTGTCAATACATTATAAAAGGTGCTATTTGCAAAAATACCTTTAATTAATATAATAAAATAACAGTTATTGTGAAAATATTAATATGTAACTAATTAAAATAAGAAAAAAAAGATACTGATTAAATCACAACTCACACTGTATAAACTCTATGAACACTCTTTACTTGGCTATGTGTATTACCTTGCATCGCATCTGTTCAGTCTGCAGCTCCTCATGGTGATTTGGTAGAGGCTGAGAGAGCTGACGCTTGAAAGCTCGTAGTTTCTCCAAAGACCCACCAATGCCTTCCTCACATTTATCCCAATCCTGCACACAAATAAATTTTAGGTCAGCCTGGGATCTTTCTGCTTTATTATGATCAGACTTTGCAGACTGACACTGAAATTGTTTAGATTCATAGTGACTGAAAGCATCACCAAACCACCAAATAATATGTAAATAAGCAGAGTAGCATTATAACATAGAGCTGTACCCTGAGCAGGACAGCCAATTCTCTCTTCTGCTCCTCCAGGCAAATGTTAGCATGTCTCCAGCGCTCCTGGATGCTGAGAAGTTCTTCTTGCAGTGATGATTCAGCTCGGCTGTCTGCAGACAGAAGCAGCTGCCTCCCAGCCTCCACCGTAAGGATGTAGCTGCCTTGCTGTCTCTGAAGCACCTTCTCTTTTAGCTAAAAGGACCAAAGGTAGACAGCAGGGGGCACCAATGTATGAAGTTAAAAAAAGTCACCAACAGCAAATTTCTTGTTTTTTTCACATGAGAAACTAACTTTGCATTCATGTTTAGCTGCCTGGTGAATTTTGATAATTAAGAGTTTTTAGAACTTCTTTAGCTTTTGTCTGCATCACTAAAACCTACATGGAAACATCTCATGGTTGTATTTATGTTTGAACTCAAAAATTGTGGATTTGGTACAGACCAACACCCAATATGAGTATGAGACTGCAGTGTGTATGATGCGGAATGAGATTAAATGTTGAATAATATGGGAAACTTTCACTCAGTCAGAGACACTTAGGTATCATTAGGTTGTAGAAACAATCACAGGCATACATAAACAAAAGAGGTGCAATGCAAGAGTTGTGCATTGTATCACAGAAAATCCCTGTTGAATAATTAAATGAAATACAAGGGATATCCCAGGATTAGTGGCAGTTGCAACATTTATGACTCTGCTTACATGGACAGCATCAAGCATGACTCGGGCCTGCTGGAGAGGCACTGGAGCTCCAGGCTGTAGAGCCTCTGTATGATGTGAGACCTCCACAAGCCATTTCCGTAACTTCTCTGCCATCTCTCTGTAACGCTGCCACTGGCGAATTAGGCTGTCTATGATGCCTCTTCGTTGCTGTGCCCGACGTACCACCCCCTGCCACTGGTTACTCAGCAGCGCCAACTTCAGCTTGAACTCATCTCTAGAAGAGATAATGTTGAACACCAAACACTTATTAATCAAAGTTAATTTGTACATTTGTAATGGTTCTACTTGCACATTAATATTTATTATTATTACTTATATACAGTGACACCCTATAACAGAAAATAACATCTCTAAATAAAATGGTTAAAGTTAAGTACCTGTCATCCACCTGGCCTTGCTCTAACATGTGCTGGCCATCACTGATGATAGAGTGAAGGATCTGCTGTCTGCTGAACATCTCTGCCTGGAACAGCTACACATACAATTAAAATATCAATGTACAATACCACAGTGTCATTCTTTATGAAATAACATGCCAATGGCTTTACTTACCTCATGAGCTCTCTGTTGCTCCATCAAACTCTGAAAGTTTCCAGAGATCTCCACAGCCAGCTTCTCCTCTGTCTGCACCAGAAACTCCATCCATGTCTCACATTTTTCCAGAAAAGTCTGCTGCTGTAACAGGGTGGCCTGCAGCTTGCTGTAGGTGAAAACATGTGTTTAGTGGAATGGTCATAAAGCTAGACTAGACAGGGGTGGTGATCAAACTCGAGCATTATCTCAAGGATGTAAATCAATTTTACTATGTTATGGCATGTTAAAGCAATCTTAACCTGAATCTCTCAGTGGTTTGAGCTGATGCGGTGGCCCAGCTCCTGTTCAGGTTCTGCATGCGTTTGATCTCAGAGTCATTGAGTGGCAGTCTGTAACCCAGTTCATTTAGGCGCTCCAGGTCTGGAGCCATGCTACTGAACTTCAGCATCTGTCTCTGTACAAGCACAAGGTAAACTGATTAAGCTGCTGAATTATTACTGAAACAATGCACATCATTGTAGGAAGGTCTATCGAATTTGAATAAGATTTCTAATAGGGATTTCTAACATCATGATACTTCAAGATACATAAAATGTATCACTGTATTTAGTTCTGATTTTTGACAAGCTATAACTGACAAAAAATGAGGGCCACATTGAGAAATACAGTACCAAAAACAGTACCAAATATCAAAAACTACAAATACGCTGGCATGTCACATGCATTTCACATTCTGCACTGCACTGAATCTAAGACTGAGGAAACATGCAGTTGGTCGATACACAAACAATACTCAACATATCAATAAGAAGAACAGCATACTGAAACATAAAGTAACATCATTACAATGATAAATATTGTGATATTACCCTAAGTTCAATTGTCACTTTTACTAAGACTGTTGTAAGATTACCTTCAGTTCCTCCATACGGTCCTGGATGACTGACATGTCAGAGGAGCCATTAGGATCTTGACCTTTCAGAGTCTCCTCAGCCTCAATTATCCACCGACCGAGAGTGTCCAGCTGCTCATTAAAGATCTCATAATCATGCACTCCTGCCTATGAGTCAAAAAGATACACAAACAACTTTCACAACAGGTACAAACACAATCCTCAATCTTTCAAAAAATTACAAAACATTAGATGTCTGACCTGGAGAGTGGCTTGCTGTCGGCTGAGGGACTGCTCCATTGAGCTGAGGCGCTGAGTGAGAGACACATGGTCTGACTGGATGGACGCTGCAGCTGAGGTCTCCACCTGTTGTTTCAGCTGCTCACCCAGCTCCAGCAGGACCTGCAGAGAGGCCTGCACTGGGGCTTGTGAACGCAGCAACTCCTGATGGGAGCAAATAAAGAAATAAATACTGTCACAAATGTATATTTTTCTCTTTTGCCTTTGTAAACAGAGCACAATGATTTTAGGAATTATTGCATATCTGTAATACATTTAGACCTTCTTAACATTTATGTCATTTGTAAACCTACACGTATTTCACAAAATAGAGAAGATAATTACAAGTCATATTAAGTAATGCTATTCTCGACAAGTTAAGATCTGCTTCATCGGTGCAACTATACAGATGCAAGCATATGAAAAACATAAACACAGTAGAGAGAAAACATTTTACATACACCACAGTCTTGAATCCAGGTGGATACTTCCTCCTCCGAGATGTCCTTATTGCTGGCAGCTTTTAGCAGCTGCTCTGCTCTCTCCTCCAGCCTCTGGACACTAACATTGCATTGCTCATACAGATCCTTATAGTTCTGCCACAACTGCAGCAGTGCTTTACTGCTCTTCAGACGCTCTGTTATCTCCTCTAACAGGTTGTTCCACCTGAATTACACACACAAACACACACACACACACACACACACACACACACACACACACAC
>JBBPCW010000001.1:25661598-25674966 GCA_037974425.1 Phenacogrammus interruptus
ACAAATATGTTTGCTTTGTGCAGATTTATCTTTATTAATGACAAAAGTGGAATAACACTGTGAAAAAAGACTGTAAAGAAATAAGGTGACTTTAACCGCAGTGTTCTCTTTAACACAGTCACAGCTGAAGTTCAGATATTTCTGTAAAAACATTAATCAAATCAAATATAAAACCAAAGCTATTTGCCACTGCAGGGCGTTCACGTCTTATCTAGCTTGTTATTGAAAAATAAGTTCCGAGAGCATGGGAATATAGCAGCTGGGAAGCATGTGGGCGGAGCCAGTGTTATTAAAGTCGCATTCTGTGTAATGGTCAGGTGTCTTATATGGCGCTGTAGGTGTCGGCTGCGGGGGTCCGATGTCCCATTACTTTTGTCCATATTAAATACCTCAGCGCTGGTGTTCAGGGACGGATTGGCGATCTGTGCGTTCTGCAAAAAGGCCCAAGATACGGCCGAGATGCGAAAACCCAACCTGGTAAAGACAGTCCCGGTCCGCCGCTGCGCGCGTTACTGCAGTGAAAGCACCGACTTTCAAAATAAAAGGATTTTAAAACCGGAGTTAACGCGCGATAAAATATTTGTCGGTGTTAAGTAAATAATGCGTTAACGCGATAATAACACGTTAACTTTCCCAGCCCTACATAAAATATAACATAATGCAAGTTTATAGCAATGTACAGTTGTAAAACAGGGATTTCAAACCCCTGGAAATTCTCTGAGAAATCTACAGACTAGCATTTTTACTCGCTAAATTTAACTCATGACGGCCGTGTTAAGAAGCTGATAAGCTGAACCAGATGTGTTTAATGAGGTAAAATCAAAAAATCTGCAGTGCCATGGCCTATTTGAACTGGTGCATAGCCTTGTATAGCATTGTAACTGCCCAGTGGTAGTTTTTTGCCCCGCAATGGAAGAATTATCCAAAGAATTAACACTGGGCAGCAGTCGCCGAGCAAACCAAACACCACATTCTCTTTTTTTCGGGGAGGCAGAGGATCACAGACAGTGAATCATAAATAGAGCAATGCATATTAGACTGACCTATATTCTGGCATGGAAGGCGGTGAAGCAGTCTTAACATGCATGTTATTCATGATGTCACGGTCAATGCGTTTGATCAAAGCTATGGCAACATTGCTGCCCAGTGAAAATCTTGTGCCCCCCATTGAAAATTCTTAGCAAGGCTATGACCTGGTTTCTGATATATGGGTTAATGAGTTTAGATAAGGAGTCACCCATCTTATCCAAAAAAGATTGCTGCCCATGAGGCTACAGGTTTTCCTTCTAATGAAGCAAAAGCACAACTGTTCAATTTGTATAACTAGTTGGGCACAGTTGCCAAACAATTGATGGAATAACAACCTGCAGCCACATGGACCCTTTTCGGCCCTCTGGGTTATATGAAGGGTTAAGCTCAAGGATTCAGAAAGTTTTCATAAAAGCAGACTAGCCTCAGCAGGAGTCAAAAAGCAAGTAGTAATAATTTAAATGTTAAAAGAAAAACTGTGTACATTGTAAACCAAAAGCAAATGGTAGGTGTTCTATTATTAGTGTGTACCTTGCTAATTGAGGCCTCAGTGTTAGTAACAGGAGAAGGGGTGCGACATAAATTAGGAGAGGAAATCTCGCTGTTGGTGCCCTCTTCTCCAGACTCCTCAGTGACAGGAGACAGGAGGGTGTGAGTGCGACCCGCTGTCATCTGACACCGCAAGAAACAAAGAGGATTGCAGAAGAAAGCAGAAAAGTGTTTAATTTAAATATATTCACACACAGTGATCATGGTGAGCCAAGGAAAACACAGCTGCCCCAAAAGTACAGTTAAGTTTTGGATTTGCATTCAACCACAACCAGACCTTAAAATTGCTTTTCAGGTGTGGGGTTTGAACTGGGAACCTTCAGTTTAACAGACAAGTACCTTACCACTGTGCGGCTTAGCCAATGATTCCACACTCAAATATTCACTGATTAACTTATAGATTTTGAGGGCAAAATTAATGCACACATTGTTTCTAGACTTTGAGATAAATTCACATGATGAATATCCAGAGACTTTGGGTATATTACAGACTTTGAACAATTCCAGAACAATGAAAAGGTTAAAAAAAGTATTTTGCAGAATTATGAGGCTCAGTGCACGGCATGAAAACAATACAAATATTTTCCACATAAAAAAACACAACAATACAAAGTCAATGTTACTCACCACTGCTGTGGAGAGCTTGGCCTGTGCAGCTGTTGTCACTTCGTGTGAACCTTCACTCAGGCCCTCTGCATCACTCACAGTCAGCAGCATGGTGGCATGCTTGGCTTTTACTGTCAGCATCTTACACTTAGAGTTTAGAGATGCAATCTGCTCCTGATAGCCTTTGATTTTCTGTGCCAGCTCCTGTTTAGGAAACCAATTAGTTTAGGACCTAAATGTACACAAGCATCTCTTTATATAGAAGAGACCTAAGATGAACTATAGCTTTCAAGTGTGCAAGCTTTGAAGCTTTTCTATCTGTTCCAGTGCTTGGTTACCTCATGGTGGCGTATCTGTGTTTGCAGCTCCTGGATGTTACCGGTGGGAACAGGTCGGTCTTGGATGACCCGGTGAGCATCCTCAATCAGGCCTTGCAGATGCCTCACCTCCTGCTCATACTGCTCATATTGCACCACTGCCTCCTAATATTGAACAAACAATTACATAAATATTATCCCCTGCACATTCTGTCGCTTTTAAACTGCTAAAAAGAGGCACTAGACCAAGGTGAAGGATGCACAAAGATGACCCCACTCTCAGTGACAAGTGTCTCGAACCATTACTCATTCCCATTCCCAGCCCCATATCGACCCAGGCTGCAATTGGGATCCACTCAAGTGGCCCTACATAAACCTTTAAAGGCACCACCGCAAGCCTAAAAACATACATCCCAACATCGGTTCTGTAATGAAACAGCAGGAGTTATTGTCAGCCAGTCACCTGTCCTACTGGAAGTGTATTGCCATGGACCAGTAGATTGCCTGCACCATGTCACAAGGGTTTTATTGTCAGCCCTCTCTTTGTTCTTTCCCAAAGGTCATAGTTGTTCAGGACCTAGTTTGGGTTTTAATACTCTCCCGGGAAGCTGGCACCCTCCCAGCAAGAGGGAAGTCGTAGATCTTTGTGTTCTTTTAGAGAATTTTAATTAAATTAAGTCCATAGTTCCACAAAAGGACAGGCCTGCATCAAACTGTTACTTGATGGTGTTATGGCAACTGTTCTCAACATCTGACAGGATCTAATACGTGCACATTTTCAGGTTCTACAGCATCAGTATAGCCCCATCTGCTGGCCTGGCACCTGCCATATTGCCTACAGCATAGGCTCCAGCTGGGCTCTCCGTGTGACTTTGTGGCCATATGTTCCCCTACTTGTAAGTACAGCCCAAATGGTTAGAAAATATGAAACATAACACAGGTTACGTTGGTTATGTGAGTAGTGGACAACTTCAAGGTTCCACAGGGCCCTTGAAGTGTACTGGGTTTCTGAAATACTGGCTATATCATTCGCTGTGTTATGTATGACTGATAATGTATAACTGTAACCAGCATTAACTTAGTTAAAGTGGATTCTCTATAAGTGTTATGGACAGAGATCCAGAGGTCTAATGAAATATAGTCAAGAGGAAAACCTGCTTTTATTATTAGGTGTTACTGCTAGTTACATTAATACTAAAGAAAAATATATTGAAACTTAAATAATTCTACAACTATCTTGTATCTGTGTGATATGATATTAAACTGGAACAGGTGAGACAACAACAAATTGCATACTAAGCTATCATACACAGAAATTACATTTTAAACCACATCCATACTTTGAAATGAATGCAATCATCTGAAAAATACTAAGTGAAGTGTTCAAGTTTCTCTGCAGTGAGGTCCCTACCTGAAGAATGTTGCACTGTTGGATGGCAGTGTGCTGCAGTTGGCTGGCCTCCTGCTGGAGGGCATGGGCAGTGCGGCATATAGACAGGCTCATCATCACCTCCTCTGGCACACGAAGAGCAGTCTGACACACCTGCACTGCATGCACCTGCTGCTTAAAGTTCTCCATATCTGATAATAGACGCTGCAAAACAACATCAAGCCCCACAGTCAAAAAGTTCAAACTGGTTCTCACCTATTTATGTATTAGGGCTAGACTTTTAGACCTTATTGAGGAGAAATGTTACCTGTCTCTGAGCCAGCTGTTCTTTGAGGCTCAGACGGGCCAGTTCAGGAGAGGTTAGGGTGGCCTGTACCTGGTCTAGAGCTATATGCAGGGATTTTACCTCATTCTCAAACTTCTCCATGTCCTGAAGATCAGAATTCAGCATGTGATTATTTTAAGGTAATATGTAGTGTAGTAATACTACTTGGCTTACATCTAAATGTTTTCTTTGTTTCAATAAACAACAACTTTGCAAATATGTATGCAATATGAGAGGACTGCGATAACCACTTATCTTAATATTTCACTCTACTTACATAATAAATAACATACAATATGCCACAGCCATATTGTTCCTTCTAGATACACCTAATATTTACAGAAATGTCAACAATTTTTACAATTTATGTTATGTGCAATCTGTAAAGTTGCATGGCACCCGCAAGATATTAAATCAATTTTATTAAGTGTTACATTTATATTGTATTACCAAAAAACAATTCTTTTAAAAAGTGATTCAAAATCTTTGAACAACACTGGAAATGTGTAACTGCAACAGGCAAAGTTGAAACCACTGCACCTTAGCAGCGTCCTGCAGGCTCTGAAGACGTGACCTGATGGCCTGCTCCAGCTCTTCTGTGTGTCGGCTCAGTTCAGCCACCTGCTGGCTCATAGTTTCTACCTGCAGAGACTCAGACAATAGCTCCACCTTTTCCTGCATGGCTTCAAGGTCACCATGAAGCTCTTTTGATTCCCGCAACACAGACTGAAAGGAAGGGAGGAACAGATTACATTACTACATAAAAAGGAAAACACTTATCTGTCAATAAAAAAAACTGCATCTTGACTGCAAAAATGGCCAACCTGGTACATTCTGATCTGCTCCTGCAAGTGAGAGGAGGAATTCCAGATGATGTTGGCCTTAACCAGGCTTCTGGCTCTCTCTGTCCACTTCACTATAAACTCTAACATCTCATTGTACTCATCTAGGTGTGCATCAGCCTGATAAGTACAGAATGCAATTAATTCATAATATCAATCTACTTTTTGTTTTCCATGGTACATAAAATCACTCTGAACATACATCATATACATTTGTTAACCTATCAAAACAAAAATATGACTCCTATATAACCCAGCTTTTGTAGAAGGCTATTCCTTACCTTCTTTAGCCAGACTGTCCTATATTCAGCCAGACGGAGAGTATGGTGGTGGATTTCTCCTAATTTAGCAATAGCATCACCAAGTTGTTTGGCCAGAAGAGGATTACGTCGGCCAAAGTCCTGCACTGCAGCATCTAGCTCAGCAAGTGTTCTACCACAGCTTTCTAGCTCATCACAGAAATCCTATGCAAAAAAAAATTACATACATGAAATTAGTATCCACAAGGATTTGTTTAAGCATTTATGAATACAGATAGCATACAAAACCAAACACCATACTCGAGTTTCCTCTTTGGCTTGATTAATGTCAGTGGCCTTTTCTTTCAGTGTTGTAGAAATGTTTTTCAATTTCTCAGACACATCATGGATCCTTGAATTAAACTCCTCCTTGATAACCCTGGTCTTCTGAATGTCTCTTTCCTTAGCTTGGACCTTGAGCAATAAAGTGTAACAGCTTAAACATGCAATCCTGCCATGGTACAGTAAGGATTTCCAGGTTATTCAACAATCTAGTAGTAAATCATTAGGACTAGATTTGTAAAACAACAAATTCGAGTTATAATGGAAGCTGCTTGAGATCTACCTGATCTTCAATTGAGCCCAATGCCAAAGCAACCTCAGCCAGCTGCATGGAGATTTCTGAAGGCAGAATGGTATACAAATCCAGATACTTGCTCTGCTGCTGTTCTGCAATCTTATCCACCTTCTGGCGATGGGTAATCAGCTCCCCATGCATTACCTAAGCAAAATCAAAACATTCAATTCCTACATTCCTACATACTACATTTAATGATTATTTAATAATTTCAAAACATAAACATAAAAATTCTGTATGATAAAAAAAAAAAAAATCACCTCTAGTTCTTGCGTGAGAATATCCACATCAGCAGTGGGGTTGAGCAAGAGCTCTCTGGAATCCTGAATCCAGCTTTTAACCAGGCTCAGCCCTCTTTCCACATCTTCTCTGTCTTTCAGTTCCTGATAAACACGTGCTCTACCTGCCCTGGACTTCTGCAGGAGACTGTGAGAGACAAAGCCCAGATGTATATACAAATGATCTACCAAGAGTAGATAAAAATTATCAGCTTGTTATGAACTGATACACTGTTTAGATCTTTACCTCTCAAACTGATCTTGCACAGCTTTGATCTCCTTTAGACTGGGCAGCTGGTCAATGTCAGCAGTTGGCACTGCTACCTCAACATCATGTAACAGGCTGAGGGCATACTGCCGCAGGAGAGTGAGAGAGGACAGTTCCCTCTCCAGGTCCTGAGTGGCCATGTCATGCTGCTCCAGATGAGACTGTAGTGTGGCTTTAGAGGCTTTTTCCACAGTACATTCAGGAACATGACTCCTTAGGTCATCTGCCACAGTCCTTACTTTTATCATCTGAAAGAATTAATAAAGCTTCAGCACAGTCAGCAAATGGTAGTTGCCGACATACATGTTGTGTGTCTGTCCTGACTTTTATGTGTCAGACATACCTTCTCTCTGAAAGTTCTCCACTCATGAGCTGTATCCTCCAGCACCCTCTCTTGACCTCGAGCCACGCTGCGCAGTCTAGTCCAGCGCTGCCACACTGTGGTCATTGAGCGACTGATGGTGGCTTTGCTGGCATCACAGCCAATCAGCTCCAGCTGAGATGCTTGCTCCTCAAGACCCGTCAGCTTCTCCTGGAATCCATTCACCATGGACACCAGTGACTGCAGAACAAAGAAAAGGGAATAGCAAATGGTCAATAAGTAATTATTTCAAAAGAAAAGGTCATCACATTGTAGATTATAGTGGAAATGATTATCTTTACCTTATGACTCTTGAGTTTCTCTTCTGCCTCCTGACTTGTTGCAGCCTTGGCTGTGGAGAACTCAGTCAGTTTCTTCTCTGCCTCATTCATCAGCTCAATGACGGTCTGTCTGGTCTCTTGATAGGAGTTCCATTGTGCCACACAGCTGATAACATATGACAAATAATTGTTTACATATAATCACGCCACAACTCTAGTGACATTTACATTATTAGTTCCTCTAAAGTACAGCAGTGCAAATGCCACTGTATGCTCTTGTCTTAGAATCATTTATTAAGATAACTTACTAGTGGTCCTCAAACAGGTCATCAGCAACCCTCCGAGAGGGGTAATCACTAAAATGTCTCAGTCCAGAGACACAAGCATTTTTGCAAACTTTAGGTGCACTGTACCTGTTCAAGACATCCTGGTGACACTGAAGCTGGTCTCTGACCTCTACTCCTCTCTGCTGAGCAGACTCCACACTCAGCCTCAGCTGTTCTTTGGCTGTGGGGTTCACCAGGTTCTCCAGCTGGGGTGGGAGTGACTCCAGTTCCTCTAAGACACCCAGGAAGTCTTGCTCAGTGGCCATAATATCCTCCTGTTGCCGCAAGCATTCTTCATAGTTCTCCACATCCACCCCCAGACTGGCCTGCTGCAAAAACCCTACAGCATCTTCAAGCCACTCACAAGCTGCTTGCATCCGTGAATGGTACTTCTGACACAAGGCCAGTGCTTGCTCCAGTGTGATCTGGATAATAAGTAAGATAAATTATATGACTTTGATGAATGTGAGGGAAAAAAAGAAATTATACTTGAAAAACAGAGCAACAGGTACAGCAACGAAATGATTACAGAATTATTTTAGACTTGCCTGCTTAGAGCTAAGTGCTTGTTGTACATCAGCTTCCAGCTTTGCCATTTCTTGCAGACTGGAGTCCACATGAGCTGGGACAAGTTCATTAGCACTTGCATACTTCTGTTTCTCCCTGGTACTCAGTGCAGCCACAATCCTAAGTCGAGACTGCACTTCTTCCTGCACGATTTGCTGCTTCCTGATCTCTTCTTGTACCTTCTCCACCTTTACATCAACAATGACAGCGCAGCCCAGCTCATCTCTGATCTGCTGCAGCCAAGTTAAAGTGCGCTTTACTTCAGTTTCAAAGTCCTTACTCTGCACAAACCGGTTCTCACACTCTACTATCAGCTCCCCAACAGCTGACTGTAGGGACTGGAGTTCCTCCTGCCAGGATGTCACACGCTGCCTAGAGGTCTCATGGGCAGCTGGGTTTATGTGGGTAGCAAGGTTGGCCATCTGCTCCATGAGCCTAGAGAGATGAGAGCTTGCTCCCTGAAGGCTAGCTGCAAGGGCATGGTAATTCTTCAGTCTCTCTTCAGCTGACTGGGTCTCAGCATTGACTTTGACAAGTTGTTCTTTAGTTGCTCTCAGCTCAGAGTCAACTTGCATGGCCATGGCTTGGTGGTCTTCAAATGATTCCAAAGTGTCATCAAGGTGTTCAACTCGCTGTTCTATCAGCCTCTTGAGACCATTATAGAGGCTGATGAGTTGAGTCATTTCTTCAGGCTGCCATGGTTGGCCAGTGCTGCGAAAGCCCTCTTTTTTCTGGTTGAGCTCACTAACCGCTTGGCCAAGATTCGTCAACTCCTGAAGCAGTGTTTTATAATCACGTTGCAAACTGATGACTTCCTCAGTCTGCAGACCAACAGGCTGAGTCCCAAGGTTGTGGAATTGTTCCTCTAGCTCTTTCAGTGCTTTGTGGGTCACATCTATGAAGGAAGCATATTCCTGACGTGCGAGAATGGCCTGTTGTATTTTCTCTTGTTTTTCTTTGGCTAGAGCCAGGACGTTGTTGTATTGCTGTGGGAGAGCATTGAGTTTCTCATCTAAGTAGCAATGGTCAACCTCATTTAGAGTGGGCAATATGTCTTGACCTGCTCTTTGGACAATCAGCAGGAGATTCTCATATTCTGTTGCTTGATCCAAAATTTGTTGATATTTTGTAAGCTGTGCACTGAGTTCTGCATCTCCATTCATGAGGTTTATTTCTGGAAATGTGACAATATCTGCTTGTTTTAACCACTGGCATGTCTTCTCCAGATCTGCCTTGAAGTATTTTCTAGTTACTTGTACTTTCTCCAACTCCTGCAATCGCTGGCTACACTTTTGCAAAGCTACTTCAAAAATATTTTGCAACTCCTGTAGCTTGGTTAGCATTTCAGCCTTCTCATCCTCAGTGGCATCTTTCATTAGATCCCTTCCTTGGGACCACAGAGAAGTTAGCTCACTCTGATAAGCTCTCAGACTGCTTTGGATGTTCCTGCAAGCCCTGACCTGCTTAGCCAAGTCATCTGGTAAAAGGGCAATGTAGTCATCAGCCTGTGCTTTCTTCTCATTCTGTTGAACCCAGGTAATAGCCTGACTCACAGCAAGAAGGAACTGGTTCCTTTCTGTGAAAGCCCTACTAAGGTGTTTCCTTCGCTGAGCAACTTTGATACTCAATGACTCTACATCAGACTTGGTCTCAGATATGAGCTTCTGCAGTCTTTGCCGTTCATTAAGACCTAAGTGTGCTAAAACTCTGTCTGCATCACTCATGGCCTGGGAAAGCAACAGCTGCTTTGCTTCAAGCTCACTGCAGATGCTGAGGTGGTCAAAGAGGAAGCTTTGTGCCAACTCCGGTGGTGGGCTCATTTTCATAGCCTCAGACAGAGCAGGCTGCTGTTCCTCAGCCCATTCTCTCGCCTCTTTCAGTCGAGCCTCAACTTGGCTCATGTCCTCAAGTGTCAGGATAGAGTCCTGGATCTTTCTCTCTATGAGGCTCTCTAGGTGTGCCCAGCGCTGCTCAAAGTGGCTGATCTGTTCTTTCACCAGCTCTTTGTCATCTAAATTTAAGTAGTACATCACTTTCTGTTTCTGTTCTTTAAGGTCATCCAGAGTACTCTTCTTTTCTTTGAGGGCAATCGAGAGTTTCCGGAGAGCCTCTAGATGCTCAGATGAGCTCTCAGCATCAGTTCTGAAACATTTTTAAGGAAATAATTATGCCTTGATTGTAATTTGACATTACTCACCTATCAATAAGCAAAAACATTTGTAAGCACTAAGATTAAGAAGTTACCTTGCAAGATTGTCCCACTCCTTGGAAACCTGTTCAAACAGGGCTTCCATGGCACTGATGCAATCATGGTACTCTCTTGTTCTTAAGAGATCCTCTTCCCTCTGGGTCTGTAGCTTGTTGGCCTGATGGCACAGTTCTAGCCATGCATGACTCAGACGATTAATCTCTGCATGTTCTGGAGAGTCCCTGCCTTCAGAAAGCTTACTTACGCTCTCTGTCATCTTAGTCAAAGTATTTTGTCTGTTTTGTAGCTGCTGGCCGAACTCCTATTGAACAAATGAATCCAGTTAGAAAAATATGAAGTTTTAGATCAGTATAAAATGTATAAGAAAAATATGTGCATAAGAAAAACACATAATATAAATGTGTTTTTTCAAGCACAGCTTTAAATAATGTGAAATTCAATTTGCAATAATAGTGAGTTTATACTTCAGCATCTCAACCTTAATTCAAGAATTATAGCCCTTGCAGCAAATCCTTTGCAGTTAATGCCTACCTAAGGTTTGCAAACAGTGAGCATGATTATATGCTAGATATCGTCTTTGGTGATACTCTGCCAGGTCTAAAATGCAGTCATTTACAGTTCCTACTTTTTGTTAGCAGTCTTTTGCACATTAAAACATTATCATTACTTTATTATAACTCCGGAGTGCAGAAAAACAAGGCTAAACAACGTATTGTCAAGTGTAACTATTACTAGCAAACTGTATTCTACGTCCAAAACGTAAGGTACCACTTACTTTGGCTTGGTCCAGCATGTTTTGGGCAATCTTGGGCTCCAGTTCAGCAGGCCTCCTGGAAAGGCTTTGTAATTGCTGTTCCAAATCCTGGAAGAGTGTAGATAACTCCTGCTTTTGTTCCTTAATCTCCCTCCAGCTCTCTGACAGCTGTTGTGCTCTGGCCATCCTTTCTTCAATCTGGGAATCACATGAGACATCAGGAGCATATCGCCACCAGCATAAATGTTATGAAATAACAATTAACGCAGCTTAGTTACGTATTGTATTTAGTCAAAGTTACTCACCAAAGTTTTGATCTGCTGAATCTTTGCAGCTGCAGCTCTCACAGATTCATCTGATAAGTCACACACTGAGCAAACCAGGTCAAGATATGTACTGGCCTGCTCCTGCAGAGCTCTGAAGTGCTTTACCTGCAAATATTATATTACAGGAAAAAAAACATTTCTATTAGTTCACCTATAGAACATTGATTTCCCTGTTAAACAAATAAATAAAAATTACACAAATAAATATAAGTAAGAAATAAACATTTTGTGCTATTACTTGGTTATAATATGAATATTTATCAAATTCACATGAAGTTTTTGACTATGGGGTGTGGAAGGGCTATGTAGTCTTTCAATAACCTGTTTCAGTGCTTCCTGAAGACCAAATGGAGTTTCTGAATGTAGCTGTATCTCTTGTTGGACAGTAGAGTGCCAGGTCTCACACTGCTGCAGAGTGTCCTGGTGACTGACATGCTTCTGTAGCTCTCGGTCAAGAGTCTGATACACCTGAGGAGGTACAAGTCAATATTTAACTAAAAGATAAAGACAAAACTGTAGTATTGGGGATAAAAAATAGAATAGGTAGTGATGCTGACCCGCTGAGCTGTGCTGCAGATGGCTGAGTAGCTGTCCTTGGTTCCTTGCTGGTGAGCCTGTATCTGCTGGCTAATCTTAGCCTGAATTTGCTCTGAACAGCAGCTGACAAGATTATCACCCTTCTCCTTCAAACTTGCCAAACGATCTTCAAAGCCAGCTATCTCCTCCATTACAGCCTGGAACAAGAATGAACGGCACAAGATGCTAGGAAGATTACTTAAGAAAAGCATTAAAAGGTTTTAATAATACTGCCAAAATGCTGTAAACCAGGGTAAGAAAATAACTTTTGCAATGTTTTTGGCCAACAAACAAGGATGAATGTAACAACAACCAGCAACTATTATATGGTTATTCACAGGAAAAAGAAAAATCTTTAATGCTTGAAATGTATATGTATATGTGACCTAAAACATCATTTTTGTTGGATAATAATTCAAAATTGTCAGTGTCAAAAGTGTGTTGGGCTCTAGAATTAGCAGTTAATCAATGTGCACAATGTGCAAGAGAGAATGTGTGTCATGCAGCAAGACAATGACCCTAAGCACACAAGTCATTTTACAATAGCATTGTTAAAAATAAAGTTAAAGTTTTGGAATGGCCGAGTCAAAGTCCTGACCTTAACCCGTTTGAAATGTTATGGGAGGACCTGAAGAGAGCAGTTTATGTGAAGAAACCCAACATCCCAGAGTTAAAGTAGTTCTATACAGAGGAATGACCTGAATGCCTCTCATGTGTAGGACTGACAGTTACTGGGAACATATAGCTGCAGTTATTGTTGAATACGTTTGTCACACCAGATAAAACTAAAACAAAAGGTTCGTATACTCTTTCCACTCATTTAAACTTTGAAGGACGACTGTACATACCTTGTGTCTTGCTAGATGCTGTGTGGCCATCTCTAGATTTCCACTTTGCATAGAGTCAGAGGTAACAAGCCTACTAGACAACTGCAGCAGCCATTTCTCCACCTCCTGTAGTTCACTGTTATAGTCCTCATGCTCTTTCACCCCTTCTGTAAACTTCTGTACCTGGGCCTGCAAACAATACAACTCAATTTGAACTATTCAATTTGAATATTCACCTCTCTTTTATGAATGTAACAGTGACCATAGCACACTGGACTTAGGTAGACATACTGCAAAAGTCCTTTAGCGACATGACATGATACAACTAATAATACAAACACCATAAGTTCCAGAAATTCTCCAGGGCAACATCAGGGCAGCTGAATAAAAGCTTTATGGATATTAGTAAGCTCCCTCACACTGTCCGCACAGGCAGGAAGAGTGAACCCATATTCCTGATGGAAAGACATGCTAGCATGGGGACCAAATCAAATTAATGAGACTTATCATCAACTGAGCACATTTAGTGAACAGGACTTGTGTTGCAGCAAAGAGGGGAGAGGGAGTTCATCTGTGTGAGTACGACATACACTACCGGTCAAAAGTTTTAGAACACCCCAATGTTTCAAGCTTTATTTAATTGAATTTCAAATAGTTCAGG
>JBBPCW010000001.1:25686077-25701488 GCA_037974425.1 Phenacogrammus interruptus
TTGTGTGGACGCTACCGCACTACTTGATCAATGAAAGAGCTTCCCTACTGAAAAGCTATTTGATTCGGAAAACAGCGACGCTACCAACACGCTACTGAGAAATGTAGTTATACTTGTAGCGACGCTACTGCCCATCACTGTTAACTAATACAATCCTACGTAATAAGATAGAATAATATCTTAAGAAACCTGAGAACATTCAGTGTGATGTAAGCAGGTTTGTATCCTCACCCACTGAGCAAACCAGCACTGTCCTCTAGGTTTTGCTGGTTCAGCCTGCACTGCTCCACATAACTGTCCCACTCCAACTGGATGGATGAGAGGCTCTGCTGAACCTGGCCCGCAGTGGCTTTGGGGAGGTGAAGTAGGAGCTTCTCTCCCTCCTGACACACTTGCATCAGACGCTGTTCTCCATCCTCAACCCGCTCCAGAGCCCCCTGCAGACACAGGAGTCATCTCACAGTGGGCTAGAGAAAACCCTTAACTGAATGTTGATAAGATCACTCATTACTATCTTTACTACATGCTTGATTAGCCCCACATTGAGTTGAGTGAACTGCACGCTTTCACTTAACTTTACCTTCAACTTCTGCAATTTGCGCTCTATCACACTGGTGTCCCCAGAATGGTCACAGCATTCTCTCACTATGTCCTTCTGTCCAGACAGCCACGTGTGAAACTGCTTCACAAGATCTAACACGAGATGATGGTAGCAATATGTGAATAAAGACAGTATGAACTTACTGTGTTGTACATATCAAAAGAGAGCAAGTCACTTATTTCAGTAAGCAAGTGTTAACTCTCACCACCAAACAGCTGCTGTAGCCCATGCTGCATCGACCCCAGTCTTTTGAGACACAGCTGATTGACAGTTTCGTACTTCTTGATGAGGTCAGTTAAAGCAGAGCCGAGGCTAGTCAGTTCTTCAGAAGGATACTTCCTGCAAAGTGTGTTAAGGCTCTCTCGTGCCGAGTCTATGCTCACCTGCTGGTTCTGCAGCTCTTTCTGAATATCCTGCAAAATATGCAATACATACACAATTTGTTATACACAAATTATATAGCTATATAGCTAAGCTGGCTTGATATAAACTCTTTTACTTGCTCAGTACAATCCACTAGAACCTACAATATCAATAAACAGCGTACCACATATTCTACATGCAAATGTAAATAAAACAATATGGTCTTTGTATTATTTAAAAATGCATTTCCTACTTAAGCCACCTGCTGTTACCCACAAGAACCTGTACAGTACTGCACAGTATATAGCCATTTTTGTACTTTTATTCTGCAGATCTCCTCTGGAGGTGAAGCAGATTGTGAATCCAGCACAGACCCCTCCACCTTCATCAGCCACTCGGTCATCTGGGAGAGGAAGTCTTTAAGCTGTTTTTTCTGAGAGCAGAAATCTTTCAAGTTGTTCTGTGCTTGTTCACACAACTCCTGCACATTGCCTATCTTCTTTTTCAGATCAGTTTCCAAGACCTACCAGAGACATTTGTGTTAAAAGTCTGCAGACAACTATGACAAATCAATAACACTGCTCTAGGCTTGGAGTTAGAACGAATACCTGCAGCACTGGCGGGGTGTCTTCGGTACCGCTTAGCTGTTTCAGCTCTGACACTTTTCCCTGTATATCGTCTAACTTTTTCTCCTTTTGTTCTACCTCGACCTACACAGGCAGACAGAAACTAGGTCAGACAACAATTATTTACTACAGTATGAGGTAAATACCTTATGTCCCCATCACATGCCTTGACTTTTGCAAGTCGGTTTTCAGTCTTCTGGCTGTCATTGAAGTTGTTGAGGCTGTCTGTGAGTTCCATTACAGAGTTGTTGGACCAGCTCTCAATCTCCTCACTGATGCTGTAAATATTCTCCCATATCGATGAACTCTTTTTTAGATTCTCAAGGTTTTCCTCAATTCTTTCTGATACCTGTAAGTTCAAAGGAACTCTCTTTACTTGAATTACATCACACATCCACATTTCCTCAATCAGTTCAATTAGTTTTATACAAGAACATTTCAAGTCACACTCACATCTAGCCACTGGTCCACAGCAGCATCCATTTCTGTCTTTATCAGTTGGGTTTGACAGTCTGGTATCCTGCTTAGTTCACTCAACAGCTGCTTTCCTTTACTAGAGAAGTGGTCGAGTTCTGCTTGATTACTTGATAATTCAGCCTTAACTGATTCATGCTGAAGAAACAAAGAAAGACAACAATCCCATCTGAAGTGTATGTGCCTCTGCAAAACTCTGCAGGGACAGTGCACAGAAAACACATTTTGCAATGACAGATTATGCGTTGAAGAGGTTGTTTCCTAGTGCATCAATGACAGTTACCTTAGACAGTGATCTCTTGGTGTCTTCCTGGTCCTTTATAACTAATTTAATATCGGCCACAGCCTCTGCACTCTCCACTAATACATGAATAGAGGATTTCCGACTCTGGTAGTCCCTCATTAGCTCTATCATGGCATTGCACTGCTCCTGCCTAGAGCATGACAAATTAAAATGCATTAAAATGGGAAGACTAAATTATACACAATGAGAAAAATGAATGCAGGTGGAAAAAGCAGGCAACCTTTCTGTGATGAGGTTCTTGGTATCTTCCCAGGAGGTGTTAAGGAGGTTGATTTCCCTTAGCACCTCTCCTGCCAGCTCTGCGTCTCGCTGGGCCAGCTGCTGGCCTTTATCCCTCAGCCACTGCTCCTCATGCTGGTGGGACTGAAGCTCATCCTCTAGTTGGTTAAAGCATCGAAGCCTATACATCACAAAAATGCACAATTTCATCATAAAATACATAATATGTCAGAAACAAAATAAAAATACAAGAAACAAAGACCCAAAGATGGTGGGACACAAACATGCAGACAGTGGAATTAAGTCTATTTACTAACATTAAGTTGAAAACATATTTATTAAAACCTTCTATTATTGCAAAAATTCATTCAATTTAAGTATTTTCAATGGCTCATGTCTATGTATGTCCACACTTTCAAAAACTCAAAGTACTGGATGTTTTTCTCTCAAATTCAGATACGTGATATGACCTGTGGTAACATTATCAATGCCAAAAAGAAAAAAAATAAATAAATTGTAAAGTATAGGATATCTTTCCAAAAAAACAAGATTGTCTGCACAACAATAACTGTACCAAATCATAGTATATGAATATTACCTCTTTAAAAAGCTTTTTCTAATAGTCCAGAACACTGACATTTCTGTTTCAGTGAGCAACTGGTAGTACATAATTTATGTACAACATTCATTACTAGTGATAACTATGACTATCCATACTACCCATATATTCAAATATTATAGTACCTCTGCTGCAATGTGAGCAGGTTGGGCTCTTTGAGGCTCTGCTGGTCAGCCTTTTCCTCAATGTCCTCCACACTCTTAAGGAGCTGTTCTTTCCGTTGTCTGAAGGAGCTCCACAATACACCCAGAGCCTCTGCCTCACTTTGTTTGGAGCCAAGCAGGGTCCTGACAGCATCCAGCTCTGCACTCAGAGAATCGGCTAGCGAGCGACATGAGGTGCGAGTCTCCTTACCATCCATCAAGTGGAGGTGGGCTTTGCACAGGCTGCTGTCCAGGCTGATTGCCAGCGTCTCTAGACGGCTGATGTCAGGGACAATGCCCTCTAGGTCTCTCTGCAGTTCGTCCACTCGGCCTTTGTCCCAGCTGCCCGCACTCTCCACTGTGTGTTTGAGGCCCCGCAAGACGCCTGCTGCTACACTGTGTGTCTGCAGAAAAGCCTCCAGCTTCTCCACGCTCTCACCTCGCAGCATCACCAGCTGCTGGGCCTCTAGGTAGGGCTGCAGACTGTTCTCCATCCTGCTCTGCAGGAGATGCTGCTCCTCTGGCTCACAGGAGGCACACAGGACATCAGTCTGCTGCTGGAGGTTCTTTCTTTCACTGTCTTGGCTCTGGAGCACCTCTGCTTTCTCCTGCCAAAGACAAAATTCAATGTTTGTGCAAAGCTTTTATGGCTAAAAAGGTTAAAAAAACTTATGATGTGCACTACCAACCAAAAGATTGAATTCACTGTTTATTGAAACTATAAAAACAATTAAGCTGCAGATAAGTCCATTAAATTTTGCTAAAATGCAAGTCTCAGGCCTAAAAGGTTTCACATCATTAACAGGAAACTAGGAACAAATGCTAAAAAAATGCTGATTATGAACAATGTTAAATTACTTGTAAATGATTCTAAAAATTTGGTATAGAATAAAGATTAATAAAATAATATGAAATTATGATGACTCTTCCAAACTTTCAACATTATTGTATTATTGATAACCTTTACATCTGATGTTCTTGCACCAATGATAAAACGCACCTTTATTTCCACAGCTATTGGCTGTAAATCTGTGATATTCACTTGGGAGAACGAGTGAAGAGATGAGAGGAAAGACTCTCCCCACTTGAAGAACGTTTGCAGAGCTTTATCAAAGTCTTCCACTTGAGACAGATGGTCCTGAAGTACCTGGATTCTGTGGTGACAAGATAGATTAGTGCCAAATGCTCCACTATAATGTCCAGAACATTTTTAAGACAAACAGATTTTGATGCAGGTCTGACCTGTGGGGTATTGCTGTGTTTTGTGAGTTCCATCTTTTCTTCAGTTGCTCTTGATCCTCTTCCAGTGCCTTCACTCGCTCATCTGATGTTGTGGGGTAAAGTGATGGAGCTTGGGCCAGGAGTCCCTTATACACTGATTCCAAGGACTGTAGCTCAGACTGCATGTGCTAATAGAGAGAAAATCAATTCATTACTAACATCGTAGCTAAAGTGTCAGTTGCCTGAGATTTTATGACATTAAAAAGAATTAAGAATAACCCGTTGTGACTTACTTTCAGTTCCATCAATTCTCCATCTAACTTTGTTTTGTCAACTATGAGATACTGACTGGCAGAGGAAGACATTGACTCACATCTCTCAAGACAGGACTGCAAAGACAACCAGTCTTTTTCATACCTGAGAGAAGATATTTACACAAAGAACTCAGAAGGTGTAGTCTCTTAATATGCAAAATCTATTGAAGGAATACTCTGACAAAACTTCACATTTCACTAAAAGTAGTTGATCGGTCATGTGAATATGATGGGTTTGAGGAAAGACACCTAAAGTGAACGCATAGTGAAAGCCAACATACTTCTGCCAGACTGACAGCAAGTTCTCCATTTGGGCCTGTTTGTCTTTGGCCTGCTTTAGGCTCTGCTCATAGCTGTGCTGTAGATCTGTTACTGCTCTCTCTGCTTTCTCCCTTTCACTTAATCTGCGGGCTCCAGCACAAAGAGACAGCAATGTGGCCTTCAGCTTTTCCAGGGATTGGAATACATCCTGAGGACAAAGCAAACATACCATGAGAAATAATGGATGAAAATGTATGCTTAGTTGAATTAAATACACTATTGTATGTTTTAAAATATACAAATCGAGAAAAATACCATGTGGTCTTGCAGAGCTTTGTATGTTGTTGATGAAGACATACAGGCTGTGACAGGTGTGTCCAGTTTCTTCTGAATGTCATCAATCTCTGATTGTACCTGAAAAAAAGAAAAAAATATTAAGAGAAGCAGACTGTGAATGCATCAAAAAGCCACAATGTTGCATTTTAAGAAAAGTGAGAAATTAGAAGAAGTATTTGTGTATGGTATTTTAGACAACGTTTCCTTACATTCTGTTATTTTAATTATTTTAATGAAATGCTCATAAAGTGTAAAGGAAAACACTCAAACACTGAAATAAAAAAGTTTATCATTAATGCCACGATAAACATAGTCTTACTTGTTGAAGGTTGGTATTAAACTTTTGCTGGTGTGAGGAGCTCTCCTCCAACTGCCCACTAAGATGATCCACGCTCTCCTTGAGCTCTTCCCAGTACCTGCCGATCTGTGTTAGACGAGCTTTCATTCGTGCAGACTCGCCTGATGACACAAAGGGGGCTATTGTCTGGGCCCTCTCCTCCAGACGGGACAGAACTTCTGCTCGCGCCTGCGACTCATTTCTCACAGTCTAGGCACCAAGGGAAACAGGAAAAGAGGAGACTACATTGTTACTTGACATCAAGAAAAAAATGTTTAATCAATATACTTTAAACCAGAAGGTGTACCTTCACAGCACTGATCTGCTGATCCAATGGTGCATTGGAGCTTTTTACACCATCAACCTCTTTCTCTTTCTCAGAGATCCATGAGGAGAACCTCTCAAATTCATTTCCGAATGAGTCCCACTGAGATTTCATGCCTTCCAGTGTCTTTACACTGAGAACAAGAGAGCAATCAAAACTTTAGATAAGATGTATACACACTAGCCCCATCTATTAGCATCTAGAGCCTAAGGAACAGAGCTAGTTGCCCCAGCTTGTGCCCATAACAATAATAACACAAAGCTCCAAAGCCTGGTAGCCACTAACTTGCGGCTAGTTGTTTAGGGACAATGTGGCCAAGACACTTAGTCATTTGGTGATACCTCAATTCTGTGAGTTTAGAGCCTCTTGCTAAAGTGAAAAATTAGGTAAACACTACCAGATAAGTTAGCGACCTGCAACCTGAGATGTTAGCTCAGGCTGTGGACTGATTAGCTGATTGAAGCAAGCAGAGGTGTTTGAATGACAAAGTGATGTGGTGTCCAATCTTAAATAGCTTCTAAAGTGTATCCAGAATATGTAGGCATATGCCCTAATGGGAAGTGAATTCTTGAATGAGAACCAAACTCACTGCTTTGCAGACCACAGAGAGTACTAATAAAACCCCTAACAGGAGTATTCAAGCCTTCAAAAACACTACACTTGACTGGTGGATACTAGCACCAAAAACAATGGATGTAGAGATTCATGAGCTGGAGTCTCAAACTGGAGAAACATGCTGAAAGTGGAAAATTACTCTTTCTTGAGGTCAGCCTCAACTTTGTCCATTTGTTCACTGAGGGAACGAGCTTGACTCTGGAGCAGAGACTGATTCTTGGGACCAAGTTGAATTTCTGCTGCCCTCTTCAGGAGCATGTTCACTTGCTTGTCCTCAGTCTCACCCTGTTTCAGCAGCTCCTAAAACAGCCAGTATAACATAGTAGACATTAAAATTAGATCAGGTTAAAGCTTGACATGTGTGTGAAAAATATTTTAAAATATCAAATATCAACTAAAAAAACAACATATTTCTAATGTCACCTTTGCTTGCTCTAGCTCTGCCATCAGGCTCTCTGGGTTACTGAAAGTCATCTCTCTCTCAGTGACTGAGCGTGCTTTGTTCACAAACTCCCCTAGTGTTGCCTGCTGGGTGTCAAACTCCTGCCATGCCGCCAGTGTTGCCTACCAATAGAGACAAGGAGAGCAAAAGAGAAAAACTGTTGATATTTCTCCTATATAAAGATATTTCTCTCTTCTTAAAGGTAGTATGGTGAAATATCAATATTATGTCATTCAGAGTGAAAAACAAGCAAGGCTATTTAAGATTACTGACCAGCTAACTGTGTTTTGAAGCAACTGTAAATCTGCATCTTGACAAGTACTAACTGGTAGTAATATGTTTGCACAACCACAGTTCAATGCTCTACGTCGCTGAGTGTCTGCTAAATGCCATAAACATAAACGTACCACAGCTACATTACTCTTGTAGCTCAAATGCAAAACTAAGCAAAACTGTGTAAATTAGATTTTAAACCAAACTATCACTTTAACTGAATGGAAAATTTGTTTCATAGCACATGAGAAGACGCCACACTGGCACCAAAAAAATTACACGGGGCTCATTAGCTTATAAAACAAGCATGATGCCATAACTGACCTCCAGGCTCTGCTCCTGTGCTTCCATGCCTTGATCCATCTTACTTAGAGTGGTCTCCAGTTTGTCCAGATCTTCCTGAAGACTCTCCCCCAGGCCCTCCTCAGTCTGGAGCTGCTGGCCACGGCTGATCTGCTGCTGCATGTCCTTCCTCTTCAGTCGGAGACGCTTCAACTGTTGCTGTATGATGGTAGAGAAGAAATGGAAAAAAAAAAAAAGTCTCACATGTAATAGGGATAAAATGTATCAATGACTGTGAGTTAGCCTTTCAGGTATAAGGACTGGTACCTGGTGAATGAGCAGCAGCTGCTGAGCTTCTCTTACAGACTCACTGTTAAGGATTTTTGTTACTTCTGCCTGAAGCTCCTGCTGCCCCTGAATTAGCTCATCCAGAGTATTTCTCACCTCTTCCTGGAACTGAACACAGTCCCCAACTGCTAACACCACCTTCTCAGACTAAACATACACGTGTACACACATACACACACAGAGAAACACACATTGTCCTGTCAGAATGAAATACGTAACTATAACTATGTTATTCAAAAACACAGCATCAATAATATATCTCAAAACATCAATGTAGTCATGTGGAAAGTATCTGGATTTTCAGCCTCATTTACTGATGTAAAACAATCACAGAACTGATCAATCATTTATTCAGATTCCTGAGAATCTACGTCATTCATATAACAGCTTGTTTCCATTGTTGGTTTTACCTCAGAGAGGGAGGTAAGCAGGCCCTTGAAGTCAGTGGAGAGTTTGCTGAGGGCAGCTGCCTGTCTTTGAGCATCGCTCTCAGTGCAGATCTCTATGAGCACAGCCAGGCGAGATTTCAGCCAGCCCATGTTCCCTTCCTGCAGCTCAGCATCATTCCTCAGGCTCTGTACATGAAAGGAAGAGGTCCATTAAGATCATCTCGGCTTAAATATCCAGATGATCACAGCCTGCTATGTTTTTTCTTACCTCTATTGTAGATTTAACCTGGCTAAATTTACTGGGGTCACCGGCTCGATTTCGCAAAAGCCTAAGCTGACTTTCTTTTGAAGTTAACCATGCAGACAGCTCAGAGAATCTGTAAAAAGCCAAAACAACATGCATTATTTAAGTTATAGTACATAAATCATACAGTACATTTAACCATATTGCAATACAAACTACAAAGTGAAGCATTACAGAATTCAAAGTAATAAGGTGATGCATCAAAAAGTAAAGTTAGACTCTGAAGTTTATTTGTTATTTCCAGTAACAGTGTATATTTGTAAATGTTTGAAAAAAATACCATACACCACGCATAATCAAATAATTACCTGGTGTTAAACTCTTTCCACTTGTCAGGGTGCTGCATAAGTTTCTGGTGAGTGCTCTCAATGTCATCTTTAACCTCAGCAAAGGCAGTTCTGGCATTCTCCAGAATCTGGCGGGCCTGGTCACTCTCTGGCAGTTTCAAACAGATCTCTTCCATGTGCTGAAGTCTTTTCTCACACAATGTCTGAGGGCCCTTCTCTCTAAAAAAGGCCTACACACAAACATCAGACAGAATAACCTGAACCACCTATGCTGAAATGCAACAACACAAGAGTTGTCATACTGTAACATTTAATATAAGTCTCTTTACTGAATATGCACAAGTATTGAAAAATACATTCAGCAGAATGGAGAAAATAAAGTACTCAGTTTAGCCAATGGTTAACACATTATAATATATCTATAAAATATACATAAAATATCTAATGCTAGCCAACGATCACATCCCATGGTTTTCTGTGATTAATCACGATGAATCACATTGTTATACTCAAAATTAAATAATGAATTCAAATGTAGTGGATTGTGCAATTTTATTTTGAAAGTACAGCTATATGAACAAAAATGCAATACCAGTTGGTTTGCAAACACTTTAAATAAATAAGGTGCTAGATAAATAAGGTGCACAGTCACACAGCTACAGTTAAAAAATTTCTGTAAATCTGAACTTAAACATTAATGTAATCAAATCAAATATAAAACCAAAGCAATTTGCCACTGCCAGGACATTCATGTTTTATCTAGTTTGTTATAGAAAAACAAGGTACATGGGGAGCTGTAAAGGGGGACCAACTACATATGAAAGTCTATGTATCTGAATGCAGTGTCATCAAAGTCTCTGTTGGTGTAATGATCAGGCGTCCCATTTTGTCCCATTACAGCTGAGATGTAGAGTGCTGTGTGCTGTGCTTTCCCACCAGCCCAAAAAAACAACAAACTTCAAAATAACCTTCATTAACGTGTGATAGAATAATTGTCTGTGTTAATGCAGCTGTAAAAATATCATATGCTCTAGTGAAAGTTAAAATACTGACATATTAACATGAAGCAGATTTTCAAGTACTCCTTATTACTACTGTACCAAACAATGCTTGAAATTGATATACCATCTTCAAATTAGGAATTCTGTAATGCAGAGCATGTATTTTAATGCCAGGATAATCTCACCCTGTGTTCTTTGACGAGTCTCTCGCTACCCATACCAGGCAGGCTGCGATTTTCACGGGCCAGTTCAGCCTGGCATTCCTGCAGAGTTGCCATCAGACGACTGCGCTCCACCTCCACTTTCAGATTCAACAGGTGGTAAGGAATCTGTGTTTGTACATCCTGAGAAGAGATATTATAGTCATGAGACATCTAAAATTTCCATTCGCACATTTCCCTTGATTCTTGATACCGAAATTTGTTTAAACTACAATGTGTCTAGTATCAATGAAAAAAAAGATTGTAGATCTATTTATATGCTTTTGAACTGTAAGAAATGCCACAGGGATTTAGGGGGTTATGAACTATATGCTGAAAAAGTACCTGACCTTCCACTGTTTGTGCAGTTTCCTGACTGTTTCCTGCAGATTCTGCTGTTCCTGCTCAGGCAAAATGTCAGTGAGCTCATCACAGGCCTTCAGAAATGCGCTAAGCACTCTCTGATCAAGCTGCCCAAAGAACTCCTGTGGAATTGCAAACAAACAAAAAAACCCCAACATATTCAACATACTGAACTTTGCATCTATTTGAGGAACACTATCTTCTGTTCAAGGTTTCTTCTTACGGTGTGCTTTTTGAGCAGGTCCTCTGGGTTTCCTCTCTCCGTCATAGAGCTTCGGGCTATTTTAAGAACCTTCTCCAGCTCGGACCGAGACTCCTCAAACCGCTTCAGCAGGCTACTGTTGGCCTCCACATGCTTCTTCCATTCAGTGGTCTCTTTTATCATAGCCTTTAGGCACATTAATATGGACAGTTATGCACTGATATTTGTTATTATGTACAGTCATACAGGTGCATTGGATGACCCTGAGAGTTCGCTATACAAGAACATAATTCACGTATGTTCATGTCAACTGGTTACACTTGGGTCTTCATGTCTCAAGGAAAAATAACTCACTTGTGAGGAGGTCTGAAGTTCTGCCACTCTCTTCTGCAGGAGAGATGTGTCCAAGTGTCCCAAGGTTTTGCTGCTCTCTAGGGCCTTCAGTATGATCTGATGGTTTTTATCAATTACTGTAAGACACTTTTTACAGCTTTGCTGGTATGTCACAAGCTCCTACAAACAATGAGAGACAAAGGACATTAGTCACAATCTTTTTTTCAGAACATGAAACTGAAAGTCTAATTTTATGATGCATACACGGACATAAGCAACATTTTGTTTTGTGGAGTGAAAATATGTTCTGCAAATTTTACTGCATATTTTTGCTTTTTTTCAATTATGTCAAATTCAGAAATTGTAATTGTGCATTAAGATTTGTTCTTCAGAGAACGGACTTAGGAGATCAACAAAACTGAGCTTTCACTGTGATTATGACTTCATTACACTACAGTGGCAGATTTGTTTTCCTAAATGTGACACACATCTGAAACTTTGAGAAGGTTCCCTATGTGGTACTAGATCAAACAGATCAGATCATGTGTGTTTTTTTCACACTTTATTGTGCATGCACATAGGATTAAATATATAAAGATAGTAAGTCATGATCAATATGACTGTAATGTCAACATAACTTTAGACAACATCAGTATTGTGCTATTCATACTATTAATGGTTCCAGCATGATCTCAGTCACCTGACACTTCTGCTTGAAGTCTCCCGGGGTCTCAGAGTCACGTGCACTGGTGATGCGGCTGGCCTTCTCCAGAGACTGATAGAACCCAGTGATGTGCTTCTCCATCTCTTCTAAAGGAGGCAACAAGGCCTGGGAATCTCTCAGCAAAGGCAAGGCCTTCTCCCTTATCTAACACAAATTAAGGTCATTCAAGTCATGATAATGAAAAGTGACACATGTGTCTTTGATCTGACAGAGCAGGTTAGACAAACTGAAACAGGCACCTTGCTGAGATCCTCTTTGATTGTTGCCATGGCAGCCAGCATCTGTGTGATCTCCTCTTGAGGCGTGTCTTTGGTCAGCTGCTGGGCATTGCGTGTCGCTGTCTTATACACTGCTTCCATAGCAGGCATTTTGTGCTTGATATCCTTCAGATGATGATTTGATTTTAATTACAGAATTGAAATTCAAAATTATTATTATTATTTTTTTTATTTAAAAATGTATTAAAAATGTATGAACATCTCCTGGGTGATATTTTACCTCAATGTCTTGAAGAAATGTCCTTATGTTTAAGAAAGAAACTTGGACTGGCATACTCATCCTCTCATTGGATGTGTCCATAAAAATATTTAAAGCTAAAATACCATCCTCATAGTCTTTCCTCAACTTGTCCACTTCATCTGCTCTTGCATACTGCATGTGGAGAGACAGAGTATTATTTGATTTAATATACATGATCCTCAAGTGCCAGTAATAGCCAGCAATAGTGACAGCAATAATGCCAGCATGTTATCATGCTTTTTTCATTATTGCTGAAAATAAAATCCAAATGTAAATGTAATTCATTATCTCACTCACTCACTATTTAATGAATTATGCAAATACACTTCAGCAACACATATGTCATGTAAATTGCATATATAGCAAAATGACAATAACAACTTGCTAAAATGACTAAAAGTTCAATATGACATACATGTTTGACTTTGACAAACAGCTCCCTCCATCTTCCATTGAGAAGAAGCAGCTGCTGCTTCAGGTCTCTAGACACAGTCTCATCACAAGTCTCAATCAAGAAGTTCCCTGCATCGTTCATGTCCATGTGTTGTTGTATCCAATGGGGAAGGTTACGAAAGAATTCCTGAAAAAGACACAAAATGCCAAACTCAAATTCCTCATGAAATTTTCTCTGGTTTAATCAAGCTTTAATTACTATTACTTAAAACACGATGACTCAAGTGAGCCACCACCATCTTTGCCCTGTGACATACTGTATACACATAATGTGTGTGATCATAATTCATGGTTTTATGCTTGTATATGTGCCATTGTTAATTGTTCTAATTTTGGGGTGGAACACAAAAAGCTTGTGTTCTGGAATCAGGTATCATTAATAATAATTTTAATCTGGCTTTCCTTCTCCAGTGGGTCGTGTGAAAAGCCCTGTAGATGTGGTAGTGGTGCATCAATGATTTCTGATTCCAGTGCTTTTTCAACTGCTTGTCATTCTGCCCACTCAGGTTGAGCAACCCCAGAATATAACAAGGAACGATGCTGACTAGTGGGCACAAAATTCTTTAAATACACCTATTATGTTGACTTGACAACAGATGGTAAGAGAAGAATACACAGAGTATATCTGTTATACTCACACGCTTGTCACTCTCTGAGTGGTTCAGCATCTGCTCTGCATCCTCCAGCCAGGCCTGCAGGCTGGCTACTGTGCTACTGTACTTCTCCCAGTTAGAAATGACCTCCTCTAGCATGCTTCGCACACTGCGTACCTCCACTGACAGGTTCTTCCACTGCGCGGTCGCATCGCTTAGAAACTTATTCACCCCCTCGCGATCTTCAGCTGAAAACATAGACCCACCTCATGAACACCTTTTCAGCACAACAAAGAATCTTCTTTCCAGGATAAATTAGCAAATAAATAACGACAGAAATGGCTAAGAGACATGCAAAGACCGTGAGTAGAGTATTAGAGCTATAATATTAGCTTGGCAGTAATTGTTAGAATGTAAGCTCTGGTATTAAGAGTTGTGAGAGTAAACAGTGCATAGTCAGTCATGGAACTGTACACACTGAGCCTAGTGATTAGGGGCTAGAAGCAAATGCATCAGTGCATCTAAACATACCTCTCTTGGAAATCCTACAGCCTAGAATATGAGATGAACAATTAGGTTCTTACACATTAAGCTCATCCACTTATTAGCTAAAATACCTGTACACCAAGGAAACTATTAAACTCTGCTGCATATGTAAGTGGTCAATTTTGCAGTAAGTCAGGCTTCTTTAAGAGTGCCACTACAAAAAAAGAAAACACTGACAGAATGAGGCCTGGTGCACTGTCTACCACAAAAAAGGCAGAGAGAGTGCTACTATAACTCTCTCACTGACCATGAAAGGAAGCATTTACGATCCAGCTCTGGGAAAGATCAAAGTGAAATGGGCTTTACCTGAGTTATCAGATTTAATATAGATGTCAGCAGCTTGTTTAAGGGTCTGAAATGTTGTCTCATACTGCTCAAAGAACTTGTGACCTTCAATGAATGCCTGTGTAGAACAGAGGTACGGTAATAAAGCATGTTAGAGGCATGTGGTCTCAATCAGTCTAATTCACGTGATGCAAAACTGTGGACTCACAATGTAGTTCTGCAGAAGCAGCTCCACAGAGTCCCGCCGGCCGTATTTGATGATCCAGGACTTAAGCTTAGACTCAGCCAAAATAAGAAACGCCATGAGACGATACTTCATTTCCCAGAATTCCAGTTTAATAAGGTGAACATGCGTTGAATTAGACACAAAATTGAATCTGTGGAAATAATACTTAGATTTAATGCTATTGAATTAACTTTGCATTGTATTGCATCATAGTGGTCACAGTAGACGTGTATCAGTGCATATGCAGGTGAATTCAACTTCAATTTCTGGTATCAGAATCAATAACAGTAATGAGGTATTCACTCATTTTGGCCAATGGAAATAAACTCCTGTGAACAGTCACTTTTATGTATTCAGTGTATTTTCATTCTCTAAAAATCCTGAATCACAATCCAATTGGATATTACACAATAAATGTTTCCCTGAAGTACCGCTGTGAGTAAAGGTGGCCAATATGACAATTTCATAGCCATGATGACTTATATAACAGTACATCACAAAAGCATATTGTGGATGGATATCTGTACTTAAATAATACTGCACATTTCATTATTTGAGAGCGTGATTATTCTGAGTAAGTTGTATTTAGTGGAATTCACAATGTGAAAAGTTTGATAAAATTAATTTTACTGAATTTAGTTCTGGCTCAATGTATTGTGAAAATGTCTTAATATTAGAGGTGGGCATAGATTAATTTTTTTAACGCCGTTAATCTCATTGGAATCTTGGCGTTAACGGCGTGTTTTGTGAGCCTGTTTCTGTCCTTTGTTTTCGTGGCTCTCATAACGTGTGTGTGTGCGTCTATGAAAAGTTTGGAGTGAATGGGCAGAACGCTGAACATTCTAGAATGCTGAAACAAGGGGCGGGCCGTGAAGTCGAGGGG
>JBBPCW010000001.1:25718880-25731975 GCA_037974425.1 Phenacogrammus interruptus
AGGAACACGGCGCCCGGGGAGCAGTGTGTGGGACGGTACCTTGCTCAGGGTACCTCAGCTGTGCCTAGCGGTCTTGGAAATCGAACCCGGACTTTCTGATCGCAGGGTGAATGCCCTAACCACTAGGCCACCAGCTGCCCTAAAGACATGTTCCCCTTGTTTAATATTGCATTGATTTTGTGTGCCAAATATTTAACAGCAATGTAAAGGAGGAAGGTTAAAACAGGGGAGAGTCAGGAAGTCCCCAGGAAAGCAAACTATTGCCACAAATAATGTATTACAGAGACATTTTTAAAAATCTATTTGTGTGATATATCATCTGTAATGGCTGTTTTTATTTTTATAAATAAATAGTAGTATGTTTCCTTTCTGTCATTTAAAGTGAAGTAAAAATGAAACACAACAGCCCAAACTAATCAAGATGTCATGTTTGAAAAGACATTCATTTGGCATGAAGTAGCAGCAACATCTGATTCAACTGGAATACCATGATTTTCAGAAAATACAGTCTGTCATTATTGCTATTATTATTATATAATATGGCAATAAATAGGTTTACAAAAATCATTCAGTGTGTCAACATACCCTTGCCAATTAACTTCAGACAAGTTCGAATTGAACCCAGTGACAAAAAACATTAGCTTTTGTGACCAACAAGAAAGGAGCACAGAAAAGGGGCTCCTAACATTGATTTGTTCATTTCCCAAGGACAGGAGGGGTATCAAATTCTATCTGTCCTCATACACACTATACATCATGGAATCTCTCACGAGACCTACTACACTGACCAAGCGCAAATTACATTGAAACAATAATGACGGTGCAAAAATCTATTGGTTTTGCAAGAACTGTACAAATGTGCATATAGCATCTCTTTTCAGTCTACAATATACATTATATTAAAAATAATCTGCAAAAAACACATGGGAAGTATGGACTGAACTATGGTGTGTGTGTAAGTGTTATATGTTTGTTCTGAAAATGGTTGGTGAGTGGAAAAATCCATATCAACATGTCCACCACCTGCATCATCAGTGTCACGTTTAGGTCCTTGGAGATTAATCATGGATATTTTTTTTCCTTTCATTCTCTCACTCTTTTCCAAAAGTAGCTTGCGAAAATGCTTTTCTGAAACACTATAATCAGTATTACAACAGCATTACCGCCTTTACTTACTGCTACTACTGGAACATTTACATTTGTAGCTATGCAATTGGCAGATGCTATTTTCTAGAGCAACATACGACTGAATGTGTTATATATGTGTGCAAATGTAGCGTTAGGAGTTCAAGGACTTTTACTGGTGTAGCATGGTGTGCCTGCCCAATGGAACTGAACTGAACCCCAGAGTGTTGCTGGAAGACATCAATGAGCAATTGACAATATTTAATTTTTTGTCATTGAACCATTCCTATTGGTCCATTCATCATTACATTTTCACACAATGTAAATGGCAGCAGGTATTTTCAAATTATGTTTAGTGACAACGTTTTACTGAATTCAGGGAACCACACGCATACAGTGGATCTTAACAAATCCTTTGTTTACCACTGTGACTTTTTTCAACCTGTGACATTTGTGACAGAGGATATACGTCATCAAAGGAAGTTTGGGCAATGTAGATTGGTCAGCTTGCCTCTCCTAGGCAACTAAAGTGTGAAAACCTTATTTATGCTACTTCCTCACCTACAGAGAACATGAGTGAAGAACGCAGTGCACTGATCATAGACTAAGGACCGCATACAGCTCTAAAATTAAACATAGAGGGTAATGAAAGCAGTGTGTAATGAATGAGCACCACTCCTTTTATTAAACATCTTCCTTAAGCAATAACCAAAATGAGATTTTCGTTAAAAAGAGACTTATCCCAGACAGTCTAACAAAGCAGTGCCTTGTTGCTTTATAACCATGGCTTCTTGTGATCCACCTCTGGCTTATTTCAATTGAATCAACTATTAATCTGGAATAAAGAATACACGATTTGTCCTAGAAATAAACTGCTCCCAAAATAAAAACAGAAGCTCCACCCACAATCCCTGACACCTCCCTGTGTATGTTAGGGCCTGATGGGGTGTAGAGTCCCCCCAGTGAGAAAAATCTGGCTGCCCTACAGCACTGCAGCACAGACAGAATACACTGTCAGTCTAGACACCTTGCTGCTGTGGCCACGATAGGACAGTAATAATTCCAACAAAACAAGAAAATTAACGGTTTAACATGGTCTCATTTGCATAATCCATGGATAGATAGATATACTTTATTAATCCCACAAATAGTCCTGATTTCCATTCACTATTACTAAGATTATTATTTAACTAAGTATTAAAAGTCAGTGCTGTTTCTCAAAAGCAAGATTTCTTTAGCTTTCTACCCTCTCTAACATAAATGACTCTCCTGGATCTGCAGCAAATGTTATCAAATAAAATGAACCATTTACTTGAAAACAAAAGACAACCTCAGTTTGTGCCTCAGTAGTGGACAGACAATATATTAAGATAACAGCCTTTAACCTGGCCCTATAGCTCACCTGTTCTGCACTTTTTCCCAAGTTGAATTGGGTGTGTTAAAGCAGGGAATATGCAAATCTGTGCAGGGCAGTGGTACTCTTGGACCAACACTGTAAACTACTGCATTAAGATAATGAAGATAAATAGATGCAGGGCTGTCATAGCAGTTGTCTTTGTATATAGATAAATGTAGCTGAAGTATCTGCACTATTACACACATGGAGTGTTTCTATGCATTTGCATTCTTGTCTACATGATGAAAAGCATCTGGTAAACTCCAAACCAGCAGCCACTGAATCAGCAAAATCTCATCCTTACCAACAGAAACAAGAGATTAGTCACAGTAGATAAAAAGCAGGAAGGCAGTATCTCTTACCTTGCAGTCTCTGCATCACATTCATAATGTCCTTGGCGGACCGGCCAAAAGGGCTGAGCGAGGCCATGGCCTCGTTTGCAGTAGTGGGTTACCCCAGTCTGTCACACTGGATCTCACAAGCAGTCAGCAAAGCAGCTACTGCACTAGTTTCTTAAGAGGGCATCCCCACTCAACCTTCCTGCAGTGATCTCTCTCTCCTGCTCTCTCTTTCTCTCATGCAGAGTTCAGGAAATTGATTTGCTGCGGAGCATCCAATGAGAGAGTGTGTTTCATTTGAGGGCCTGGCTGTGCGGTTGCCACGTCGTCGAATCACAAGCCTTCTTCCTTTTGACTGCCCTTAGAACAAGAGAAAAAAGTCATCTGCATCTGACTTTCAAAATCGAGTACAGTACATGAAACATCCACAACTCTGTGAATTACACTGTACCACTGATCAAACTGAGTGAGGTAGGTCAGTGTCCACTGGTAATAGCTAGAGGGGGCACTTGAGAAATATTTAACTACTTTATAATTTGATTAGTCACTACGTTTACAAGGTTTCCTCATTTCAAACATGAAAATGTAATGCACTTACATTCACATAGGCATTTAATCCACTCTGATCCATAACATTGCAACACACTTCATTACAGATATTGTCAGCTGTGGCAAAAATAGAAAAATGGTTATAAAACCAAAATCATTAAAAACAGATAAAACACCTTGTGGACAAAATTCATTGTTCAAATATACATTTTATGGACAAAAGTATTGGGACAAGCCTCTTAATTACTGAATTCAGGTTACCCCTTACATCTAGGGAAGATGTTTCAGCACACCAAGACATTATAGACAACGCCAGTTTGGGGAATGCTGTTTTCTATTCCAGCATGACTGTGCCCCAGTGCAAAGCAAGCTCCATAAAGACATGGTTGGATGAGTTCAGTGTGTGTGACTGGTCCGCACAAACCCCTGACCTCAAAATCTTGTGGAAAGCCTTCCAACAAGAGTGGAACCTGTTATAGCTGCCAAGAAGTGTCCAGCTTCACATTAAAGTTTATGTATTTGAATGCAGTGTCATTAACGTCCCTTTTAGTGTAATAGTCAGACGTCCTAATTCTTTTGTCCATATATCGTAACTGGTTTAGCGCTGCAGTTGTCCGAACGTTCAATATATATACTACAGTACTACTTGTTGTGTGTGAAGCGTGACTTCATAATAGTGGAAATACACATTTAAAATAAAATGTTATTCACCTTTTTGAATGGCGAAACGGCGGAGATGTGTATCCTCAGAGTTTTTAGGTAGTTATTGACTTAGGTAGTTTACTCGGTTCCTCTGTCGTTGCCCGTGGAAACGGTCTAACAGTGTGGGTGTGCAGTATTTGTGTACATTGTCGCCACCTAGCGGTTAATATGAGCTCTTCGGTCGTCAGAGAGCCAATAATGTCCAGAAATATCTGGACAATTGCAGGAATGCAATCAAATCACCAAAACTCTTGCAAGAAAAGTACAGTCTCTTACTATCACATGCATACAGTCTGGTTATCAGTGCATATTGCCTAATTTACCTAGCCTACAATATTTCACTGTCTCTCAAAAAAATAGAATACAAACAGTAAAATAGATCTTTTGTACACTCACCTGGCAATGTGATCTGGTATGACTATGGACTGCAAGTGATTTCTTGATCTCTGGTGTCCATACCATTTTGGTAGTGGATTATTCTCAGCAAAGTAATGACAGTAACACTGCAGTGGTATGGCAGTATGTGTAACAAATGTAACAGCCATATCAACATAGTTAGGAGGTTTAAAAAGCTCAGCATTTCCTTCTATTTGTAATGTTTGTTTATTTGTAATATATCTATTTTCTACATGGTTTTTTTTATATCTTGGTTTAGCCTCTTCAAATTTTATTAGTCTCATCTTGTCATTGCTGGGTTCAACCAAAATATCCAGACAACAGTAGTGCTGTGGTCAGAAACCATTCAAAAAACATGTCAGAGACTAACACAAATTTTGAATGGAAAATGAGGATGAGCTGTAGTCTCTATAACTATTGGCAAAGAGAACCCGCAAGGTAGGTGGCTCATAAATGCACACAGAATGGTCCACCATCCATATACCATCCATATACTTTATTGTCAGTACAATACATGAGTAGTCCACTCATGTATTGTACTGACAGCAAGTTTAACCCTTTGTGTAAGATTCTATGTTGAAATAGTTTGATCACATACAGTTCATACAAATTTGTTAAAGCCAGCCTGAATCAGAAAGCATTTTTTGTTTTTCCCTGCAACATATTTTCAAGTAAAACACTGCTTTAGGGATTATCTCTGAGCTTGTGTTTTTAATGGGTGATAAAGATAGGTAGTTAAATATTATATTCCTGTTAAATATTATGTTGTTTTGTCCTGCCTGCAAGAGCACAGTGACATAGTCAAAAGGCGAAATTTCATTTTGATGATAAACTACAGGAAATCAATGCACTATGGAGCATTATGCTTAATATAATCCAGAACATGAAGTGACACAGCAAAAGGTCATTTTTTATGTCACATTAACTTTAATAAAAGACTGGCTTTAGGGTGGCCTGTAAAAGCCTCAAAACATACAGCAGTAATTAAGTCATAACAGCACAAGACAGTGGAACTGATGCAGTTTATTAAGGCCTACAGTGCATTGCATAAAGAATACTCTAAATAAAAGAAACACGTGTTTACATTTGTTACATTTTGTTAACTCTAAAAAGGAAGCAAAGGTGATCTCTCCCAGAGAACCCCTTTTTGACAACACACCAAATGAGCTCTTATCTTCTTTTCTAAAACAGCAAGAATAACACACGGGAAAGAGAGTGGCTGTCTAAATGTTCTCAAATGTCCTATGTCCAAATACCCAGTAACAATCTACATTCTCTAACAACCAACAACAATTTCAAGCCCTGTTCACTTCTAGCAACAAGAACAGCTTTGGAGATGACGGGATCTTCAATATAACATAAGGCAGGCGTGAAGCCATTGTATTGTATCCAGTGAAATGGAGGAAATGATGCAAAAGGAAGCAGCTCTGTTCCTCTGGATTTCTGTCCCACAGAGATAAGCCAAGGATCTGCTAATTTTAAAAGTAGAGGGGCAGGAAGCATGACGGCAAAGTTTCCGTTTTTGCTAACAAAAAAGAACCAGCTCCTATGAGAAACAGTGCAGAGAGTGGTCTTGCTTGCTCTGTCCCTTTTGGATTTGAACACATGTGATCTGCTTTTCTGTTCATTTATGCTATGGCTGCAAATGAAAATGACAATGACATTTCGTGGATACATGAAACGATAGATTTCGGTAAGTCTTTGAGCATGTCTGAGTATCTTCTTGAATAGATTTTAGCTTTAAATACTAAAGAAGGAAATGTGATATCATGTTGTAAACAAGACCTTCACATTTCTTTTGGACAATTTCGCTAAATGTTAAATCATATTTGTTCATTCAGAGGAACTGACCCTGGCCTTCTGCTTATCAATGCTGGTTGGTCTTCTGATCGGTATCCTGATTTTCATCCTCTTGACGTGGCTGTCCAGACGCAGAGCCACAGTAAGGATTACAACCCGTCCAAGTCGATGGTCAAGAGCTGCCAGATCCCGCAATCTCCATGGTCAGATGGGTCTCTATAGCAGTAACGGCTTCAACCTAAGCAGCAACAACACAGGAAGAGCCATGTTAAACCTTCACAGACAGACATCTGTTGACCCTAACGAACTGTTGGGCCGCAGCCCCAGCTTCCAAGCCTCCACCTTTCGGCCACTACCGAAGAAGGGCAGTAATGGATCAGAGGACGAAAGCCAAACAGCATTGCTTCATAACACCGCTGGCACCAACTCAACTGTGACAGATCCTTGCAGTATGGGCCAATCAGAGTCCTTTTGGTTAGGAAAAGGCAGTTTGAGAGGATACCTCCCCACACAAACCCCTCCACCTACATATGACAGTGTTATTCATATGTTTGAAGAAACACACACTTGATTGTACTGTTTGAAAAAGACGTTTCAAAAGAGGATTGACTGATTTCATGTGTCATGCATGCATTAATGTTGTCTTTAATTTTCATTGTATCACAGAAGTTCTACAGTAATACTACAGGATCTGCAAGGTTCCTATAACAATTTGGCAAAAAACAGTTATTTAGTATTATTAGGTATTACTGCTGTAAGTATATTGATTGTTTTAAGATGGTACTAATTGAATATTACACCAAGGAGAACATATAATAGACAAGTAAAAGATAATACATCCCTTTATTAGTTCCACAAGAGGAAAATTTGCATTGTTATAGCAGTAAGTGGACAGTACAAAAGAAGAAAGTGAGAGCAACATAACCAATGGAATAAAAGCTATACATACAAAAAATATTATATTATTTGAATCTGTCCTTCAGTATTACTGTACATATTTCTTGTAAGACACCTTGCCCCTTGTATGTTTTACGCAAAACTGATGATGTGCATGTTGTAAATAGCCTATTCTGTACAAGTGTAATTTAAACATTCAATTTAATATAAAACAATAAAATGCCACCACTAACACAACTGTATTCAAAATGCTCTGGTGCATCTAAAAACATATGGGATGGAACAGTAATAAGCTCATTTTGCAATCACAGCCATTTTTGCTGATGCTTCCATATTCCTGTGCATTTGAGTGGAGTGGGCTACTGTCTGGGTGATGGTCCTGAGGTTCAAACCATCTGCAAATGTGCAGTTGTTCGTAAAAAAAAGACACGGAACAAACATCATGTCCGACCTCTCTTTCCGTGTTCCTGCCTGGGATGTCTTATTTATGTGGATATCAGGTAAGAAAATGGGGAAAAGTCAGCCACTACAGGACACGGCTCTCTTGTGCACTGCAGTCCTAATCCCTAGTTGTACCCCTCTGGATGGGCCTACCCGTCACGTGGTCTCGTCGGAGCATGGGTTGCCTTTACACGTCCTGAAATCCCTCATACGAAGATTATTTTTACGCTTCGTCCATCGGCCATTATTGGTTTCCGTCCGAAGCTTTAATCTATGCCGTGCATTTGGCAACCATTTAGACGCATTGAGAGCGACTTGGAGAAGGTGAGTTCTACTGTAAATTTATGGCAGGTTTTAACCCCATAACGGGCTCAAAACCGTTATTTAACGACTGTGTAAGTAAGATTTTCCACTTGTAGTCTTTACGCGGAGGTCAGAGCCACAATACTGGGCAGCACGGGTGCTAATATTTGATCTGGTGTTTAATAAACCGCCTCCAAACGAGTCTAAGATGGATTTGTCTTTAACACAGCTCTGGTTAATTATGGCCCAGTGCTGTTTCGTCGTTACGATGCTGTAATAAACACAATGCACTGAGCCTGTACTTTAACGAGGCTTTGTCATGATTTCTGACAAATACTAACCGAGCAACAGCATAGCTACAAAGACAAGACCAGACCGTGTGAGGCTGGGGTACATTTGGTAAAAAAAAAAAGCCAAAAAATTACGAAGTCACACGGTGAAATGTCGTTAAAATTCAAGGATCATCGCCTCCGTGTTGCCATGACTGCTCCGAATAGCTAGCCTGTCCTCATCTCTTAATGCACTCCTGCACAAAAACACACTCAAACACACACAGGCCTTGGAATTTAAATGGAAAATCAGACCCTTCGAGATACTGCAATGGGAAATAAAACCGCAACAGTGATTTTTGTACACCGTTTTCACTCGTAAAAATTTGGTAAACGTCAACCGAGATGGCAGCAGACCGTACTTTTCACAGAAAAGGGATGCTGCACAACTCACAATCACGGGTCGTGTATGATTTTGTTTCTCGTTCCCTCACTGATGTATTTTTGTATTCCTACAGAAAACCTGCGTTGTTCTGTGTTGCCTGGATTGTTCTGTGTTGCCATGCCTTCCTTAAGCGGAGACAGTCCCTGGCATTTTTGAAAGAAGAACATAAACTCATGGCATAGATACCGCAGAATATAATGGCCTGATATCCTGTAATAATATTTACAGTCAGCTCTCTGCAAGTAAATAAAGACTCCTCGGGTGCTGCTACACATTTATCAAATCAGCAACAACATGGAAGGCTCCTTCAGAAACCAAATTCCAACTAATAATGTCCAGGGACTATGAAGAGGTGAGGATCTTCATCATGTTGGTTTGAGTTCCAAAAAAATAATTTTGTGTTTGCTTTCATTTCTATTATTTTGTTCATTTGTAGTTCATTTGTAACAATATATGTGATGCTGTAGGAACACTTCAGTGTAACCATTGCATTATTATTGTACACTTAATTGGACAGTAAGTTTCCTTGCACTCATGACTCAAATATCAGGTGTTAATGCAACTGCACCCACCCCCTGCTTCTGTTACATGATTTGAACAGTTTTTTTTAACTAATTACAAGCAAATGTGTCTGAAAGTGATTACATATAGATTATATATGGTAATTGATCCTGCTGTGGATGCAGCAGAGAGAGAGATTAGAATAAGTGTTTGCACTCTACTCAACAAAAGGTAACCCAACATGTTTCTCTTCCTTACTCTGAAGCCTGGGCACTCAGTAGGGATGTTGGCTGCGGTGGAACATGGTCCTGTCCTCTGCAGTGACTCCAACATCCTCTGCCTCTCATGGAAAGGAAGAGTTCCTAAGAGTGAGAAGGAAAAGCCGGTGTGCAGGAGGCGCTACTATGAGGAAGGATGGCTGGCCACCGGAAATGCAAGGGGTGTTGTTGGAGTGACTTTTACCTCCAGCCACTGCAGGAGGGACAGGAATACGCCACAAAGGATTAATTTCAACTTACGAGGGCATAACAGTGAGGTTTGTGCTTCAGATGAAAGATTTGTCTTTGATAATGAGTCATATATTTGTCATATTGCACATTCTGCTCGGCATATTAGAGCATACTATTGCAACAACCATAAATGTAGACTTTAATGAATAAAGACATGGAATATAGACTATGTTCTGGTTTATATCAATAGCTACACTTGCAATGGTCTAAAAAGCAGACACTGCATTTATTTTTCTGATTTTGCACTGTCTTGGTGTGTGCAGGGAGACTCCATTGTGACTTTTTGAAGTGATAGTAATGACAGTTCATTGTTATCAAATTTTTAAAAATGTGTTTAGATTTTATAATGCGATATTAAATAAGAGAACATTCCCTCATTTAAATATCTGCATAACAATAACGTGACTGCTGCCTGTATCTGCTTCAGGTCGTCCTCGTCCGATGGAATGAGCCATTTCAGAAGCTTGCTACTTGTGACATGGAAGGGGGGATATTTGTGTGGATTCAGTATGAAGGACGGTGGTCTGTGGAGCTGGTTAACGATCGTGGGGCTCAGGTACTGTCAAATTTGCATAGGGCTTTTCTATTGTTATGTGGTAATGACAGTTAAATAACACATATAACACATATAAGAGAAAAAGTAGGAATGTGCCCCAGTAGGCCATTCTGGTAGTTTGTTGGTTTGGTAGTGTATTAATGCCTAATTTCTGCTCTGTCTCTTAGGTAAGTGATTTTACCTGGTCCCATGATGGCACTCAGGCCCTGATTGCCTACAGAGATGGCTTTGTCTTGGTGGGCTCAGTCAGTGGTCAGAGACACTGGTCATCTGAGATCAACCTGGAAAGCCAAATCACCTGTGGGATCTGGACTCCTGATGACCAGCAGGTAATCTCCTAATGATGACATGTGTCTGAATAAAACTGGAATCCATAGTGAGTATATTTACCTTTAATGTATGCATACAGGTGTTGTTTGGAACAGCGGATGGCCAGGTCATTGTAATGGACTGCCATGGTCGCATGCTTGCTCATGTCCTTTTGCACGAGTCCGATGGCATTGTTGGCATGTCCTGGAACTGCCCAGGCTTCCTGGTGGAAGACAGTACTGAAAGTGATACAGACTCTGACGACAACCCCCCGAGCCAAGGTACAGCTTTGTCACATTTGCATGATTATAAATACACTGCATTCTATTAGTATTTGTGCTGCTATTCTTAACCACAGATACACTATAAAAGGATTGACTCCATTGAACTGTCTGTCTGGTTTGATCTGTTACTTCAGCTGACTAAAACTGTCTTTCCTTTAAAGTGCGTAATGTGAAGCCACTCCTCACAGTGAGTTTCATTTCTGGAGACATTAGTCTAATGAACAACTATGATGACCTTTCACCCAACATAATTCGCTCAGGACTAAAAGGTAAAACAGTAGTGGGTTAACAGTGATGGTTGTCCTGTAGATGCATGAAACTGATAGAGTTGTGACTATGCATTGATGGTTTAAGTTCATTCCTCCCATTGCATATTATGAGATGTTTTTTGTAAGTAAAAAACGCTTTCTAAATTCAAAATTCATAAATTCTAAACCATATCTGGTAAGTCTATCTGAATTTCTGACAGATTGTTCCATACAACTTAATCCACTCAAGCTGTTCTGTTACAGATGTGGAGGTGCAGTGGTGCTCTCAGGGAGACTTGTTAGCCGTAGCTGGAATGGAGAGACATGGGCTCCCTTCTGACTCAGTCTGTGCCTCCATAATGAGGAATGCCCTAGTTAAGTTCTACAACATTCAAGGAGAACATATATACACTCTGGAAACACCTGCCCAGGTAAACATGACATTTCATGGTACATCAGTTATCAGTGTCACATTCATGTTTTTGTGAAAAACAAAAACCTGAAATAAAAGCCATCATTTGGCAGAAAACCCCATTTGAATGGTATCCCGTTTCCCCAAATGCAGGTAATAAGCCATCATCTTTTAGTTCCACACTGGAGCTTTGAGGCCAATGTAGCTTACAAGTAATAGAAGCTTAACCCCACCAATTAGCAAACTGCATGCTTAAATCAATGTTAACACTCGCCTCTAAATCAATGTTAATCCCATTAATGAAATTACTGACAAAAATGCTGATTGATGTTTTTTATCCTCTGACAGCAACAAGATGACAAAAAATTGAACCTAGTACAATATTACAATGTTTTTATTTTAATATTACTTAATAAGCTAAATTTTATGTAACTAAAATAACATCTGTTTTTTAATTATTTGAATGATCTAATCACAAAGTTGTACATGTCACTGCCACACAACTTCACACATACATCGTAATAATAATTCTAATTTTTACTTTTATGCAATTTTTATTGTTAAGTTAGAGCCAATGTAGTGGTCTGGTCTGATCATTGTCTTACACCAAGTGTAATTACAGCTTAAAATAGATATTTATGACTCAAACAATTTTGATAAGGGCCGAAGTAGCTGCAGCTTTAGTGTAGTTGTTAGGTAAAGTGGTTAGGCCAAATAAATTCCACTATTAACTGGTAAAGTAGCACTGGTGGCATGCACTAGGAAGATTTTGTATGGAAACGGACATTTATACTGAAATCGTTCTGGACAAATGCATACATTATAGTGACTAACATGATAATACTTCTGTCATCTAGTCTGTCAACCATTTCCATGATAGCCCAAGCATCATGTTGTGTTTACTTGTTAATATTTGCTTGTGGTTTCTGAGACTGTGTTACATATAGTTGTCTGTAAAACTGATAACTATACAACAGTTTTGAAGCCTGTATTTTTGTCTATACAGTGTCATACCTTGGCTCTAATGTCATACAGTGTTGGAAACATAACAAGCTATTTTTGTCCTTACTCCGAAAATTTCTTTGCTGATCAGCTTTATTGAGAAAAGGGAAAAGTTTGTAAATTTGAAAAGAAGTTTAATGTATACAACTTGGCAAAATGAATCACAAATAACCTGAGTGTTTCTGTCAATACCACTTATAGGCTAATATGCTGCTCTAATTTCAGAGGCCTATTACCACTATCTGCTGGGGTCACCGGGACTCACGGCTGTTTTTGGCATGTGGGCCAGCCCTGTACGTTGTGCGTGTGGAGCACAGGGTGGCCAGCCTCCAGCTGCTGTGTCAGCAGGGCATAGCCAGTGCCCTGAGAGAGGAGAGAGATGTCGGCAAACTGAACATGCCCTCCCTCCTCTGTTCCTATGTTACCAGCGCATTCATCCCAACTATCAAGGTAAATAGCAATACAGTAAGCCCCCAAAATTCACGGGGCTACGAATTTGTGATGTGGTTCAAAAAAAAATCTTAAACACCTTCTTTTATTAGATTAGATTAGATTAGATTCAACTTTATTGTCATTACACATGTACAAGTACAAGGCAACGAAATGCAGTTTA
>JBBPCW010000001.1:25739520-25756437 GCA_037974425.1 Phenacogrammus interruptus
TCTCCCTCCCTCTCTCATTCCCCTGCCATTCTGTGATCGGCAGTGATCGGCGATCGGCCGATCATGATCTTGGTGATCGGTAATCGGTGATCGGCCCCAAAAATGCTGATCGGAGCATCTCTAGTAATCATGTTTACTATACTTTGAAATAGCACAACTTTCCTAGATATGTACTTGGTGTTTTGTTGGAAGGTTTATTGAATGTTGTAGTTTTACATAGCCTTAATTTCACAAGAATATGTATTATAAAGTTTAATGACTTATCTTCTGTTTCAGGTGATGCAGTTTGGCAGAATTGATGGTAATGCATACATCTTAGATTTCCAATACCCATTCTCAGCTGTGCAAGCATTTGCTGTCGCTTTGGCCAATGTGACTCAGAGGCTTAAATAACACAGTTTCCATCATCTTGTTCAAGACAGCACAGTTAATGTTTCTTGATTGTTAGAAAGGATATGCAATGCTCTGTGTTGCCATAAATTGACAGGCTTCTGCTTCTTTTGTGCTGGGACATACAGGTAACAGTTAGGGGAATTTGGTCAGTCAGAGACAAAGTATGCTGTAGAGGTACAGCAGTGGTCAAAATGAGAAGACAAAAACCATCAAGTTGAAAGACAGTTGGAAGACCTCTTGAAAAAAGATTGCAGAATGAATAAATTTGAGCTAGTACAGATTATTTCTTAGTTATGATTTTTCTTTTAGCGTGTATGTGAATATGTTTTATAACATGGATATATAAAAGACAAAAAAAATAAGTGCATGCCAGATGAATACCCTATAATGATAGGATTTCCTTATTGAGGACCTTTGCTGCAGATTTTTTTTCCTAGTGTGATCTGTGTTATAAAATTGGCAGATTATTTACCACTTTCTACAAACAGGATAGTGCCATAGATTTAAATTCGGTTTTGTCTGTTACTGAGGTGCCTAACCCTGCACCTCACAGAGTTTAGTTCCAGCCCTGAACTAGCACACCTGATCCACTTCAGAGAGGCCAGAAACATGCAAACATTAGATAATTACATTAGGGTTTAATTTAGGGTTGAAATTAAATTTTGTAGGCAGGTAGATCTCCAAGTGTAGGGTTGGGTTGCCCTGTGACGTGTAGTCATACCTCAGGCATTGCTTACATTATTCAATGTGCCATTGCTTTCACCGTTTTTATAGTGAACATGTGTCTTCATTTTTAAAATACTAAGTCTGGCTCATCTTATTTTACTGTGTTATTAGCGATGTGTTATGGTAGCGGTTTTCCCTGTAGAAGTATTAGATAGATGTTTGGAGGTCAGACCAGAAGATGTTACAATATAATTTTAATCACTGTAAAGTGTAGAATTAAAAAAAAATATCACCACATCACTGAATATCAGCACCTGACATAGAATTGTAAGGCTACCTAGCATTTGGATTTTAACAGTACATTCACAAGGTCACTAATACAAAATGCATATAATTCATTTTGACAAGAAAAATCTACGTCAGTCTGAATACAAATGATTTGGCAATTTTGATAGAGGTACTGGGTGATGATAAGAATGCACATAAAACTGAACCACAGCTACACTCATGGGCGGGGTATAATATTATTTGTACATTGTTTTAATCTCACTTTGTAGGAAAAAAATCTTGGCTATTTGATCAGATTTATTTCTAATTTATTTGTAATTGGGCAGCTTTCTGGCCACAAAATATGTTGCACTGGCTAGCCCTTTTAGTCCGGTTCTCCCGTGCCTGCAAAACTGGCTCTGTGTATGTCGATTATCATAAGTCGGTAAAAAGAGTAAACATGTTTTATTGTTTTGTTTAATTAGCGATTTTACTTCTATTTACACCCTTTTCTTATCAAATTGTATCTGTTTTGTTCATTTTGATATTTCTGGTGTAAGCTGAACATTTGCTGAGAGTTACTGTGTCGACAGAAGGTGGCTGATATGAGCGTTCTCTTGTTCTTGGTGTTGTACATGCATTGATGAGTTGCAAATGCAGCAATTTCTAATTCTATTATACTGGATTATTCAGGCCCAGTTTGAATTGTGTGGAATGTGAGGCTTTAACTGTGCTATTGCTTTATTATTGTAATGTACAATAAACCATGATAAGCTTGTCATATTAACTCAAGGATGTTTCTCAAGCATTTGATGAACAAACAGAACCTTCGTCACCACAATAAAGTCAAACTAGTTTGAAGACATGAGAGATGTTTATCCATTTATATCTATTTCTAGCTTCCTTTTCATTTACAGCCTATTACAAAATTGTTTACAGTTAGACAGACATGCGTGGACGCCACAGTTCTGTGGGCTCCAGATGGCTGCCAGAGGGAGTTTGGATTTTCCTCATGCACTTACACCAAGGTTCTACCACGTCTTACACAATGACATAACACGCTGTCAGTAATATAAATTCCATTCTCACACTGAAGACCAGTATCCGAGCATGACCTTTATTTAACCAGGCAAGGCATTAAGAACAATTTCTTATATAGAATGACAGCCTGGCAAAACCCAGACTAAAAACGTATATATGTAGCATTTACATACATTTACAGCTTGGATACAGATTAACTTTATTCAGTTCTGCATAATGAAATCGCCCCGACTGCCAGCTCACAGCTATGTCTCTAGCCTAGCAGTCACAAGCTGTAACTGAAGGAAATCTGGGTGCAGGTGCCATACTAAACCTCACAGTCGCAGATACCAGATGTGCTGCTTAAGCTTCTGTGGTGAGCTTCTTAGCATAGACAGCAGCAGTCTTGGTCTTCATGATAGATGCATTTGTGAATACTGTGTACTAGGTTAAAGAGGGACCAACGGGACCAACGTCATACAGCTAAGTGAGCATGTGCCAAGGGAACTAAATGCACCACAAAGTTGTTTCCAAGAAGCATCTTCCAGGTGTGCAGTGAATTATAAGGCAGAAGAAAAGTAATAGATATTCAGTTTATTGGAGTAATGGTTACTAAATCTGCAAACTTCAAACTACACATTAATGCTAAAAATGTGATGCTGAATATGATCGTTCTGCTAAGAGTGATGTTAATTTCATCGGGGCATTGGCATGTCACTTTGTATATGTGACAGATATAAATGTGGTCTTCAGTGTTATTGATGCCCAGTTCATGTTATTATTGTGTTCTTTATTCCATGCATTGAATGATTTATTCTTTTATTTAATCAGCATATAATGAATTGCCATCTCCATTGGTGCTTTTTAAGACCCTTTTAAGACCCTTTGCACTTTGGTGATATCAAGATATTGGGGAGCTAGATTCCTCAAGCAAGCTAGATTTGCATTTGGGACAGACTTATACGAATATACCATGCTCAGTGAAACTAATCACTCAGAGGTATAATGTAGCTCGGTCACAAGTTAGACTGATAAATAAACCCGTATCAACTCACCCCACCTGAATGTCTTCTCCACTGTATTTGTCATGCAGCTGTCAACAAATACACGCTGATTAGCCGAAGGTGGTCTTGCCGGTCTATACAAGTTATTAAGATTTCAAACAGGTGTTCATGAGTAAGGGTTGTTAGGGGGCACTCATGAGTTGCCCTTTGAATGACAAAATAAGAAATGAGACACTATAGCCTCATGTGGACAAATGAGGACCGCAGGTGAATGTCAGGGAGTGTCTGAAGTCCATGAAATCCAAGTAGACGAGTCTTGAGCTACAGAGATCTGAACTGGGCTTACTAGTCTAGAGTCTTTGGGCTGGGCAAAAAAAAACAAAAAAATGAATATGATAAATAATTATTACTGTATCCCGACAAAAGGAGAGATATTTAAAGAATGTTTAGATGAGCCAAGTTTACATTAATATACTATAACAGAGATTTTATGTACATTGTTTCAGTGTGTTCTTGTGGAAGCAGTTTTACTTGTAGTTGCTATTAGAAACTTTACTCGACTCAGTCAGTCATTAAATTATTTTGCTCATACAAACAATAGATGGATGATCTAAAAGTATCAAAATAGTATGCAAAATATCAAGGGGCGCGCGCACACCTACGACAAACCCTCCTCCTTCACTTGGATTGGCTAGTATAGCCCTCACTACCAGCCAATCATGGCGCAGGTTGACATGTTGAGTCTCTTTCCTTTTGCTTTGACACAACTGAGCTCCAGGTAGTTTTCATATTTATAAAAACATCTGTCAGATGAACTCCGCTACTTCACTAAAGCAATCCAACACCATGGATGCAGGGGCTGATCAGTTTACAGGTGAGTAATCTGAGTTTTTTCGAATGTAGTTGTGTTCATTTCCTCATTTACATCTCAGATCGACCTTGGACATGCTTTAGTGCGTCCATTCAGAACAAGAACATGCAGATAAAGCATAATGTGCTCATTCGTAACTTAAAAAGTTGTACATTTAAATAAGAGACCACGTTAAAGGAACGGCTTTAGCTGCACTTCACTTGTAATCGTGGCTTGTCTTATTAACCTCTTCACTGCTGCTCACACAGACTGCTCTGGTCCTCCAGAGACCCCTGACCAGAAGATGACCCGACTTCAGATCTTAACCCTTATTGCAATGGCATCCATAAACTTCAGCTCGATGATATGCTACTCAATACTGGGGCCCTTTTTCCCACTCGAAGTAAGGGCATGATACGGTATCCCTTTTTTGTGCACTGGAAAAACGAGCACCAGTCAATTAAAACAGGTGGAAGGTTACATGACTAATGTTACTGGACTTGTGTTTCACAGGCAGAAAAGAAAGGAGTCAGCCAAGCAATTATTGGCTTGATATTTGGTTGCTATGCTTTCTGCACCTTGATTGGATCCTTAATACTGGGTAAATATGTAAGTTGCCATCACTGCTCCACATGTTGAGTCACAAACCTGAAAACAGGCTTCCCAGCTTCATGTTGTGAATTGCCTTGTCAATGGATTTCACTTTGCTTAGATTGTCCAAATCGGAGCCAAGTTTATGATAACTGCAGGCCTGTTCGTGTCGGGCGGATGCACTGTGCTCTTCGGGTGAGGAATGGGTTGCATTAATTAGAATCAGATTTAGAAAACTTTACTGATCCCTGACGGAATTGCTTAATGTGAACACTTTGGTAGATTTACTACATGCAGTTTTTTCAGAAATAAACATAATCATGAGAGGAGAAAACAATGACATAGCCTGTGTTTTAATATAAAAATCTTTATTTTTGTGTTTTTCCCCCCAACAAATATGCAGCTTCCTCGATCGAGCTCCAGAGGGAACAGTTTTTATAGTGCTCTGTTTTGTCATAAGGTCTATAAACGCAGTGGGCTTCGCTGCTGCTGTAACAGCCTCATTTGCTGTGACAGCAAAAGTTTTCCCCCACAACATCGCCACTATTCTGGTAGGTTTTAGTCACTTGTTTTGCAACTAAACCATAGATTCACAAGAGAACCACTGTTTTGCCCATACAATAGTCCATTATTGCTAAAGTTGCTGGAATGCTCTATTGTACTGAAGAAGCATCCCTAAACAGGAATTACAAGGTTCCCATGAGAAGTGATCAAACATGTTGATCGCTTCTACATTTTATGACCTTTGTTTTTGTCTCAATGTGTGAAATCATAATTATATGATTTGATTAATAATAGGTCATTCCCACTTTACAGGGCTTTATGGAGATTTTTACTGGAATTGGACTCATACTGGGACCACCACTGGGTGGATGGATGTATCAGTCATTTGGATATGAAATTCCATTCGTTGTTCTGGGGTGTATTCTGTTTTTGACTGTTCCCTTAAACATGTGGATTTTACCCTACTTTGGTTAGTGAATCATTTAATGAAAGTGTTACATCACTTTAATGCTATGCCTTTAATTCCCTGCTCAGAGAATCACTTTGGTTAAGCATTCTTATTAGTGGGACAGTAACCGACAGCACTCATTTTAGGAATCACTTTAAACCTGAATATAATGTGATTCAAATTTTTGAAGTTCACTACCACTGTTAAGAGGATACTGTGACCCCGATTACCATTGGTCACTTCATCTGGACTGTATCATGATCAGATTTTAGCCACATTTGTTTACTGTTGATAATCAAACATGTCAGCCAGACAGAAATCTGATCACTACACTACACAAGCAATAAAATATGCAAACCAGCTTGTATATAAGAACCAGGCTGTGTCGTTCCTCATTTTCCTGTCAATTTCCATTAACTGACCAGGTGTTAAGGGGGTCAGTGATTTCTGTGACCTTATATCTTTAAAATGTTGTGTCTAAAAGGCATAAATATGAAATAAGTGTGTTTCTGTTCCTCCACAGATGCAGTTCCATCACAGGCCTCTTTCGTTATGCTGTGTTCCAGAGTGAAGATCATTCTTATCTGCTTTGTGGTGTTCACCCTCAGCTCAGGAATTGGCTTCCTGGATGCAACGCTGTCATTATTTGCCACTGAAAAGGTAGTGCAGATTTTCAGCCTAAGACAGGTTGGAATAAACATGAAAGCATTCTGATTTACACTAAAATGATACTGTACATTATGGCATTATATATGACTTTCCTTAATTATATAGAACTATTTACTGGGTTTTTAACTAACATTAGACAACCCAGCACTAAATTATCGGCTGTTACAGCATGTTGGGTGAGTTTCTTTGACTTAAGAAACTGATTTCTCTCATTTCTCAAACAGACTAGAGTACAAACACTAGTACTATAACTGATATCCTTTACCTTTTCTGTGGGCAGTTTAACATGAGTGCTGGATCTGTGGGTTTGCTCATGATTGGGGTGTCGTTACCTTATGGTGCTGCCTCCCCCATCTTTGGAATAATCAGTGATAAATATCCAGTAAGTGAACTTGTATTTTTAGCCCTGCTAACAGATGCCACAGCTGCTTATGTTATCATCATTTTGAAAGCTTGAATTGTTTTTGACATATAACTTTTTTGTTGTGCAGTTAATAAGGAAATGGATGATGGTTGTGGGTGGAATGGCGACAGCACTTAGCTTTTGTTTACTTGGTCCAGTTCCTATTTTACATGTTAAAAGGTAAGCATATAACACATCAGTGCTATTTTTGTATGGGGCTACACATGGGAGTCAGCAGGCTTGGGCCTCAGGGGCTATAGCCCCGAAAGCTTGAAGTATAGTCCCAGATCTCAAAAATAAATTAGCGCCTGATCATCTAGCATCCGTTTTCAAAGAGACACACGACTGAGGTGAGAACACACCTCTTCGACAAATCAAACTTTAAAAAAAAAACAAAAACGATAGCCTCAAGGTAACCTAGTGGTTAGGGCATTCGTCCTGTGACCAGAAAGTCCGGGTTTGATTCCCAAGACCGCTAGGCACAGCTGAGGTACCCTGAGCAAGGTATCGTCCCACGCACTGCTCCCCGGGTGCTGTGTTCATAGCTGCCCACTGCTTCACTTGGTGAATGGGTTAAATGCAGAGGTTGAATTTCGTGCTGTTCACACTGTGTGCTGTGGTGTGTTCACGTATGACAAATGGTCACTTTCACTTTCTTTAATCACTCTGGGGGTACACCTGCCTGGTTTTAATGATCAGATTTAAATTTTCAATGTTTTGCTTTTTTCTTTAGTCAGCTTTGGCTCACTGTCCTCATGTTGGTGGTCATCGGCTTTTCTCTGTGTATGACTTGCATCCCCACCTTCAGTGAGATGCTCAATTGTGCCCAGTAAGGGACCATACAAATGCACTATATCCTTCACATACAACTTTGTACCAACGCACATTACATTACATGTTAATATAGAAGTTAATCCAGTGCATGTGAATCTCAGATTTTTATTACATTCACTGATTTCATACTTCCCATTAATTTACAATCAAATCAGTATTTAAATTAATTTGCCCACAGGACACAACTATGTTTTTGCTTTGTACATTGTAGTGAAAATGGCTTTCAGGAGGGTTTGAGCACATTGGGTTTGGTGTCCGGACTCTTCTCAGCGGTGTGGTCTGCTGGGTATGTTTACAACAGCTTTAGTTTTTAAGATTTCACCAAAATCCAAACCATTTTCTCAAAGCTGTATCATTGTTTTCTGTTTTGTGAAAGGATGTTCGTTGGTCCCACTGTTGGTGGATATATCACACAAAAACTGAATTTTGAGTGGAGTGCAAGTGTTCAAGGAGCACTGGCTTTTCTTGCTGTAAGCACAAATCTCACATGAGTAATTATATAAGAGGAAACGCTGGATTACATAAAATGCTAAACATTCCTCCCCACCTTCTTCTAGGCATTCCTGCAGATGATATATATCACTAACGAAGAAATACAGAAAAGGTCATTTTTCATGTTTTTCTTTATCATTTAAGACCGAAGTGAAATGATATGATTTGTTGCCAAAACATTTTTAGGAATACATGTACATGTGCTAATCTAGAAGCAATGAGTTTAATAAAGCTCACTATTTTTGTTTTTTCCCCTTTATGATTTAAGGCCGCAGAAAAGAAATCAGTCTGAATCCACAGAGTCTACAGAAGAAAAGTCCCCTCTTCTCTCTTCTGCTCATCACTAAGTGGTGGAATACGATGACATTGGAAAAAGCATTGCTGCACTTTTCTGACAGAACTGCCCCATCAGCCGGAAACAACACTAAATTCTACTGCTGTTAATATGAAGTAAATACTGAACCATAGACTAAAACTTGGTGCTTTGTAATTTTCCAAGGAAAATGGTGGTGGTGACTATTCCCAGAACAGTACGGTGCTGTTATACTGTAAAACTTGATTGCCTTCATAGCTTAATTGTCAGTATGTTTATTTACAAGCGATTAATGTAAACATTTGCACTTAAGTAAGCCTATGCCTCAAATAAATTAATCAACACAGATATTAAATTGGAAACCCACTTTACACACACATATACGTGTGTGTGTGTGTGTGTGTGTGTGTGTTTTACTGGGTATCTTTTTTTATTCATCTTTTTTTTTTTACCATGTATCTAGATGTCACTTGTTTCTTTAGTTCTTATACACTTATCTATGGTTGAACTAATTACTAACAATTTCTTTGAAAAGGTACTTAAATCTTAATTTAATGATGTTCTCTAAGGTAGCGTTTCCCTACCCTGGTGCTGGAAGCACATTGCTTTGCACATTTTAGTGCTTTCCCTGCTTTAACTCCCATATCAGCTGAGTCGGGGCTTGTTAATGAGCTGATTAGTTGGATCAGGTGTGTCAGGAGCAATAAAAACACTCCAATATGCAGGGCAGTGTGTAATAGTGAACATACCTCATGAACATTGGCAAGCTATTTCAAAAGGATTGCTGGAATGTCTATTTATACATACAATTGGTCACTACAGTTTTTGTTTCTTGCTTTTTAATTGTTCTTTGTAAATGACAGAGCATTTTTGTATAAAACAAAACAAAGTGTCTACATAGGAGCTTATTTGTCCCAAGTGATCACAAATATAGCTTTGTACACTGAATATTTTGCCTTAAATAAAGCATTTTTTTGGACTGGTACTTTACTTTCCTGTAGCTTACGAAGAGCTGGGACTTTTGAAATAAGCTTTGAAATAATTTTCCTTAAAGTGTGTGAATACATTGTTAGCAAATCATTAGAGGGCTTTCAGTGAGACTCGTTGCTCAACAGGATCACGGAAACAGCGCAAGAATATGAGGCAACAAAAAGTGGTCCTGTAATGTCTTTGGTAGTGGTTCAACATACCACAATGCCAGCACTCAGGACTACTATCTTTGGCTGGTACTGGATGGATTTGTATTTCGGATGTTCTTAGAGTGGATTATCGCTGCAGGAAGTGGATAAAAAGTGTAAAACGTGTAGGCAATGGCTCTGTGATTGGACACCAGTGATATACTAAAGTAAAATACATATTTCTCCCATACTACGCTGTGGCATTTATTTAACCATTTACAGACAAGTTTTATCAAATACTTGGACAAATAAATGCACTGATAAATGTTTAAAAAAGTATGACAGTAACATGAATTCCACTGTAAAACTAGTTATTAAAAATATTCATTAAAAATTACAAAATACATTCAGATATAAGGCTTTACTACAAAAATACAAAAGGTACATTATTAACATCAAAATGCATATACATATCCTCAGAACTGAATATTAACTTAATTTGGTCCTTGCTCCAGATTTGCAGGGGAAGGTTCGAAAGCATCGTTTGTGTGTCCTAACCTTGGAAGAGGTCTCTTTTTTCTGACAGATGCTGCAGGAGCTTCAGGGTCCGATGATGGGACCTGAGATAGATCATAAGTGATCTCACTCTTCTTCACCTTTTTCTTCTTCTTTTTGGTTCTTCAAATGAGCAACAAAGAATACATATGTCAAAAATAACATCTTCTGATACCTGATCTTCTTCTCAAAAACATCGGACAAACACATACATTAAGGAGTAATACATGAATGGCAAGTTTCTTAGTGAATATGACATAAAACAGGCCATACCAGTTTTTCCCTGTAATAGAAAACCGAATACACATACAGAATATTTATGCGATGCTTGTATTCCAACTAACTTGTAGGAAGCAGTACATTTTAGATGATGTGTTCTGAAAGATGAACACAAATGTAGTTTATTCCATTTATATATGTGTGTAATAAGCTTTTACTGTTTCCAAAAAAGTCTTAAAAAAGAAATACTGAAAGAAACATATTACAATATATTTGATATCAATATTTCATCCTCACTTTAAAAGTCTCTGAACTAACAGCACACCATAAATTATTATTAAAACAAATGATTTGTAAACATTTTTTAAACATAACAGAGACATTGTTCGAGAAAAGCATACCTGGCAACAGGTGCCTCGGCATCTGTGTCCTGCTCAGAAATGATCTTCAGCTCTCCAGAGGCACTTATGGCTGCAGACATCTGCAGGAGGACATTACAAAACTACAAATTATAAATCCAGGTAATCCAAATCCACCACATGTTACTCTTTTCTTCTAACATGAGTTTTTCCAAAAAGTATCAATTATTAATGTATGCCATTTTTGGTAATTTCTTCTCAAACTTCCATTTTGAACATGCAAAGATATGAATATGGATGCCACAGTAAGTGCAACATTAAATGTAGTCTTGGGTTCCTCTTAAAGTGAAAAAAAAAATACAGTCCCAAGACAGAAAGCTTGAATTCTACATGCTGAACCATTTTCTATATATGCAGGAAAATGCATGCAACACAACGACTCAGGGATCAGAGTGTAAGGAAATACACTACGGCAGTCTCTGAATAAATTCATAGATCTTTTTTATATTACCTTAGTTGGTGTGGATCTATCAGGTCCTTGAATTATTTGCTCTGAGGGTCCAGGTTGCATCTCTATAGCCCTTGATAACTCTTCATCAAATCCCTCTGTGTGGGAGATAGAGAATAAGCATACTCAGTATATAACACCAAAACAATATCTGAAGTATCTTCAGCTGCCAAAATGGTTCTACTAACTTTCATCAGCTGCATAGGCAGCTGGGAAGTAGCCCTTTTGTCCACTGGCTAAGCATCCAAACCACCAGCTGTCATTGTCTTTATACAGCACATGGATCACATCACCACGTCGTACTGTTAACTCATCAGAACGATTGGCGCTGTAGTCATACAAGGACACAACCTAGAAGAGGTATTGTCTGTTCAAGCTCCCAATAAAATATTCACATGCAACTTTAAAAGAAAAAAATAGAGATTAGTCAAAATAATGTACCGTCTGCTGGACATGGGCCAGGTCATTCTCAGGTTGTTCAGGAAATTCATAATCTACCAGGCTCTGAGTAAATGAACAGAATGCATTATTGCTATTGACAATACTGTGGTATAGTCATGCATGAAGAGCCAAATGATAATCTTCTCTAAAGATTTAGAAAGCCAGAAAGTCAGTCTTACCCTTTGTCTTAAGAATGGTGCTCTGCTAATGGGCTGACTGAATCCAACTGTGAGAATGAAAAGGAAAGTTTCATAGAAATCTGTGCTCTTGAAGCTCTATGAAGATTATGTGGTAAGATTTACAGTTTTACATACACATTTGTGAAGAGGCCTGAGGAATGAGCTGGGCTCCAAGTGAACTGGACAGCTGGAGCTTGGAGTGAGGGGACAGAAGAGATGGGGGAGGGAGAGACATATTCATGCCCTGAAACACAGCAAAACTAAGCTGATTTCCAGCTATATTTTCAGATCATAATGTAGAAATATAGTCTAGAATAGAGGAACCCAACCACCGGGCCACAGACCGGTATCAGGCTGCTAGTCTACAAGAAACATTTCAATGTTTGATGTTAATGTACAGTTTAAATTTAATAGTAAAATTAAATGTGTTTTAATATTAATTTTTGTTTTTTATTGGTTTTTAAATAATTTCTACTTACCTCTTGGGTTAGGCCCCTCCCAAGCTGAGACATGCTTCCTTTAGTTAAAATAAATTCAAATGTGTTACTAAAAACATCACACACACTTATTACACAATAAATGTGCTACTCAATACGTTTAAGATATCTTAAGTCAGATATTTGGAGACAGACATAACTTTCTAACACTGAACCTTCTAAGAGCTATGTTTTACAATTATACGGTTCCATCTGCGGTTAATCCTACATTGAACTGGAAACTTCACTGGACGGTTTCAGATACAATCTATCTGGACACAAATCCTTAAAATGATTGGATTTGTACATATATAAGGAACATATACAGTATATGGTGCAATAAATCGCAGAACGTCATACTATGTTCATATTTTACAGAAATAAGTTTCTTAAACTATTATGCTACATGAGTGTGTAAATTTGGCACTGTGGAGACTTATTTTAGTATGTACTCTACATGATAAAAAGCAATATTAGGATTAATCTATTGTACAACTCTAAATGGTAATAAAAAAAACTGTAGGCTCCAACATAATCTCCTAATATAAATATATTGCAGTGGACCACAATAAATATTTTTTCTCTGCACCTGTGTCTAGCTGTTTGCCCTTATGCTGTTTCGTCCTGTTTCACTGCCCTTGTGTCACTGCAGATTGTCAGCTTTTCTAAAACGAAATGTTTCAAATGGGTCTCTGACATATTAACACAAAATAAAACTCACATTAAAAACATCTGAAATCACTGGTGAAATCTGACAGGAGTTCATTGCATCTTGGCTCAAATGAGACACAAAATGTTCTGACTACTGTGCATGTCCATATCTCCTCAGTGAGGGTGGGCCATTTATGCTTGAGACTTTACCAGTAGTACTGCTAGGTAAGCAGTGACTATTAGTATCTATGTAACGATTTTTAGATTTGGCTTGAAAATAACCTATATTTAAATGATATTAGCAGTTAGTTATATTATTATACCTTCAACCTTGCCTTTTAAAATACTTAATTAAATTGTTTAAATAGGGATTTGGGTCAAAGATAGTTCACCCTACATTCAACAGCTGCACTGGTTGGACCACAGAACATTATAAACATACATGTACATAATGCAGTGTAAACAAAACGGTCAGGTAGAACTAATCATTCTATGTCCAAGACTTCTACTGGAAGAGCAGGAACTACTTACCCGGATCATAAAGGTAATCCATGCTAGAGAGGTTCCGATGAGGCTCCTAAAACAATGGAATAAATCATGTTTTATAGAAAATTGCATCCGATTTTCTTATTACTTCATAACTTGAGTAACTAGAGAAAAAAAAAAAAATTTAAATTCCCCAGCTTGACCACTTAAACTTCCTATCTGTGTAAAACAGCATTTTTACCAAAACAGAGTCTAGTTTCTGTTTGACACGCTGAATCTTGAGGGACATGCGAGCAGCACTGCTGAATCGGTCCACCCCAGAGGCTGAAGTATCCTGGAACGGCAGAAGCTCAGTCTGATTCCTGGCCGTTCTGTTCTCAGAAGTTTCAGACCTGTTGAGCCCTCTCAAACTCTCCAGGTCCAGCTGGGCAACTGTACATGGAAAAAAATGACAGCTGATCATTTTACTTTTCTTATACATATCAATACATTGCAAATCCAATATAAATCATTCCCTTGTGACAGCTAAAACACGGGATATTACAGAAAAATTATATGAAAACAGTACAGCAAGACAAGAGCTTGTAAGAATCTCACCTTTTCGGTCATACAGATAGACATGGATTGGTTGATTTTGCCCAAAGGCGCAAAAAGCAACCATGTGTTCATGGGGATGGAAAACCACACCTCGGAGAGCAACTGTATAACACAGTTCTGAATACACAGCCACTTGATCACCTATATTTGTTCAGAGAACACAGACTGGATTTCAATGACAGACTATTCCTATTATTAATAGCTTGTTTACAGTAGAAATGCTCCAAATACAATCCATATGTTAAACTGCAGTAAAGAAGCATTAGGCAAAACACACAATAAGGTAAAATAACATGACCGACAAACAAACCAAGGTTTTGTTTGTCTAATTGCTTCTTAATCTCAGTGTCCAATCTCAGTCAAACACGCTTGCCAAATTCACCCAGTTACAAGTGGGAGGTGCAGCAGCAGGATCCTACCTGTTTCAGCATTCCACACATAGGCAAGTCCATCCTCACTGCCTGAGAAGATGAAGCTTCCACATGGGGTAAACGTACTGTTGATCCTCTCCCTGTAGTTTGTGGCACCTATATATTTCTTTATGGCAAGACTACAAAATACACAATAAATATGTCTTATCATATAGATATCTACAGTGCCTGAGGTATAAATAGTATGCCTGAAGTATAATTTTTTTGCCTAGTATGCAAACACTATAAACAAACATGGTATCCTAGAATAGAATTCCAAATCATACTTATGGATTCAAATCTGGACATTACTGAATATTTGAAGATGAAAACAGTGTATCAGATGAAACCCCACAATAAAGGACTCTTACATTCTTAAATCCATCACTCTCAAAACGCTGTCTTTGGCATGAATTAGAAGGCGCCTTCCATTTGGGTGCACTTCTAATGAGTTGATGGCAATTCCATTCAAATCGCTTTCCTTTATTTCCTGTGTGGACATATTTTAATTATGCAGCATTCATTAACGGTAAAAACATACCTATAGTTATCATTAAACTGATCACACTGCATTAATATATACTGATCAGCCACAACTTTATAATCACAGACACATAATGTGAATCACCACCAAAATGGCTACAGTGTGCATGTGAACATCACTGTGGAGCAATGGAAGAATGTGGCCTTATCTGATTAATCATGTTTAATAATGTGAACAGAAGGTTATGTGTGCATCTCTTACCTGGGGAAGAGATTGCACCACGATATATTATATGGAAAGAGAGCAAGCCATGTGATGCTGTAAGTTATTTTCTACTGGGAAACCTTGGGTTCCCCCCATTTAAACACTGTTTAAAACAGAACAAGTACACCCCTTCACACTGCACCTGTATTCCCTAATGAGAATGCCATCTTTCAGCAGGATAATGTATCTACCACTATTCAGGAATGGTATAAGGAACATGACAAATGGTTCAAGGCCTTGGATTCCAAATTTTCCCACACTCCAATCTGATGGAGCTTCTATGAGAGCGGACAAAAGAATAACATACATGTAGGACCCATTATGAAACTTGCTGTAAAGGATCCACTCCTGAAGGTGTACCAGATCCCCTCGGTGGTCTTGTACCTACACAATGTTGGCAGGTGATTTTAATGTTATTGTTATGGCTGATCAGTGTAGATACTGTGGTATTACCTTCTCAAATTTCCAGGAATGTGTTGGCCCATCCTCAGTTTTAGTATTCCACACAATGATCATACCAGCATTGTCTGCAGAAAACATCTTAGTTCCTGTATCCAAACAAACATTAAAACTGCTGCTTATCCAATCACAGTAAAACATAATAATAATAACAATTAGTCATTAGAAAATAAATTAATAATAACTTTCTCAAATCCGAAGAAGCTTTACAGATAGGTCAAACATTAAAATAAGATTAATCAAACAGATAAGAGACATGGAACAAATAGCAAAAACAATGAGGACACAATCGGGATGTGGGAGAAGAGGCAGGAGAAAAGGTAAAGCACAGAAAGAAAAATTGCTTTCAATTGAGTTTCAAAAACAGACAGGGAGGATGTATTACAGAGAAAGGGAAAGGGAATTACATGGGTTCATGGGCTCCAATACGAAATGATCTGCCACCCATGGAAGAAAAATTTGAGAAGTGTAAGAAGGGCAGTTCCACAGGAACAAAGAGAATGAGTGGGATTAATGCAATAAGATAAGTAGGGACAACAATGACATATAATAGAAACAGAGAATCTACCTTCATTGTCAAAGCACAAAGCATTGATGAAAGTCTTGTGGCCTTCAAACTCTTGCAGAAGTTGTCCATTTACATCTTTCACTTCTAAGTTCCACACCCGAAGCAGGCCGTCATAACCCCCTGTGACCACCAGGTTCTGGGTGTGTGGGTGATACTGAGCACAATATACAAATGACGGGTGAGGGAGAATCTTCTGGGCAAGGCTCTGGAGTCTTTCGACATTCCATACTCTGAATGATGTAAAGGGGGGTTTGATCATAATGCATATCTTTCAGCTCACAAACTCATGTTAAGTTGTTGACAAATATCGCTCAAACGAATTTTTACCTGACTGTTCCATCCGAGGATGCTGAAAGCAGGCATCTGCCATCTCTGGTCCAGCAGAGATCATAGACAATACTTAGGTGGCCATTGAAAGTGGTCAAGACTTTGCCTGAAGGGATCTCATACACTACAGAAAGACAATAATGCTGGAGTCAACTATTTGGCTAAAATGTCAGTGATTATTTGATGTTTTCACCTTATATATCAGCTTATGCAAACTATTCAAGAAATATAAATAAAAGTAAATGTCGACTGCTGTACAACTTAAATATCTACAGTGGTTCACAGTTAAAACAGGAGGATACATTTGACAATATATTTTGCAGCTGATATGTCAGTTACTCACCTACAATGGGGAAAGCATC
>JBBPCW010000001.1:25781099-25796630 GCA_037974425.1 Phenacogrammus interruptus
ACCTCAGCGGTGCTTAGCGGTCTTGGGAATCGAACCTGGACTTTCTGATCGCAGGGCGAATGCCTTAACCACTAGGCTACCAGCTGCCCCATGTGTTAATTCGACGTCCCTAGTATAAAAATGCCAGAACTCCTAACGAGGTTGAGAGCTGTAGTACTTGTGTATGTCGGGCATTGTTAATGAAAACCTAATGTAAACACGGATCATAATGTGACGTCATATGAGTGGCGCAAAACAATCCGTTTTCCAAAATCTTTTGGCAACATTTTCAAATACCTCAGTTTACATGGAGCCAAAACGTACATTTTCAGAAATACCCATGTACATGTGGACATGGCCTTATACTTTTTTCCTTCCTCTCTCTGGGAAGTTTGCCAGTTGATGACACCAGAGGCACACGTGTTCTAAAGTGCTAATGATGTGGGGTTTTTTTTTTGTTTTTTTTTTTAATCCTCCTATTCTGGAGAGCTGTTATCCTCTGCTTTTTCACATTTTCTATATTCTGTATGTGAAGCATACACTTGGCTCTGTGCTTTGACTAGTGCCCTCTTAGTTCTTGATGTGTCCGCAGGCCGACTTGTTTATGTGCGAGTTGTTGGGGGCTCTGTGTGGAAAGAGACCCAGGTTGGAGCTTGGCTATTTGGGCAAGTAAATAAAGTATGATTTCTGAAGGTTCCCTCTGAGAGGTTCTCTCAAATACACAATAATACACAAAGGAAAATGTTCCACCCTGTTTTCCTTTAGACAGGGAGGAAAATGACTGATTATCACAACAAGATTATTACAGTGGGAGGAGATAGTTTAGCTTTTTTTCTGTTCTGTGACTGACATAACAAATTGAGGCAATGGAGGAGAATGCTGGGTCATGCTGGGGGACAGAAGAGTTTAGCTGTTGCTGAGTTGAAGGCAAAATTATAGGGTTTAAAAAAACACTCTCAAGGCTGCTTACTCCATGGGAAAGTAACTCTGTGCTTTCACTTCTTTTTGCTGCCTTGCTCAGTTTGGATTGGATTTGTGCTGGGAATGCAATGAATTTTTTGTATGTCGCTCTTTTACCCCACTCTGTGGCTCTGGGGCTGAGTGAGGGAGGGATTGGAGCGTCCTCGTGCACAGTGCCCTGTCTCTGTAAACACTGCAGCAGAGCTTTAGAGCCGATAAGCACTTGGAGTCACCTCCCAGGCATGCCACAAGCCAGGAATCACATACATGCCTTAATTGGAAATCTCCAGTTCCTTTTTTTAAAACCTCTTTCTCTCTGTCTGCCGCCCACTTTCTTTCTGTTGTCCAGCTGTGTGCACTTCTTTCTTTTCCTTCTCCATTCATCTGTTCTCTGAGAACCAAACTGTTGTTCTGCCTTTAAGTGTTTGCTTATTCTTGTGTTATTTTTTTTTTTATAACCTCGTTGTTTTTACCTTTTGGAGAATCAGAGTACTTCTAGGTTCTTCTTTAGTAGATCTCTCCCTCTTTGTGCTGCAGTTCATTAAAATAGTGTCCTGTGTGTATTCCTCCTGCAAATATGCCCATGTTTACATGCTCTAGCACGCCTCTGACGTGTCCTGCTCCTCAGTCTGGCATATGCTGCCAAATTTGGGAAAACCTGACTGCTGTGCTGTGTAACTGCCTCTGCCAAGGCCGGGAACTCGTTTATTTATATTTTCCTTTTAGGCGGCGTGTTAAGACAATTGTGTGTAGATTCAAAGTGTCCTGCTCTCTACTGTGGGTGTGTGTTATATTTTATTGGTGTGTTTGTATTTGCAATTTGTTATGGCTATACAGTATTCCCAGAGATATTTGTAGATTAGGGTGTCACTAGTAGGAGTCAACTGTGTTATATTATTTTAGTACCCTGCTGAGAACTTGATGGCAATGGAACAGTAACAGTCCTTCTTATTTGTCCATCTGTGGCTTGCAAGGCAAGATGTCTGCTGTAATGTCTAATGCAGGGCTCCAGACAAAATAAAAAACCTTATTTAGGAGGCCAAATAATTTTTTGTAGGGTCCAAAAACTATTGTCATGGCACATTTTGTCTCCAGTCTTTTATCCCATTTAAAGAGAGGTAAAACAAACCAGTTCCAGTCGGACTTGAAACAACTTTTTGGCTAAACATAAGCAATATAATACAGAATTTTATAATGGCCAAATATAATCAAACAAATTGACATCTGACACATTTTGAAAAGCTGTCCTGTCATGTGTGCTGTGGTAGTTTGCTAACAGATGCTGAACCGGCATCATATGGTTGAAGCTACCACTTGCTGTTATTAATATTATTTAATTATTCCTTAATGATTCCTTCTGACTGGACAGTCAAGGTGGTTAAAGTAGCAGTGTGTTATCCGATTGTCAATATCAGGGCGAGCAGTCACTGTATCTTTTGATCGATCAGTTTGTCTGGGCCACAGTTTGGAATTGACAACCATCATTTTAACTTTTTAGTTAAGCTCTTTAGTTGTGTTAGCCTTCCACAAACTAAGACTGCACCATATTGCCAGACTGAACACAACTCACTTAACAGAGTGGCAACACAGAAAAACTGTAGGATAGTTCTGTTTCAGGGATTTTTGATCCTGTCCTGTGTATGTATGTATGTAATATATATATATATATATATATAACACCTAGCCACTGTAGTGATATTCAGGGCTGGACTGGCCATCAGGCAGCCTGGGCAATTGCCTGGTCAGCCAATGGTAAATTTGGGCCGGCGTGAATTTTCGTGTATTTTATTTTCATTTCTCTTGGCTCTCTTGCCACTGGCGACTGAAATTAGAAAACAGCTTGTCACAGAATGAATAACCAAGTCACACGGGTGACCATTTTAGTCTCCATCTGGAGCCCTGGTCTAATGTGATGTTTGTCTAAGTAGATCTGTAGAGGTCTGCCTTCAGTCTCTTGTAGTGGTCACAGCTTTGGTTGCAGAAGGCTGGGTTAATTCAGTGTGTGCATGAAGAGAAGTTATTTTTAACCCAGTGGTTCTGCCTCACTCAGACTCCCTGGTTCTTGACCACACACACACAGACATGCATACAACCTCCCTCTCCATTGCTAAGTCTACCACCTGCCCACCTGTGAAACCTGAAACTAACCAGCTCTTCACCAGCTGCTTCTTTGAGCTTTGCTTGCTGACATAGATACTCTCTGTGCACACAGGAAAAAAGCATTTAAATTGAAGGGAACCAAGATATTACTGTGTCTTCACAGTACTAATTGAAAGATCATTTACACTTAAGTGAGCTGTGTGCGTGTCTGTAGAGCAGTATTATGTATCTATCCTCCCAACGTCACAATACTGCACAGGTCAATTCCCTAACTTACCTGGAATTTAGTTTGTCATCTGTTAAGGTTTTAGGAGCTGAATGGCAAAAACAACCAAGCTTTATAGGATAGTGTCAGATTATTTGTATGCTACTATCATGAAACATTACATCACTTTACTGTTTTCTAAGGAAACTGCTGATTTTGTCATTACTACATATGCATTGACTAATGTAAACATTTAGCACGGTCCAATAAAGATGCAGAGGTATAAATGGATTGAGTGTAAACCTGTTAAATCTATTCTTATTTTATGTATTAATTTGTTTTAAAGTTTCGTCCTTTTATTTTTTCTATCTGTTTAGGTTTGTAAAAACGTTAGTCATAGTTAGTATTATTTATTTATTTATTTATTTATTTTTAACTGTGGCATATACATAGTTAGTACTTAGTTATTAAAAATCATTTTTAGTCATAAGTGTGTAAACTCTGGTGGTGCTCCACGTACTGAACTTTTATGACAGACACTGCCTGATATCCTTGTCTTTAGCTGATTTGATTTTAGATTACTTTTCACTGTAGAGACCTACAGAAACCGAATTGATGTGTTGAAGTGTGTATGAGACTCCATGTGTTTGAGTCTTTTCTGATTATTAAATACACAGCTCCTTGCTGCTTCTTGGTTTTTCATTATCTTGAAGACAGTGCCAAATAACAGTCTTCTGTTGTAAATGTTTTAGAAAAAAATACGAGCTCCCTGTAATTAGTGTAGTGAGAGGCACCCTGTTATCTCCTTTACTGGTTTATAGGACAACTTCGAACAGAGGGAAACTGTTGTTCCTTGGTATCCCCCACTTTCCATGATTGTGTGTTAATGTGTTTGGTTAAGAGCTGCCACCTGCTGGGCAGCTGAGTTGGCGTGATGTTTGAGACAGTATGAACAGTCTTCAGTGTTTTCAGGTATGTCAGTAACATACAGTAGCAGCATAGTTTCTCCAGGACTCTAATTAGTTTTCTGAAATGTGCTTTTTTGTTTGTCACATGTCATAGCCCAGTGGCTCTCAAACTTTTGCAAGCTGGGCCCCCCAAAGCTGGTTCGGGAGGATGATTTATTTGTTATAATCTGTGCAAAACGGTGGAATTTGTATTTAATTTGCATATAATTTGCATTTAGTGGTTTTATTTTTTCTCCCGTCTGGTAGCCTACTCGCGCATCCCCCCGCGAGAGTGTTCCCGGTTGAGAACCACTGTCATAACCAAATCATTTTGGTGTAGTTCCAACCGGGATACAGACTGAAACACTGCATTATGTTTCTGTTTAATTTTTAGTAAAACACTAAAAAAAAAAACAAAAAAAAAACAACCCACTAACATTAAATATTTTCAGCTTTGTTGAACTTTATAGATCTCTGGAGTATACAATAAAATACAGTAATATACAGTAACTCTAAATGTACAAAAAGATGAATGGCGTACAATCATAACTTTGAGACCTTTGCCCTCTGTCTTTCTGTACATTTACCTTTTAACTTAGAATCTCCAAGAGCTAGGAATTGAGTCCTGTTTTCTAATAAATCCTTAGTAACCCAAATTTTCCAAAAGGTTGAGATGCTGTAAACACTCTGGAGGCTGTGTTTAAACAGGATCTATATGTGCCACTTCCCTCTCTGAGCCTGAGATCATTTGAAATGGACTGAGGTGAAGTTGTAAACTGTCCATTGGTTGGATGACTGAAAATGCCAAATTCTTTTTGGAAATCATACGCGCCACATCCTCCAGATTAAAACGGAGAGGGGCAGTCTGGCTTTTTATCAGCACACAGTATCCTGATGATATGGGGTTCGGTTCATCAGTGCACATGGCATGGGTGGCTGGCACATCTGGGACGGCAACCTTAATGCTGAACAATGTATACAGGTTTTGGAGCAACATATGCTGCTCTCCAGGTGACCTCTTTTCTCAGGGAAGGCCTTTTTTATTTCAGCAAGGTGATATCAGACCTCATTCTGCATGTATTACAACAGCATGGCTTTGTCATTTAAGAGACGGGGAGCTAGAATAGCCCACCTGCAGTCCAGACCTGTCACTCGTTGAAAACTTTTGGGATCATAGAATGGAAAAATATGACAATCGCGACTCAGAACTGACTCTGTGAAATCTTACTCAAACACACCCACTTATCTCATCCTCTTGTGAGCCAAGCGATGGGAGTTCCTTGAAATTTCCACACTAATGACAGTTGGATTCCCGAAAGCATTGTGTTTTGATTTCAGTATTATAGAGCATTCTACCCATCTTCAGTTTTTTGTATTGTTTAGCTTTCAGGTCACTAACTTTCCTTCCTGACTGCTTCAGTGTTCATGAGCAAAGAAATTTTTTTTTATATGCTTCGATTTAACCTTCCTAAAATGCTCAAGACATTTTATGTGACAGTTTAGAATGATCTAGTTTTTGCTGATTCATGATTTCTGATTTGAGAAATCCTGAATGACCTTATTGGAATGACATATGTAATAGTTCTGTGGAGTTTGGCTAATTCTGCTCTGGTGAGTCAAATTTGCATTTTTCCAACTTGTTTGCGTGTGAATACGGGTCTGTATTCTTCTGTGCTGTTCACAGTAGCTGAAGCTTTTCGTAAACACTGAAGGAAAGCAGACAGAGAGAGGGAGGAACAAATAAACATGATCTCTAATGAGGTGGAGATTAGTTTTGGAATCGGTCCAAACTGCTGCACCGCCTCTCACTTTGTCCACAGCTACACAAACACAGTCAGCCACAGGCTAGAAAAACTCTTAAGTTGGCACAGAAGAGTAGAAAGCATATGTGTGCTATTGTAAATCAGATTGGTAACGTATGTACCAGCAAAACACGTATGAGAAGTTACACTGTCTTGGTTTTAAGTTTGGTTTTAAGTTTGGTTTTAGGACTTTTTGTAAATAGCTTAGAATATAGTTTAGAGATGATTTAGCGTTCACAGGTGAAGATATACTTCTTGTCTGTACAGTTTGTAAACATTCCACTTTATCATAGTACCTTTAGATCCTGGATCAGCAGGTTGTCTTTGTATTCAAAACGTTCTAATCATTGGTGAATGCTTTCCTGAGCTTCTGGTGAATATTTTGTTTTTTTGTTTTTTTTGGGGGGTTTTTTGGGCTCTTTTTTGGGCTCCACTGTGCTGATGGTATTCTCTGCCTTGTCTTTGCCTCCCTTCCTTTCAGATCCTGACTATGTCATCATTAATGCACATGTTGATGGTTTTTACGCTACTTTTATTTATGGTAGTTGTTGGATTTTATTGTAGACTAAATTGTATAGAATGCTAATAGTTTCTCCCTCCTTTGCAGAGACATTAAGCCAGATAACATTCTATTGGATGTGAATGGACACATTCGATTGGCTGATTTTGGCTCTTGCCTTAAACTCATGGAAGATGGGACGGTAAGAACAATCTGTGCTCCATTGTTTTAAATGCCTTTGTGACCAGAATGTTAATGTAATAAGAAAATGTAATGGCTGTGTAGTGATTAATGTTCGGGATTATGTTATTATTGATAGTGAACCTAAACGTATGTATTGAGTGTGAGTGAATAGGTATAAGAAATATAGACAGAAAGAATAAAGTGTGTATCGGCAGATTGTACATGCACACCTTTTAAAGCTCCCAGGCAGCTGTAGCAAGATGATGCTAACACACGGTCTACATTAGGGCACGGTCTACATTTGAGAAACTTTTCCACCAGCTTCTATGCAAGTACTTGTGTGTAGCACAGATTAGCCAAACTGCAAAACTAGCAGCTTCACTATTTTATGTAGGAAAGATTGTCCTTGTTTGAAGCGTTTGGAATGACAGACAATACTGGTATCTAAAGCAGACCATTGAGCGAATTATTTGACAAACTAATACAGTATGATGAATAGTATGTGAACATACATCTGGTTGGCTTATAGGAACTCACTGGGCAGCCCATTCTAAAATGAACTTGCCCTCTTCATATTGAGGCTAAAGCATGTCTGTGGGCATTTGTGAGGTCTGTGATGATTCTGTGATTTTAAATGATCCCAAAGGTGTTCAGTTAGGTTTAGGTCAGGTTTCTCTACAGGTTTTTGTGGAGGTTGATTTGATAGGTCACAGTCATGATGGCGCAGTAAAGTGGCTTTGACAAATGGTTACCACAAAGTTGGAAGCATGTATTTGGAAGCATCTAATATCAACTACTCAAGAACATAAAAATGTGTATGTTCTTGAGTAGTTGATATTATCATTCCCAGAAATTAAGCCTAAACCCTGAATATTATGCCTTCTCTACCAAACTTTACTTTGACATTATTCATTCCAGTACGTAGCATTCTCCTGGCCTCTGCCAAATCATTAGACTAGAAGAAAGTGAACCTGATCTATCACTCCAGACCTATTACATGAAGGTCCAAACACAGTTCTTGTGCCGATGTTGCTTCCAAAGTTAGTTGGGGACTCTGTAGTGTGTAATGCAATTGAGAGTGGGTGATTTTCTGCTTTAGAACATGGTGGCCTGGCTCTGAGAATCTGAATCTGAGTCTGTCTACTTTGAGGCTCAGCTGTTGATGCCCCTACAATTTTCTGTTTTACAATAATAGCAGTTAGAATTTACCAGGGCAGAAATGTAACAAATGGGGCAATTTCAACCATTGACAGAGCCGCAGTTAAAGTCACTGAGCTATTCAGTGTTTATCAATGGAGATTGCCAAGGTATGTGCTTAATTTTATGCACCTGTTAACAATGGGTGTGCCTTAATCACCTTACGTCAGTAATTAGGAGGGGTGACCACATACATGATCTCTGTGTCTCTGTATTTTCTGAACCATTCTGAATTGAGAGCTATGGCTACTTTTAACAATAAAGAGCGATGCTTCCAGATTTAATTTACATTTAAATACCTAATTTAAGCTTTTTTTCCCCCCTTTAATAAAGGATCAGCAAGTTTATGGTCTTTTGGGTGTTTAATAGCTGTTGTGTTCAAGAAGGTGCTGCATTTCAGTGCAGTTTTAGTGCATGAATTAGACATTAATTTTATTGCCTGTCTTGTTTATTAAATTTTTAAATGACACCAAAACATGTTTCACATCTCCTTGAAAATCAGTAAAAATCAGTTTGTAAGGAGGTGGAAAAATGAGTGCAAAATTCTTTTGAATGTTTACCTGGCTCAGTTTAGTGGACAACGATCCCAAGAGGATTGTTAAAAGGACAATTTATCTACTCTCATGGAAACTCCTGAGTCAATGCCAGAGTGAGGAGTGTGTCTTATGACCCTTACCTGAGATTTGCTGCTATTTTTTTGGCACGTCACAGACAGCTCGGCAGGATTTCCCTCTTTCCTCCGACAAGACAAGTGTGAGTGCGTGCGTGTCTCAGCATGCTCACACGTGCGTGCTTAAAGCTATTCACGTGTGTTATTACTCGCATTAGTATATGTAGAAGGACTGAATCACTGCAGGGGGAACTGCTAGTTTGTTGCCTCACTTCCACAATTTCTTCCAGCTGTACACATCTGCACATAGGCTTTACACAGCCAGCTTTCCTCTGCTCATCCTCCTGACAGGGAGTAGCAGGCCCCTTGTCCTTCACCAGTGCTGGGCCACCTCTCTCTAAACCACCTCTCCTATCTTCAGATATCACAAACCTGGCTAGCAGCTCTTTAAGAGTTTTTTCTTATGGGAAGATACACAGTGAAACACATTTTTGTCTAAGACCAGGCATGGTTCTGCTGGTTGTGTCCAGTGTGAGCATGGGCCACTGTGCTTCAACACATTTGCATTTCATTGTGATGACCTATGTGGAAAAGGAGAGGCATTCCTGAGCACTGATGGTATCAAAGCTCAGACAGAGCTGAGAAACATTGTTTTTTTTTAACATCAGTCACTGGGTTTATGACGAAATCTGGTCAGATATGCTTTTAGATACAGGGGCTTATGCTTGTTTTCCTGTTGACATTCTTGAGCAGCGAAGATCATCAAAGAGCAACAGACTCTACAACATCTTGCATCTCTCAGCACCATTATATCCTGGTGCTGGATATGAATTGTAGTACTCTAATATTGCCCTTATTAGACATGGAAAATGCTTGTCTGTCTTTGTGCAAAGTTTGGTGCTCAGGTACCTTTTCTTTATATTAAAATATTAGTTAGTATGTTATATAATTATGAAAGCAAAGAATGTAATGTTAAAGAAAATGCATTGCTGCGTTTAAATCAGAGTAATTTTCACTGGGATTGGGAAAGCTATTTCCCAAGCTATATCTTCCTTTGATTTTCTGCCCTTTGTTCTGCTATGGGGCTGATAATGTGATATCTTTTAGGTGCAGTCCTCTGTGGCAGTTGGCACTCCAGATTACATCTCTCCTGAGATCCTTCAGGCCATGGAAGATGGCAAGGGCAAGTACGGCCCTGAGTGTGACTGGTGGTCTCTTGGCGTCTGTATGTATGAAATGCTGTATGGTGAAACTCCTTTCTATGCTGAGTCCCTGGTGGAGACCTATGGCAAAATCATGAACCATAAGGTGAGGAGATACTGTGGCTTGGAAATAAGTTTTTATTTTATTTTCCATTTGACCTCCAGTAATATTTAGATACCAGTTGTTATGTCGAAGACTGGGAGTACTAAGTGTTTTTTGTGTTATTTTTCATCTTTTAAAAAGTCCTCAAATAAAATACTGTCTTTGCACTATTTAAGGAGCGGTTCCAGTTCCCTTCCCATATCACAGAGGTTTCTGAGAATGCCAAAGACCTGATACGCAGACTCATCTGCAGCAGGGAGCACAGGCTGGGCCAGAATGGGATACAGGACTTCAAGCAGCACCCCTTTTTTTCTGGCATTGATTGGGACAACATACGCAACTGTGATGCACCATACATCCCGGAAGTCAGCAGCCCTTCAGACACCTCCAACTTTGATGTGGAGGATGACTGTCTCAAGAGCTCGGTGGGATATTGTTTGATCTTGTCAGGTTTAAAACTCAAAACAAGTTGTAATGTGTTTCAGCTAGCAAATGATTTCCTGAAGAGCTTAGCGTGTTGGAGATAATTAAAGTATTTTTCCATATTTAGGAGACAATGCCTCCTCCTTCTATAACGGCCTTTTCTGGACACCATCTCCCATTTGTAGGCTTCACCTACACCAGCCAGTGGTAAGATCTTGGCACATAGTTCTCCTGTCATCTGATGAATTCAGTATAGCTAGCCTTTATGAGGGTGTTTTTTATTTTCATTGAATCCCGTTTGGATTTTTAAAAAATATTGTTTGCTGAATTATGTGACTTTGGGTGGCTTACAGTGCCAGTCAGGGTGAAATTTAAAGGAAATTGATCTTGCTTTATTTTACTTCATTTACTGTAGAAAGGAACTAAACCACCTTAACAAAGACTTAATTAAAGTAGTTATTTTATTTATGCCTTTTACCCAGTTTGCCATGTCTTGGGACCTTTGAATCTTAGGCTCTGACAGAAGCCACCTTTGTTTTAGTTGGTAGTTTGTTTTCCAGTTACATTTGTTCACATTATGGGAAAAATCATGTAGTGTGTCTAGACTGAGTTTTTACACCAGCAAAGTCACAAAGTGGCATGACATGATGCAAACAAATGCTTTGCACATTCTGCTGGTTCTTCAGTCAGTATAATCTTTTCTTAACCAGTTAACACAATGTTACCTGCAGCCACTTCAGCTTAAACCTTGTTGAGTTATGATTAGAACTTGATTCAAACTCACTGAGCAAAGAAAGACATCTTCGTCATAGGCAATAGATGGGTATTACCGCTGTATCCGATGTCACGTCACTGCATTGTTTTACTGGTGCAAAGTCTTGGAATTGTTCACCGACACATCTCTGGTGGCACATGTTTTGTTTATTGTTGATTAAAATGTAGAAGAGGCTTTGTTTGACAAGACATTTAAGAGTATTCTGAGGTGGTGTGGCATGACAGCTTTTTCTTTAGCTAAAAGTGAGTGTATTACAAGTGCATAATCCCAGATGACTGGCTTTAAACAGAATTTTTGACTGAGTTTGGCTCCTGACCACTATACTTTCAGCTCTCTGTCAGACCGTGGGTGTCTGCGCAAGTCTGCAGCACCGGTACAGATGGACGTTTGTGTACAGCGTAGTTTGGAGGAGAGCCTGGCCACGGAGGCCTATGAGAGGAGGATCCGCCGTCTAGAGCAGGAGAAACTAGAGCTCAGCCGTAAACTGCAAGGTCTGTCTCCTGTTCACAGCATAACACTATAGTTCGCATGGATAGGTCCTGGAGCCTAGCTGATAACTTCTTCTTTACAATATATGCTTACAGGACTGCACTGAATGCATTTGAGCCTCATTTTTAAGAATGAAGAAGACAGAATTTGACTTAGGCAAGTTTAATTTTGCCCTTTATTTATTCTTGTTTATGCTGTTTTTTAGAGTCTACTAAGGCAGTGCAAGCTCTGCAGTACTCCAGTGGAGATGGTCCGGTCTCTGCAAACAGGGAATTTGAGATTCGAGGTTTAAAAGAAGAGATTGAGAATTTAAGGAAACAGATAGCAGGTAATTGAAAGTTCATGTTTCACTTGTTTTATGCTTGTTTGCATCTTTCTGCTGTCTTTGGCCAACTGGTATTGTTTTCTTTCTCCTCAGACTCTGGACAGTTGGAGCAAAAGTTGGAGCAGGCAGGTGCAGCCCGCAGAGATCTAGAGGAGTCCACCAAACACATTCGCAGTCTAGAGAAACAGATGAAGACAGTGAAGCAAGAGAAGGAGGATATGCACAAGGTAGAGCTTTACAGCTGCAGAGAGACAGCTCTGAATGCTTTGAATAAGCGAATAAGTTGTCCCTTGCTGAGGCCTGTTTTATTTAAGTTAGCCAGTACTCTCTCAGTATGCCATATGATGTCTGAGTGCCATGCTTTATGATGAAGAAAAACAAAAGTGACTAACTTATTTTTGAAATTCTGTAGTCCAATGTTGTACTGATCTGTTGTTTTCAGGAACTCATAGAGTCTGCAGAGAAACTAAAGGGTCAGGCAAAGGATCTGAAGGAGGCGGACAGCCAGAGGAGGCTAGCTATGCAGGAGTTCTCCGAGATGAGTGAGAAGGTAACAGAGCTGCGCTCTCACAAGCAACGTCTCTCCCGCCAACTCCGGGATAAGGAGGAAGAAATGGATGCTGTCAACCAGAAGCTGGAGGCCCTGCGGCTGGATGTTCGAAAAGCAGAAAGGGCGAGAAAAGAGGTGAGTAATGAAGAGAATTGTGTTTGACTTTCACAGAGCTGCAAGAAATGTCATTAGGTAATCTTGTGGGTGTGGATGCATTAGATGGAAGGCCTGGCAGAAGAGCGGACTGCTGAAACCCAGAAAGAGAAGAAGCTGAGGGAGCGTAGTGAACATTACAGCAAAGAACTGGAAGAGGAACTTGAGAGAATGAAGGTACATGATCAGTGTGTTCTCAGTGCTCATCCTTGTTAAGCATATACATACTATGAACCCTACCAGTGTAGTGTTGTATTATGAGTTATTGTGTAGTCTGTACTATGTAGTGTTTACTTTGTTGTTGTAATATTGCTTAGTGCTCCGCCTGCTCAGTGTAAAGTAAAATGTCGCCTGTAAATAATATGTATCCGATTATGTCAGTCTTCTTTAAGGAAGCACTGGGTGTTTTATCTGTTCTCTGCACTGTCAACTTGAGTAGCAAAAGCAGGCTGGTCGCTCTCCAGCTGCTGGGGCCCATGAACAGCACCAGGAGCTGAGTAAGTTGCGTACAGACCTGGAAAAGAAGAACGTATTTTACGAGGAGGAGCTTTCTCGTCGTGACCTGCAGCACACCAATGAGTTGAAGAACCTGAAGAAGGAGCTCCGTGATGCTGAGGCCCAGCAGGTCTCCTTGAAGAAAGAGATCATTATGCTGAAAGACAAGCTGGAAAAGACTCGCAGGGAAAGGTATAACCCCTATAATACTCAGATTATTAGTTTGTATTTAAAAATGTTTTTTTTAATAAATTCTTTGTGTTCAGTGTTAAATGGTTTCCATGTCCTTTGCCTAGTGTTTTTGCCATTTTTGTTTATAGTTTCTTAAAAACCATTCTCTCACCTTTAGTCAAAGTGAACGAGAAGAGTTTGAAACGGACTACAAGCAGAAGTATGAGCGAGAACGAGTCCTGCTGACTGAGGAGAACAAGAAACTCTCCAGTGAATTGGACAATGTGAGCATTCTGCCTCTCCGTTGCTGTGTCTGTTTTTCTTGTTTTTTTTCTTCTGACATTTTTTCCACCTGCTGCCATATTCAAATCTAAATTTAGAACTACATACCATTTTGGTTTGATCATAATGAGTTAGAACAAGGTCCAGAGGATTTGTACAACAGATATGTCAGCCAGACTTTTTAATGAGACAAAGTCAAGACATAATTTTGTCTTTTAGATATTCCAGACATGCTATAGCAGCACACATGGAGAACTATTGTAGAGAATGTGTGTGATGCAGAATCCTCACCATACAACCTATGTGATGCAGTACTCTCGCTAATACTCTCTCTGGGAGGATGCTCTGGCGTCTGCAAGCCTGGCTTCTGCAGCAGCAGCAGATCAAAGGCAGTGAGAGAGCCAGCACAGTGTGCTGTAGTTTTAGCTCCCATAAATGGTATCCTCTTACAATCCCCCTTCACCCTTTCGCTATCCTTTCATGGCTCATCTTAGCCTGTCTCTCAAATCAAACGTCTTCTACATATACAAAAAGGCAAAGACAAAGCTGTGTTGATTTTGGTTGAAAATGTATCTGAAAGAAAATGAGATTGAATGTTTTCAGGGAACGTAAAAAAAAGCTGTTCATCCAAACTTTTCGGTCCCCTTTGAACAATAGCTTACATTTACATTTACATTTACATTTATGGCATGTGGCTGACGCTCTTATACAAAGTGACTTACATCAGTGCTCTAGTAGTCCACATCTGTTTCTTAATCCTGTAAACAGCTTTTTAACCGAAATACTGCGATGCACCTATACAACATCTGTCAAATAATAATTAGCCAATACCTGCCAAACAATGCCGGAACAACATAAGCCATAGAAAAGTCAAGAGAAGAGAAAGGAAGGTTTTGAGACATAGTTAGTCGCTGAGGTGCTCCTTGAAGAGGTGGGATTTCAGGCGACACTTGAAGACAGCGAGGGACTCTGCAGATCTGATTGGAAGACGGAGTTCATTACACCACTGGGGGCCAAACTGAAGAGTTTTGACTCATGTTTCCTTCTTCTTTTGAGCAGCGAAGGCTCTCGGTTGATAAATACAGAAACCACTCCTGTTTTTAAAATGTCAGTGTTTTTTTGCTTTAAAAAAAATCCGCCTGCCAGAATTTTTTTTGGAAAGTCGGTCAGCAGCCTCAGCTTGTGAAAGCACGGTGAATATTCTAAGAAAATTTGGAATTTGAAAAGCATGAGCAGTCTATTCTTTTTGAAACTGCTATAGAGGATCAGAGCGTCTGTGAGAGTGCACTTAAAATATGAAATGTTTGGAATAATTTGTCAGTAATTGCGATGTGGTGGAAAACCTCACTAGCCCTTGAAGTAAACACAGAGCCCTCGTTGCGGCCAACTAATGGACATGTTTACAGTGGATAGACAGAACCGTGACTCCACAGACTCATGTTTATGAATGAGAGCATGGCTGTTGGAGATCAGGGGTTTCGGGGAGCGCCTGCTTAGAGTATCAATGACACAGGCTTTGTAAGCTGCATTGCTCACCTCTCGCCCTTCATAAGTCTTGTCTTTCTCTGTGTCACTTTTTTTTGCTGTCTCTCTTTCTCTCTCTTATCAGTTCATTATCTTCAAGATGTGTCCAAACTCTCTCTCTCACTCACTCACTCACTGACTGTAATTCTGCTGCACTTGCTGTCTTTGAGCCACTGCTGAAGTGTACTTAATTGTATCGGTAGACTATATCCGTGCTAAGGTTCCAGTTGTATTGGGATTTGCCTCAATTCTGATGACTCAAAAGTGCTGCACTGGAGCTGTTGAGGTTGTATGAGGGGAGGGGGGGTTAAAACACTAAAATACGAGGACACAACACAGAGCAATCATGCTATATACTGCAGCAGGCTTCTTCTTGTTCTTTTTTATGCTGGTTGACAACTTGTCACCGCTACCACTGGACTGGTGGTGGTAAAACTGTTCGGTTCTCAGGAAAATCCATGCTAGACTGAATCTGTGAGTGCTGGGGGGTATTCCAGAAGGCAGGTTATGCTACATAACCGGGTAAGTTCTGCACTAACTTACCCTTGAACTTACCC
>JBBPCW010000001.1:25800633-25819112 GCA_037974425.1 Phenacogrammus interruptus
ACCGGGTAAGTTCTGCACTAACTTACCCTTGAACTTACCCGGTTATGTAGCATAACCTGCTTTCTGGAATACCCCTCTGATCCGCGTAAGACTATGTATGTTACTGTGTACACAGTATGATTGTCATTTGTCAGTACTCTGTCATTTGTGTGTCTGTGTAGCTGACAACCTCATTTGAAAAGCTGAACATCAGTCATAAGCAGCTGGAGGAAGAAATTAGGGAGCTGGCTGATAAGAAAGAAAGTGTGGCGCATTGGGAGGCCCAAATCACTGAGATCATCCAGTGGTGAGTGACATGAAGATGGTTAGTTGTGGGTCAGAGGTGTTGGCAGTGGAGATTTAGTCTATTTAGTCCATCTAGAGGTAATGAATGGTATTTCAATTTTGAATTTGTTCTACAGGGTAAGTGATGAGAAGGATGCACGGGGTTACCTTCAGGCTCTGGCCACTAAGATGACAGAGGAGTTGGAATCTCTGAGAAACACAAGCCTTGGAGCCCGCTCTACAGTAAGATAGAATGTTGTTTTTTGACCCTTCCCATAAGCTTATCTTTAAATTTTTATTTTGGTTTGGAAAACCAGGTTTGCATTCAGTTATTTTTCCTAATCAGTGTTATTTGTTTATTGTGTATTTGATATTATTCAAATAATTTTGGGGGCACTCATGCACTGTTACTCCCCTGTGGTAGGACATGCCCTGGAAAATGCGGCGCTTGGCTAAATTGGACATGTCTGCCCGTCTGGAGTTGCAGTCTGCACTGGATGCTGAGATTAGAGCCAAGCAAACTATTCAGGATGAACTTAACAAAGTCAAGGCTTCGAACATGGCCACTGAATGGTACAAATAATTTCCAGATCTTGTATCTGGTTTTCAGCTCTGGATTTTGTATCATTAATGATAATTTCCTCTCCCTCAGCAAACTTCAGGAATCTGAAAAGAAGAATCAGAATCTGCAGGCAGAGGTTGAGAGATTGAAACGAGAAACAGACGATCTTCGGATGTCTAAAGGTAAACTCCCAATCACTAATAGGTTGTCCTCTGGCTTTTCTGACTGTATTTATTTGAGCGTTTTTATATGAGGCTGTTGTCTTTGTGTTACAGGTGTCAAACACCAAGATTCGCAGAACTCCTTCCTAGCATTCCTCAATGCTCCAACCTCAGCTCTAGATCACTTTGACGTGAGTATTGGGAAACAACCCACATTCATAATTAACTTTTTCCCCCCATGTATTTATTTTTTGTGGTGCTGATCCTGGGCTATTGAATTAAAAAACAAAAAAAAAACAAAAAAAACAATCTTCTGTTGTATTGTGGATTTTACATTGTCTGCGGTCACACCCTGTATTTTTGATGGCTACTGTTCATTTTTGTTTTTCTTTGTACTGAAGCATTCTCCTGCCTGTGGCCCAGCCAGCAAAGGCAGACGTGTAAGCTCCCGTTTTTATGGTGGTGTTTTTAATGGAGTTGACATTCTTTCAGTTTTCAGTGGTATAATTTCCACTAGCAGTGTGTTCTTTGTGCATTGTATGGCTTTGGTGCATGTCTCTGCATCCTCTTATTGCATGGGACTGGACTTTAACAGGACTGCAGTCTTGCAGCAGTATAGTATTTGTATTGCCCTTTCATCAGTTGAACTATATCAGTTCTTATTCTAAACACATTTCTATCTTTCTGTGCAAAGTGGGGTTCCTATTGTGTAACACACTTTCTTGGTACAGTCTTCTCACTATGTTATTAGAACACTGTAGTTTATTAAATACAGATTTCAAGAATTGAAGCCTCTTACCTTGACTCAGGGCTGCATGTGCACTGGAGTAACCATGTATTTCAAATGTAGTATTTGTTCAGTATTTATACTTTGAGTGATTTTGTTTAGCTGAACAAAAGCTGGGATTGAGGAATTCCACTTTGTCATGGGGTGGGTTCCATTTTCGTGTTTTGCGGTGGTGGCAGAAATTAGGGTTTTGTGGGCCACCTCAAGAAATGTCACCACTTTTCTTGGGTTGTAACTAGGGATACACCGATTGCGATTTTCTTGGCCGATTCCGATTACCGATTTTTATTAAGTGTGATCGGCTGATACCGATTTTTTTCCTGATAACACTGCATGTAGTCGACGACATCGACACAAAAAATGGGTTTCAACTTTTTTTAATGTAACGTGGTAGTTACTTTCCCTGTTTACTGGTTACTTTTATAATAGTGAATATAAACAAAAATCGAATTGTCTTTAATATAAAGCTTTTTTTACATATTTAAATAAATAAAATGTCAAACAAATAAATAAACACCCAAATAAAGCTCAATATAATGCAAATACAACTAAAGTTTAACATATGCTTTCAAATAATAGGGGGCAGTGAGGTGAACAAAAAAAAAAAAGGCACCTTGGCAACATATATTGACAAAATGCCACGAATTGAACATTAATTACGAGTTTATTTTGGTAAACAAAAGCATTTCTGCCTTGTCACCAGAAATTATATTTATTTTTTCATCTACCACATTTCCAGCCAAGCTAAACAAGCGCTCACTCTCAATGCTTGTACATGGGGCAGAGAGGTAGAGGCTCAGGCAAGTGAAGCAAGTGCAGGGAAACAATCTTCGTTGATTTCCCAGTAAATCAATGCGTTTTCACTTCTGCTGTTTGGCATCTCAGAGAGGTACAACTTTTTCATCATCTTCGTTCAAGGTAAAGAAATTCCAAACGGCGGACATTTTAGCACGTCTGTGGCTGCATTTACAAGACGCGTCTTGTTGATGCTTGGCAGTGGGCGTTTCTTCCATGCCAGGAGCGCAGCAGCGGCAACCAATCACTGTTGAGCAAATTTGAATGGCTCCGTTGAGCATAAACGTGAACACAGCCTGAATGTGCACGTGGCTGTGCTGCAAGTAACGCACATGCGCAAGATCGGTTTGAAATCAGCAATATGTGTGAGTGATCGGCCGATCAGGCCAAAAATCGGCCGTTTTCGATCACTGGCCGATCGATCCGTGCATCCCTAGTTGTGACTTTAACCTGTAAGAGCTGGATGCTAAAATCAGCTTCCTTGCATAGTGTTTGTTTTGAATGTACTGTACAAAGCATGCTTTAGCTCTTAAATGTATTAATTGTTTGGCTGCTGACAATGGTGTGATGTTATGTTATATCTTCATTTACAAAATGTAACATTTCAATCCTGGAAACATTTACATAGTATTTATTTTAAAGCAGCTGTTTTGCTGTTTTTCTCATCGTGGTCTTCTGTGTTTATTTAGATTGACTCCATTGATAACTTCAGCTTGTCTAACACGCCATCCAGAGACGAGGACCGCAAGTCCCAGCTTATGTCACGCTCTCGCTCTCCGTCCACCACCAGTGACATAGAACCCCTTGAGGTGCCCTTTAAACTCACCACAACACATTTGTTTTTTTGTTGTTGTTGCTGCTGTTGTGTTTTTGTGTAGGCAACTTGGCTTTGTTTTCTAGCTGGTGGATAATCCACAGAGAAGTACACAGACTCCAACCATGCGTTCTGGAGGATACAGTGGCTCTAGCCTTACCACGCCTAAGGTATTGATATAAATAAAGAAAAAGGTAATTAAAGTAATCTGAATGACTAAACTCAACTTAAGAATTGTATAAGTTTTCTTTCTTTTCCACTTCAGCCAAAAGCTCATCAGTTTGTAGTCAAGTCTTTCAACACTCCCACTAAGTGTAACCAGTGCACCTCTCTGATGGTGGGACTCATCCGACAGGGCTGCACATGTGAAGGTGAGGTACTAAGATGAGACTTTTTTGTAAGCTTCACAAAAATGAGATTAAATGGCATCAAAACCTGATAAGAATATTTCTTGAATTTAACCTACAAGGGACATTTGAATTTGCCTTATAGGAGGTATAGAATAGGCGGTGGAGGTAGCTCAGTGGGTAGGATACTTGCCTCCAGATCAAGAGGTCGTGGGTTCGAATCCTACCATCAGCATATCTCCACTGGGTCCCTGAGCAAGACCCTTAACCCCAAGTTGCTCCAGGGAGACTGTCCCCTGTAGTTAGGGAATGGAAGTCGCTTTGGATAAAAGCGTCTGATAAATGCCGTAAATGTAGAATAGGTATAGGAGGTAAAGTAAATTGTGTGTTGTTTTTTTTTAAACCTTTCTAAGAGCATTATAAACAAAGAAAATAAAGTGGCGTAATATGCTTATTAATAACATGTAAAAGAACTCAACATTAAACCCACTGATCAGGTAAAGTGAATAACACTGTATATCTTGCTACAGTGGCACCAGGAAGGATGCATTAGGCAGCAAGTGAATAGTCATTCCTTGAAACTACATTGGAAGCCGTATAAATTGGCAAGAAGAAGGTTCTGAAAGCCAAGTTCCAAGTTGTGAGTGACATCTCAAGGGTTAAATAGACCTTAAATAGCGCAACAATAAAAATGTAATGTTAAACTATTTAAGGCAGCTTGGAAAATGGTTCTATTTAAGACGGGAAGTTTGAAGGAAATGTCTAACGGAACTGAAGTTTTCTTGCGCTTCGTCTTGAAATAACACTCAACATTCAACAAATAACATTCTAATGATAGGCACAGCATGATCCTTCTGAAAAGCAAATCTGCTGCTAGTGTATTTGCCATGTACCGCACACTCGCACAGCTGAGATATATCAGCCACCCCTAATTTTTACATGCACCCCCTACCTAAACAAGTAGGACTCTTCATGGCATTGGTATTCCCCAATGGCGGTTGCGTCTTTTATCATCATCATGCGTCTCACCACACTGCAAAAATAGTTCACAAATGTTTTTAAGGAACAAGTTCAAAGTCTTGACTGGTTTCCAAATTCAAAACTAGGTTGTAATCGTATGCAAACAAATTCAGTCCATATTGGCCCTGTCTCACAACTTGCAGGACTTAAAATATCAGCTGCTACCATTTTTGGCGGTCATGTGTTAATGCCTCGTAAGGATAGATCTGTTTTGGCATCAATTATGGAGACCTACACACTTATATTATGAAGACACATTCTATATACGTACACAATTGTTAGCAACTTCCACAGTGCTTTGAGAATCTTACCCTTAGAATGTTCTTTCTTTTCTTACAGTCTGTAACTTCTCATGTCATGTGACATGTGCAGACAAAGCCCCTGCAGTGTGCCCTATTCCTCAGGATCAAATGAAAGGGCCCCTGGGTATTGACCCCCAAAAAGGCATTGGTACAGCTTATGAGGGCCAAGTCAGGGTGAGAACATCCACTCCAAAAACATTTTAGGTGCTCACATGATCAGTTAATTAGTGCATTAACTGTCTACTTCCGCTGTGTGAATCTTTTGACATCCTTACAGGTGCCAAAGCCAGCAGGAGTGAAGAAGGGTTGGCAAAAAGCACTTGCAGTTGTGTGTGACTTTAAGCTCTTCCTCTATGACTTTGCTGAGGGAAAGGCTGCTCATCCTGGCGTAGTTGTCAGCCAGGTCATTGACATGAGGTTAGTCAAAAAAGACAAAGTTTTAGATTGATCTAACCTAACTTTTCTATGGTGCCTTCATATATCTGTTCTCTGCTTCAGGGATGAGGATTTCTCAGTCAGCTCAGTATTGGCATCTGATGTCATCCATGCCAGTAGGAAGGACATTCCTTGTATTTTTAGGGTGAGTTTAATGAGTCTGCATTTCAGATTGGCTTGGTTTTGTTATTAAAGAAGGCATGTTTCTGCTGTAACTTTGGTTTTTGGATTTTCGTCAATGACAAAAATGCCCACTGTGTTATGTTGGACACAGTAATGTAGCTATTTGTCAGCTTCATCATTATCTAGTCTTGTTGCTGAGATTCATGCAGTTTGTTTCATGTAGGTCACAGCATCTCAGTTGTTTGCCTCCGGAAGTAAAAAGTGCTCCATCTTGGTCCTGGCTGACAGTGATCAGGAGAGGAATAAGTGGGTTGGTGTGCTAAATGAGCTGCATCGTCTCCTAAAGAAGAACAAGCTAAAGGAGCGCTTTGTCTATGTGCCTAAAGAAGCTTATGACAGCACCCTGCCTCTCATCAAAACCACTCAATCTGCTGCGATTATAGGTATTGCTTTACTTGATGGCAATTAAAGCAATGTCAAGATTCACACTTTTTTTTTCCTTCAGTATAGACATTTGTTCAGTACTTGTTTATCTCCAGTTATTTCTAGACAAAACTCATATAACTAAGCAAAACTCTCATTTGCCTATTTGTTTGTTTCAGCATAATCTCATGTTTGTTCTCTTTTCCCAGATCATGAACGGATAGCGCTGGGGAATGAGGAGGGACTCTATGTAATTCATGTCACCAAAGATGGTAAACATGTAATTAAAAACTGTTGCACTGTTCTTTTTCCGTTCTTTACTGTGTTTATGAATTTGCTGTGATCTTCCTTACAGAAATTATCAAGGTAGGAGATAATAAAAAGGTTCACCATATCGACCTCATCCTGTCTGAGCAGCTGCTGGCAGTCATCTCTGGCCGCAACCGCCATGTGCGTCTCTATACCATGGCATGTCTGGACGACCGTGACACAGACTTCCACAAGTTACCTGAGACCAAGGGCTGCCAGACTCTGGTCTCAGGCACAATGAGGCACGGTGCTCTCACATGCCTGTGTGTGGCCATGAAGAGACAGGTCATCTGTTATGAGCTCAACAAGAGTAAAACACGTCACCGGAAGCTAAGGGAGTTCCAGGTTCCTGGTCAGGTGCAGTGGATGGCCTTGCAGGGGGACAAGTTATGTGTAGGTTACCAGCCTGGCTTTCTTCGCTACAACCTGCTGGGGGACGGGCCTCCAATAAACCTCCTCCATCCAGAGGATCACACCTTGGCCTTCATTGGACAACTAAATCTGGATGCACTGTGTGCTGTGGAAATCTCTAGTAAAGAGCTTCTCTTGTGCTTCAGTAATATCGGAGTTTACGTGGACTGCCAAGGCAGGCGCTCTAGACAGCAAGAACTCATGTGGCCAGCTACGCCAACTGCCTGTTGTAAGTGCTGTGTACACTGACACTGTGATAAATCAACATTCAGCAAATCATTGCTGGAGGTGCCTGAACAATATTGACAAAGTTTTGTTTCCTGCAGGTTACAATGCACCTTACTTGTCTGTGTACAGTGAAAATGCTGTGGATGTGTTTGATGTGAACACTATGGAATGGATCCAGACCATTCCTCTGAAAAAGGTAGCCTTTTTCTCTCTCATATAGACAGGTTAGGACTGAATTAATTATTATAACTCATTGTGTTGCACGCGCTCTCTGTTTTAGGTGCACCCTCTGAATACAGACGGATCTTTGAACGTGCTTGGGCTAGAGACGGTGCGGCTCATCTACTTCAAAAACAAGACGGCCGGTAAGAACCCTAGCTAAAAATATGCATGCTTTTTAAGAGTTTGGTACTCTTATAAATTTGCATCCACAATACTCTGCACTGTATTTACATGAAAAAAATAATACAATTTAGATATAATGATCCCTAATTCAAGCTGTAAGGAGCAGATTTTTTATTTTTTTTTTTTAAACTTTCAATCATCTACTTCTGCTCCCTGCAGCTTGAATAGGGAATCAGTTATTTCAAGCTTAGTTCTTGCTAATCCTCTAATTAGGATGTTGTAATAGTAAGTCTGTACTGATAATGTCATCTGTTGCAGAGGGAGATGAGCTGGTGGTTCCAGAGACATCAGATAACAGCAGGAAGCAGATGGTGCGCAGTATGACGAGCAAACGTCGCTTTTCTTTCAGAGTGCCGGAGGAGGAGAGGCTGCAGCAGCGAAGGTAATGGAGCTTAACCTTAATAAAAACCTACCACTTGTACAACAAAATTTACAAAATGTTCTGCTGCACTGTCAGCACATTATAGTATAAAAAGTATAAACTTTTAACATGTGCAGTTCACTGTTTATTGTATGTCATAATGTTTTTTTTTTTCCGCTTAATGCTTCTAGAGAGATGCTTAGAGATCCTGAGATGAGGAATAAGTTGATCTCAAATCCAACAAACTTCAATCATGTTGTTCATATGGGCCCAGGAGATGGGATCCAAATACTTAAAGATTTACCAACGGTAAGACCATAAAATCTTTAGAGCTGATGTTCTCCTATCTTTTTCGTAGCATGTCTGAATTTGGTATTTGATTTACCTATTGCATCTATATCATTCTTTTTTCCCTTCCATTTCTGATCAATCTAGCATATTTTACTTCTGAGTTTCCTTATTCCCCTTTCCGTTCCACCATCTTACTCTCTCTTCGACACCATGCTCTTCTCACTCTTATGCTATAGCCAAGGTCTCCTCATCCCTCTCCCCATTTGCGCGTCATCTCCACCCCCACCAGCTTTGAGCATGTCTATCACATGACTGTCACCTCTGCTGACAACTTCCTGTCCCAGGACTCCCCTCTTTCTTCCCACTCCCCATCTCTAAGCTCTGCCCCAGGGACCCCTGCCTCCATCTGCTCACTGGTAGGACCAGGTCGCTTTACTTACATACCTTTTATCTTGGAAAATGGTGTTGACCTGCTTTCAGTTTAATTGAACATCCCTAAAACTCTTTGCCTGATTGCCATCTATAGAATTTTCCCCAGTCATTCATCTTTCTTATTTTGGATGTTTCGAAGAATGTTTGTTGTATTGCTATATATATTTTTTTTACCTCATCTTGATGACCAATCTAAAACTGAAGAGTCACAGATGTAGTCTATGGCAGTTTAGTTTTATAACCAAGGGATGTCTAAGATGAGCACACATGCCAGTACAGTTACACCAGGCGTTCCTGTCTTAGTCCTTAGTCCTTTTTCCTCAACTGGCACATCTACTTCCAAAACAATGGCTAATCAATAGGCTCGTCTTGTGCTGTTTCAGAATATGGAGTACAGGTAATTTCTAGGACAGATTTGATAATTTAGAAAGAAATGAATCAGCTAAAACCTACATTCACTAAAAATATTTTAAGTTGTTCTAAATTCCATCATTTCTAAAAGTGGCTGAACCATGAAATGTCAGGGTAGCACAATTTTATGCTTTTTTTTTTGTGCATAATTTTTAGTGCATTCATATTTCAGCCACATTCTCTGACTTGATGTGGTAATATTTTTAATAACTGAATACTTTTTCCAGCATGTGCGCCCTCATGAGAGCCGTGGAGTGCTGGGTGGCTCTGTCAGCATCCCTTCCATCAGCAAGGCTCGACCTGAGCCCGGCCGCTCCATGAGTGCCAGCAGTGGTCTTGGCACACGTAAGTGCTGATGTTTCACTAGGGCAGGGGCAGTGAGAGAAGTGCCTCGAGCTATACGAGAAATAATTTGAGCTCTTGTCTGATTGTTTTCCTACACGATTATGGATGGAAATGGATTTTTCCTTTCTCTCGTAGGTTCGTCTTCTCAGAATGGCAGTGCTCTGAGACGGGAGTTTTCTAGTGGAAGTTACAAGCGGCAGGCGATGACCTCACCCTCTGAGGGCTCCCTCTCTTCTAGTGGGGGAGTGGATGGTGGGGGTGATGCCCCTCTTTCCCAGTTCGACAGAGAGGTATGCAGTGAGAGGAGTCTGGAACACAAATATGTGGTTCTGACCACAACCAACCCATGTTTTAATGCTTGCTAAAATATAAATGGAAATATGTGTCATTTTTACTGAGTTATAGAAATGGGTGTTCATAGTTTGATTTAGTGCGTTCTTTAAAAAAAAAAAAAAGTATCTATGTACAAAATCTACTAAACTTGACTTTCAGGAGGCCGTTGACAGGTAACCGCGAATCTTTGACCCTTGGAATTCTTTTCTTCAATCTAATTTGCATTTGGCAGCTGTAGCAGCATACACTAAAACAATTAGCTTGATTCAAATGTGAACATTTAGAAAATTTTTGCATGAATATATTACGTGGAATATACAGGTATTACATTTATGATTTTTTCCAAAACTAAATCAGTGTAAAGACAAAGTTCTGTTGATGTTATGTATCATTAATGGAAATGTGCATATTTGAATCACGTAAATTTGAAACTTATTGGAGTTATTATACTGGACATGGTCACAGCTAGAAATAAGCCAAAGCTTGCATTTCACATCCAAAACACACTGTTTGTTTATAAGAGCTTCAGCCATTTCTTTCCCACCTTACGTGCATATATTGAGTGATGTGAAGTGCCACCTTACTTAAAGAATGAGAGTTGTTTTCACAAGCGCACACACACACACACACACACACACACACACACACACACACACAGCATCCTGTTCCACCGCATGGTGTGTGGACTCCATTATGATGTATGGTCAATGTTTGACTTTCTGTAGTGGCAGTCAGTCTCACCCACAGGCAAGACCCCTGATGTGAAAAGGGCCTTAAGGACCCTGATTAGTAAGATAAAGGTAATAACCGACAGCACATTACCCAGTTACCCTCATACAGCCATCTAGTTTGCCTCTTGTGAACAAATTAGTCTAGTGGTGCTCTGTGCTCACAGTAGAGCTCTTCATAGGGTACATTTAGACACAATAAAATATCACCCAACTGTCAAGTTGGAGTAGAGTTCAACAATTAACATAGAGAAATTGGTAGATTTGTGCATTCTTTGTTTGGGAAGATAAGTTTTACTGAATGTAAATTCAGGGGCAACTTTACAGCTAGTTACTGCACATCATGCCCCAGAGCTGAAAACCTGTAGGACAACATCTTTTCATGGCTCATATTTGTCCTTTATGCCTTACTCAAATTTGGTCTATAAATGAACTATGAAGATCTCTAATTCAGAGCACTCCCCAGGTTCGTCATGTGCTCTTTTAGCAAAAATGTGCATTGTTCTTCCTTAAGCGATGGTTATGCTCAAGAGATGGTGCAGATGCTGGTATTGACCTCAAAGTTCCGCTACTGACCCCTACAGTACAAGACACTTATCCAGATGTTTAGTGTCCCTTTGCTGTAAATTATGTTAGATTATTATAGATGTGATGGCATGGCCAACTGTACTTTTTAGATTTGAGTGCTTTCAATGAACAATACTAAATAGCTCCCAGACTATTTTTGCTAGTAAATAGTGTAGTATTTGGCATTGTACTTTACAGATAGAATATTGACAATATTGTAGTTACTTTTTCTCTTAAATCCACAGGACTCTGATTCCCCACGGCATTCCACCGCCTCCAACAGCTCTAACCTGAGCAGCCCACCAAGTCCATCATCTCCACATAAGAGCAAGTCCCAGTCTCTGGAACGGAGTGAGCACCCTGGCTGGGAGACTTGAGGCCAGCCACAGGCTTGCTACCCACTCACCCTGCTTCATGGCCCAGCAGAGAGCCTCTAGAGCTTGAAGACCCCTCTTTTCCCTTAAGTAAAAAAGATAAGCAATGAACTCTCAGTCCCAGACAGGACTTCCTACACTAAGCTTAAAGTTGGTAAGACAATATGGGGTTATTGTGTTGTTAGATAGGAAACACATTTAAACAAAACCCAAGCCTTTTTTAAGCCTTGCTTTGGCGTTACTTTTTTACCTATCTGTGAGAGAATGGTGAAAGACCTGAACTAGTGTGTCGTGTCTGGAGGGAAAATATCTGGACTTTTATTATGCTCAAAAAGATTAAACATTGCCCTCTAGTGGGTTTTGTTTAAAAAATGAGACATCCAATGCTTTCCTGTCTTGCAGGTTTGCAAGACTGTCAGTCACAATATTATTTTAAAACTAAACAAATTACATATAATCAAAAGAAGACACTATTCTTGGATCTTCTTTTGCCTGCAAACTGAATTCATAGAGGGGTGAGAAAATGTACTCTTATTAAACCACTTGCAATGGAGACAAGACAGTATATGGTTGTCCCCAGCCTTGGCACTACACTCAGACCAGCCTATGCACTCTGGTGCCATGCTGATCTTTCACAAGCAAAGCTCAGAAATCAGTAGAAATAGATTAAGTTTAATAATGTACATAGAGTTTAAGTAGAGTATAATATATTATAACACTTAATTTGGGGTTAAAAGTGTGACTTGGAGAGTGGTATTTTCTTTTTAGACTGTGTCAAAACTTTGGACATTGATGCAACCAGTTTTAATATAAGCAGTTCAGCATTTTTTTAATTACAGTAATAAGCACTCATAACTCAACTGAGTCTGGCTGTATGAATTAATATGTAATAGAAAGCCTAGCAAATACTGTGTCCAAGCTGAGTGCTCACCAGGCACATTAATGCATTTGTATATGGATGTGTACAAATACACACCAGAACATATAAGAGCATAGAATCACAATCCAACAGTCACATAAGCCTTGTGGTGAATGTATTGAAGACTCCTTGCAGTCTTCTTCTGTGTCCTCTCCTTGCCTACTTCTATGTGCTTCATGGTTCCTTCACCGGAGCAATAATGCTGTTTCCAAAGAATTTTTGTTAAATGGTTGTTACATGTTTTGTCTTTTGTCTGTGTTATGTTTAGTTTGTTTGAATGTTTGTTTTTTTATGACTCACATAACTCAGAACACAGAAACCAAACTTAGCCTGAGGTGTATGTATACATATTATCTGTATGTTACCACTGGTTTTATGACACTAAAGTCACTGTTGTGTGACACACAATCACAGTACGGTTAAGCTTTGGAGTGCTTTTCTCCATTGGGAAGCATTCAAGGGCTTTTAATTCAATCTCACTGGTGCATATATCTGTTGCCTCTACTGCTGCTACTTCATGTAGCTTGTAATGACACAATGTGGACAGTGAGGGAAAAGTAGTTCAAATGTTAATGGCAAATTGTGAAATTAATTATTAAAATAGGTTGAGCGAGGGAATAATGCCAAGCTGTTTTAATGATCTTTGTTTTGATGGTCAGGGAATGTATAGAGTGCGAAGTGTAAGCACCCCTGGATTTCACATACCTCAAATTAGTGAGGCAAGCCATTGACTACAATTCAACTACAAGCAGAGCAGCCTACTAATAACCTGAACTAAAGATCACACTGGTCGTTTTGTGCAGTTTTATTTGGGAAGTGCACATCCCAATAATGTCGTCAGCTACAAAACAAAGATACAATACATAAAAGGCATCCTTGGTTGCAATGGGTGCATGTGCTACATTTGTCAAAATCTTGCCACAGAAAAGCAAGTCTGGACTTAGGGGCAGGACCTTTTTCAGTACTCTGTACACTACATTAGGATGATGGTAGATCTTATTTGTTTTTGAACTCATTTTAAAAAATCTAATTTTGTTGAATGCTGATGATTCCTTTCGAAGTATTCTTAGGGCCCAAAAATATAAATCTTTGGAACAATGCACAAATTGCCTAAATTCCAAATTCCAGAAAGTGTTTGTAATGCGTGTTAGAAGAAATGTTCAGTATAAAAGCACACCTCTGAATATGAGGATCACAAGTGTATATTTACCTGAAAGTGTCACAAGCCTGACTGGTTATTCTTGTCAGTCTCTCGCAGTTCTGTGAAAACCTTGTCTGCTAAACAGTTGTAAGAGGAAAGAGAGGCACTTTTGTATCCTTCACTCATCTGAACTCATTATAAACTTCTAGACGTTTGCAGTTTTATATACTCTTTATAAACTCTCAAACCTGTAAAGTCCTGAGAGGAGACTGCTGTGAGTGACTGAGTAGAATCAAATCTAAAAACGCAACACTGGAGCAACAAGGTTTTCTCGCAGCAGCAACAATATTTTCTATACCATTATGCAAGCATTATTCTCACTTTCACTGTGGACCAGTCCAATAAAGTTTGGGACATTGTATTCCTAAAATACAATGCATTTGCCATACCTGGTATTGTTTGGGACCTTAGTTATGCCTTTGTGGTATTACATTATCATGTTAATTCCTACTGAATTTAAATGACCATTCTCCCTTATGTAAGCTTAACGCAGAGTGCTTTTGCCTTGTGGAATTGGATGGGTAGATTGTTAATACCAGAATTATGGTATAACATAACAGGACACCTGTTTTGATATGTTACTCAGGTATGTAAGAACCAATGATTTATTTTATTACATTGAGGAATAGAGAGAAAGAACACTTGGCTATTCCTTTGTCTGTCATCTGGTGTTATTTTAAGACTGTTAACTAGCTATGTATAGGAAGGCATTAGAGGAAGGTGCCTTAGTTGAACTTGGTTTGAATGCTGGGCAGGTTATGTAGGAATATGGGTTAGACTTTAAAACAGAATTGAGGGAATATTGAAAACACAAACACACCTGCATTTCAGTGAGTGTTTACTCTGCCTTGTATGTTAACTGCTATTTCATATCATTCATTATATTTCCTAGACTTTTAAGGGTTTTTTTTTGTAAGAATATGTACAGTTTTGCATGTCATAGGTGTACTCAGTTGTTTTAAAGATTTCAAGGCTGGATTATTTCCACTTGTTTTGTTTGAGCTTATTTTATTGATCTGTGCTGTGGAAGCTTGGGATGTAAACGAAAGGATGATCCCATTACATTTTTCGTTTTTTGGGTGGGCACATGCTTATTTAAGGTGGAATGTCATGGAGTTTATATTTAATTAGCCACCATTCTTTTCACATTGATAATTTGTGACTGTATTTCAATAAAATGGGGAGCTGTTACGAAACAGAATGTTATACTCATGATTGTAAATTGATGCTTTTCTTATGAAAATGGGGGAAACATTACCCAGGGCATAATTGTATTAGATACGGAGGACTGACATTTACTAGCCATCTTTTCATTTCTTTATAAAAGTTTTTATTTGAATCTTAGTGTGGCCATACAACTGAAAATAACATATGTACACATTCAACATAACAGCTAACCACTGTTAAAGTGCTAAATTGTTGTTGTTTTTTTCTCTCCTCTACAAAAAACTGCATTCTGTACAGCATGGAATTCAGCATGTAGATTAAGCATACTTTGGAGATTGAAGGCAAAGATACCAGAGAAGCAGTAGTACCTTTTACAAACGTGGCCATTTTACAAAGCTCAGGTCCACAGTCACATTTTCAGGCACTGAAAACCACACTGTTAAATCTTTTTGAACAAGTAAACAAAAGCTCTCAGGATAACTACCCCAACACTTCAGCTTAGCAACATTTGAACAAATGCTTGACTTGGTGCAGGATCAACATGTCAAACGATACCAAATATTAATAACTAGATATAAATAATTCCAGTTGTATCAAATTATGTACTCTTCCCCAGATAAGTCTGTCTGGAAGGAGAAACAATTTACAGTGTCAGACAAATACCATCTTACAGTAGGGGCACACATTGCATACTGAGGTGAACCAAAACAATTCAGGCAGGAATATGCTTTCCAAAGCTTTTTGCATATAGAGTGCTGCAAACGGACATTAACGCATAATGAACCTAGGCAGAATGTTCAGTCAGATCTGAGGAAAGGCAAGTATGGGACCTCTGGGCTAATGAGGTAGGCGCAGCAGAGAGTGTGGGGATGAAGGGCTAAGCACATCTGGTGGTGGTGGTGAGGTTTTCTGGTACATTGTTCTTAAGGAGTACTGCAGTTAATGTACACAAAATGTACGGCAGGTGAACTGACATGATCTCTGCCTTTACTTTCCCCATCCTCCACTCTACCAAAGGAAAATGATACATGCAGTCACTTGCCAGAGGCATTAACAGTCAAACAGAATGAGGCAAACATCTCCCTCTTCCTTTATCTGCTCTTGACGCTGACTGCTTGGACATGAAGAAACTCGAGAGCCAGAGGATCCTCATCTAGTCTTCGTCACTGGCTTCCAGCGCTGCTTTAGAGGGTTTAGATGAGCTAATGGGAAAAGGCTGAGAGTCAGCAGGTTGAGACATTTCGGCACTGAGCCTGTGGACAGCTGCATGCTGCCTTTAACTGAAAAACTGCCACCCCACCAGTTATTTAAAGGGGGGGGAGGGGGACATAGTACTGCTCCTGTATCAGCTTACATTTACTTCACAGTATCAAAGAAACCATCAAGTCTTACTCAGGTGTCAGGTGTACCACAAGCCATGCACGGTCTGTGCTGGTGCGCCAAAACATGGAAAAAACAGCGCTGTGGATTACCAGAATGAGTGAAGTCTTCTGATTGGCACCACCTCCTGCTTGTTCAGAGCAAAGAGTCTCTTGTGTAAGTGTTCAGGTTCGAGCTCAGCCCTGTTCTGACACTGAGGGTGGTGTCTGTAAACACAACTCCATTGCTTTTAATTATGCACTTGCTCCATCTTCTTCCATCACACGGTTCATGCTGGAACCATGAGTTATGTTGGTGGGTGGAGCATTGCTCAAGTCCCGCACACTGCTGTGCCGAGATTGGCTGTCAAGGCGGTGAAGGCTGCCATGATGAGAGAGCTGCTCATTAAGGCGAGGCATGCTCCCATAAGGTGGGCGTTCCTCCATGCCTCTGTGACTAGTGGGAGTGTACCTGTGGGAAGAAAAACGGGGGGTAACAAATGTTCAGTCTTTTCACAAAACCGGTAACGTGAGATCACTCAGTACTGCAAGTCTGAACGACACCTCTCCAATAATTACATAATGCTCCTAAGGCTGCCATTCATTATTAGTCAGACACAGTGCCAAATCATAATATATAGTACATATTAGTACTATATAAAGTAGGGATGCACCGATTGCAATTTTCTTGGCCGATTCCGATTACCGATTTTGTGTATGTTTGATCGGCCGATACCGTTTTTTTCCCCAAGATAACAGGAAATTAGAGCTGCTTCACTTGGTGAATGGGTTAAATGCAGAGGGTGAATTTCGTGCTGTTCACACTGTGTGCAGTGGTGTGTTCACGTATGACCGAATGATCACTTTCACTTTCAATCTACAAAGCCCACAGGCCGATCAGGCCAAATATTGGCCGTTGCCGATCGATCGGTGCATCCCTAATATAAAGTAATACATAGTACATAGATAAATATGACCTAAATGTGATCAGATCAAGTCATAGCAGATAAAGAGAAAACAGCCTTTCATTCATTTACTGAATAAAGTGATCTATTCAAAATCTTTGGTGGAAAAAGTGGGAACCTCAATAATTTGGTATTATTTGGTACAGAGGATAATTATTGTCAAGTTCAATCAACTCAATGACCACTGTGTGTGTAACTCAACCCTCCCCCCACACCCCCCAAAAAACCCCCAAAAAAACAACTGGTGTTCACTATACAGGTTTGTTATTACATATTATACCTCAGCCAAAGGAGGTTTGTGACACTGCATAAATTGTCCAGTGCATAAACTTCCAGTGTGATGAGCATTTTTATGAAGTGTCAACTGTCACACTGACCGCGTACAAACTGGAAATTTTAAAGCAACTGTCACCCTCAGCAATGGTTATACAACAAAAATCACTCCCAAGAAAGAAGCGTAGAATATTCTGGAGGTACTCACAAAGGAATACATGAAGCATTCTGGAGAATCTATTGTCATTGTCATCAGACAAACACTGAACCAGTGTGTATGGAATGACCACAGCGAGGCCACTACTCTCAAATAAAACCATTGCTGCCTTGTTAATACTGTTAGACTAATTCAGGGGTCACAAACATGGTGCCCCCAAGGACCACATGAGTAGCCCGGGAACCTGTTCTAAAAAAGCACAATTCACCAGTGAGCAGCTTCTCACATTTTCTTTTATCCTGTTGCTATTATTCTTTAATTATATTTGCATTTATGTAGATTTAAAAGTGACAATATCTAAAAAAAAAATTAAAATATGATTATTTCACATGAAGTGTAGATCAATTTAGGTAAACTCTGTTCTAGTGTATCAAACTGGTAGCCCTTCGTATGGCTCAGTACCCGTGAAGTAGCTCTCAGTTTCAAAAAGGTTGGTGACCCCTGGACTAATTATTGAGAAATGTTACTTTCAGTTAAAATGGAACACTGCATTTCAGCATGAGAACCTCATCCCAGCTGTGAAACATGGTGGTTTTAATATCACCGTTTCCTGCCACTGGACCAGGATAGGCTGACCTCGTTTGATAGCCATGTAAATTCTAGATTATATAGTAAGGTTTACCCAAGATGTCAGGGCATCTCAGTAAACTGAAGCTCAAAAGATGGGTCATGCAGCAAGATAATGACCCTGAACACACCACTCACAAACCACTCAGTCAACCAAAGAAATGCTGCATTCTGAAATGGCATCCAGACCTTAATCCAATAGAAATGTAGCAGAACCTGAAAAGTGGAGCATTCATACAAGAAAGCCTACCATCATCACTGAGTTGAGGCAGTTCTCTGAGGAAAAATGGGTCAAAAATTCTGAGTCAGTCTGTGAGACTGATCAACAGCTGTAAGAAACATTGCTGCTCAAAGAAGCCACATGATTTACTTAAAGCAGAGGGTCACGTCCTTTTGCCAGCAGACATATTAGTTGGATCACTTAATATTTCACTGCTTTATTGAACAATCATTTTGTTTCTTATTGTGTTCTCTTTTATCTGATGTTACGATGATCTAATTTCTATTTGAAAGTGACCATTCTGTCATACGTGAACACACCACTGCACACAGTGTGAACAGCACGAAATTCTTCCTCTGCATTT
>JBBPCW010000001.1:25866081-25887495 GCA_037974425.1 Phenacogrammus interruptus
ACACACACACACACACACACACACACACACACACACACACACACACACACACACACACACACACACACAATAAAATCAACTTGTTACAATCCTGTTCACAACCCAGTCTTTACAACCTCAATCTGCAGAGTGCAAAAGAAACTCTAAAAGCTCTGGCACTAGTATCCCATAGTACTGGGCTTCAGTGGCAAACTTTTAACCTAAACAGAGTAAACTTGTCAACTCCTTCCTACATGAAAAGCACAAAACCTTACTATCCCAACTAAACACCCAAAAGCACAAGTGACCTTCATATACATTTAACACTGTAGCTGCACTAATCCTAAACAGTAGGTGTAATTCATTGCAAATACAGACATACAAATGCACGCACATACACAAATGGCTGACCTGGGATACTCTGGTGTGGTCTGACTGCTACATCCATTGCCATGGAAACATAATCTTCTCTTACTGAAAAAATAGGGACTCAGACAAGGACAGTCCCACATGCCCTTATATGGAGACTATTAGTCCTAAGGGGTTTTCTGGATTAGCATATAGAGGGAAATCACTGTTAAAAAGAAAGTGAGGTTTTGTTAAAATTAGGACACGAACAAAATACTACAATATCATAAAAAAATATTTTTCTTGATTTCTTGACTTTTTGCGCAAAAACATGCAACATAAAGAACGTTGCGAGGTGAAAATTGTGAAATGTGATTCTGTAAAGCAAACTTTATCAGTAGAGGGGAAAAGCACAATGTTTGTGATGGCCCAAAACATAACACAATATACAATGTTAATAAATTAGGCCAACTATAAATAGTTTTCATAATGTTACACACTATTTTCTCCTTACAAATGTATTAATACACGAGTATTAGTATAAAAACATGTTTTTCTCTCATTGGGGTACTAGGGTTAGGGTAGTTCAAGTGAATCATTCCAATCATTTTAAATCATGCCAATTTAAAGCAGTTCTGCTGTAAAGTTAGCACCAACTTTTCTGAATCACAGTAAATTTGTTAAGGATACATTTCAAAATGGGACTTTAAACATAAAGAAGTAAATTGTTTACCTTAAAGTGAAACTGATTGACTTTTAATTATCCATGGGCATCTTGCAAAAAACTAGACTGATTTATTCTGATACTAAGGCACCTTACCCTCAACAATCAGGAGTCTGATATAACCTGATATGAAGGAGCAGAGACAGCAGAGTAACAGTTTCATTATATGCTAGGAGAGCTGTCTGAAGTCATTAAGTGGTGATGAGCCCAAAGTGACAGCAAGAGTGAGAGAGAGAAGAGTGAGAGCAATTAAAGAGGGATGAATAAAGTCATTGAATGAAGTACATGAATAAATTCACACAGATGAAGAGAAAGCTGTAGATTAGAAAACGTTGTAAAAAGAAGGTTTGAAGATTAGGATGCTATTACTATCGTTACACAGCTTAGAGTGGAAAGCCACAATGCTCGATTTACCAGCACATTCTGGCACATCCTCTTCAAACACAAAACAGATTACCTACGACTCTCTTGACATTCCTGTTCCAATTACTGTGTGCCAGCAATTTACATAACACAATACTAACACACAGGGCAATTACATGAATGCTTTTCGATATAAACACACTTCCAATTGATCAAGAACGCTCATTCTGCATTCTTACACAACACCAGCAGGACACTGATTGCCAGTCTTTCATATCAGCTTCATTGTACGTCTCTTTTCCCATCTCCCTCTCAAGAGGCTCTCGCGTAATATGCCATCACTTTGATTACAATAATTAGAATCAGATTACTCTGACTTACTATGGTGATATGCTGTTTAATTTCCTGCAGGGTTTTGACACTGCATCTCAGCTTCAGTTCAATTCACTGTTCTTGAGCCCCTCCCCCCAGTGAAGCCATTCCACATCACATACATGGGCCGCAGGGCGAAAGAGCTCTGTTACATCAACAGCATGGGTGGGATTAGAGAGCCCAGAAACACTACACTGTAACCCTTTTCCAGCTCACCAACATGCCCTACATAAAAACCCTTCCTGCTCTGAAAATTCAATACTATGTCCTTAAACATATAGCCTTGCTTGGGCAGCACTGAATCTCTAAGTGAATTCATTATTACAGGTTGATTTTCCAAATGTCAATAAATAACATGAAATTTGAATAGACTGCTCTCTAGGTCATGCTAAACTAAAGCAGCAAACTTCATCTTCCATCGTGCGTGGACTCTGTAAATCGATACACATCCAAACCATTTGTGCTCAAAGCGTGTTCAGATCGTAACTAGAGAAATAATCTAGGGAAAAACCAACCTCATTCTGAGCCAACTGCAGAACTTCAAAGAGAAGAAAAGAAAAGATATACTATGATTTCCCTACCAGAAATCATACATTCATTTCACACATCAAAGGCCAAAATAACACAACACGCTCTGACAGTCACTGACACCCTGAAGGTGGTCTGGAAGGATAAAGCAAATGACTAATGCTGCAGTGACATTATTAAGTAACATAAAAGGCCACTGCACTGTGATATAGTAAAGAGAGAGTGAACTGGTTCAGTCATAAAACCTGCAGGGCATAAGCTTACAGCAGGTCCTGTTTAATTGGGTGGCTCCTTCATTACAGAAAGATGTCCATATTCCCAAGAAATAACAAAATCTATCTAATAAAGACAGCTGAAAAATATATATAAAAGGTTTCTTATACAGACTTATCCAGACCTCAGCAAGCCTGTTGTGCTCTATTTGCAACAAATTTGTGCCATTACTGCTAATGGAGACACAATAAGACTTCATCGAAAAAGCAGAAAAGTACCTCATGCTCCAACACGTTGAGACCTTTGGTCAACAAACATTGAATATTTAAAAATAGTAAAACAAAACCATTTCTTATCTGGTATGCTACAATACACACCATCATAAAACAGTGTATGAGTGTTATCTGGTTCTAACCAGCAGGAAGGTGATAGGAGGTTTGCAATTCATAAGCATCAAAATCTGAAATAATTAAACACAAGATAAAATCTCCGTAATTACAAAAATTCTAGTTTCTAGACAGAACATTATTATGTAAATTGAGTTTGTCCCCATTCTCATTTGATAATAGACAGGGCATGTCAGTGGAGAAAAGGAAGGACAAAGAGCTGGAGGATGAGAAAAATATGGTGATCAGGGCTTTGATTTACTTGTGTCAGGTGATGCCATAGTGGAGACGATGACTGGTGGTCCAGTGCGCCGGGAAAGCTTCTGATTGGCGAAGCTAGAAATCTGGCCTGTTGTAGCAGCACCCACAGGCACCAGGGTGCTCTCATGGGGTGCTGACCCCACCTTGCGCATTATATGTGGGCTTGGATGTGGATTGGTAATGGATGTCATTGTGGCCAGGCTCCGATCCCTCTTCATCAACTCCATGGGCACAGTGTAGTTAGTGGAGTATGCCTTGGGGGCCTGCTGAGGCGGCAGAGCAGGCACGGCCATTGACTGTGGCACTCCAGCTAGAGCTGGCATCTGCTGTGGCACACCATGAATTGATGTCGACAAAGTCTGCAAGCCTGGAATTTGTGGTGGCATTCCTGGTATGTGTGATGGAAGGGCTATTTGCTGGGACATTGCAGTCATAGATGGCATGTGGAGGCCAGCTTGAGGAGTGTAGGCAGACATTGGACGAGGCTGGACAGGGACTATGGCACCACTAAAAGACCCTGGTGTCCTGGCTCCAGGATATCCAGTTGCCTCTAGAAGCTGCTGGGAGGGAGCACTACTTGGCCTGCGGCCCATGACCTCACCCATCCTGGGAGTCTGCAGAGGATTAGGGGGTGGCTGCATATACTGAGACTCCATGCCTGGGGTCATTGGTGGTTGCTGGTGCACATATATGTCACTGCGGTGGCTAAAGCTGTTAGACCGGCCACGCACTGGAGCAGTAGGGTGGTGGGGGGTGGGAGGTACATCAGGTGGACGTTTACAGCTGAGTGCCACACGAGAAAGAACACGTGCCTGTCCTAGGTTGGGTGCAACAGAGCGAACATCATTTTCTTCCATAACAGCCAACATTGCAGTGGAATCAAAGCCTTGCTGCAGCAGAGAGGTAATAGTGCTCTCAGAAAGGCCTTCGTTACGTAGAAAAGCCAAGAACTCTGGATCTGCAGTCTTCTTAGGGTCCACAGGAACCAATGGGGTTTGAGGGGTTGTAAGTGGAGGGCCAGGAATAGCAGGTTGAATAGGAAGCTGAGGAGGAAACTGAGCAGGGACAGTAGCTATGGTTTGGGTAGTAATTGGAACAGGAGCTGGTAGGGGAGAGTTAGGGTCATAAATAGGATTTGGGGGTGCCAAAGGTTGCGCCTGCTGAAGAGGTGCAGAATGCATTTGCTGAACTGGTTGCGCAGGAGGAATTTGCTGCACTTGTTGACCAGGTGGCATTTGTTGCACTTGCTGAACTGGTGGCATTTGTTGAACTGGCTGCATTTGCTGAACTGGCTGCATTTGTTGCATTTGCTGAACTGGCTGCATTTGCTGAACTGGCTGCATTTGTTGCATTTGCTGAACTGGCTGCATTTGTGGTGCTTGTTGAACTGGCTGCACTTGTTGAACTGGCTGTACCTGTTGCTGCATTTGTGGCTGTGATTGCTGCTGCTGCTGTACAGTGTATGGGGAGGGGCTTTCTTGACGACTAACCATACCTCTGACAGTCCCGTCCATTCCTTGAGATGAAGGATCCACCACCAGGCAGGTGGCTGCAGGTTGATTAGGATCCAGTGGTCTCCCATTAATGTCCGTATACAATGTACGTCCGGTAAGAGAGGCTGGTGGCTCAGCACCATAACGGGGAGAAGTGGGCTCTATGCCATAGCGTGCGGGAGAAGGTGCCCGGCTTGGAATACGCTGCCCATCTGGCATCATTTTGGCTCCTGGGGTAGCAGGTGGGGGACCAGGAAGAGATGGTTCCCTGTAAATGCGGTTCATTTCGTGAGCAGTAGGGGGTGGAGGAGGAAGTGGGGCAGGAGTAGGAGCTGGAAGGCCAGACCTCCCACCTTGGTTCTGGTCCCATGGTGGCCGAGATCCTCCCATCATTCCATAATGAGAAGTGGACCTATTGAGGGGATGAACCTGCTCTGCACGATAAAATCCATCAGGTGACCTAGAGAGTATGCCAGGATCTTGTTGATAAAAGTCAGGCGGTGGTAGAGAACCACGGTGGGCCATGGGTTGCCGATCGTAGTGGCTATTCAGCTCAGGAACAGAACTCTTCCTCATGCTGCGAGTGTCTGGTCGATCCAAGTAGGTTTGGTTGTAGAGAGAGTCCTGGTATGAGTACTGCTCCCGTTTCATATCTAGGTCAGGTGGACGCATCCCAGAGGGTGGTTCATACCAAACTCCTCCTGCATCCCCTCCATAGGACAAGGAATTCCGTCGCCCAGTCATCCTGGCCTGTTGCTCATAAATGCTCTCACTGCGCTCCCACTGATTCTCATTCCCACCGAGTGTGTCCCAGCTCTGGGAGCGACCAATCGGCAACTGCTTGCTGGAGATCAACATCAGTTACAGAGACACTCCACTCTAAGAAAAAAAAATGCAGGATAGGGTTCTCTCTTTCAGCTCTTTAGGCAAATATAAAGCAGTGAGAGGAAAAAAGAAGCCACAGAATATATCCTTTTCACCAGAGTTCCACCTGTTATTTCTGTCTCTCCTCTCTTTGGGAGTTCTGGTTATCAGGTAGCTCCTCCTGGTAGGCGATCGCTGAATAATTAATCTGGGGAGTACTGCTCTTGGTGATGTAGGATGGAAAGAGGATACCAAACGCTCTTGCACAGTGGCTGGAGGTGAAGGCAGCCTGGCTACTCCATTGCGGAAATTCAAAGTGACAACCGTGAACAGGCGACGGGATAGAAAGAAAGAGAATGAGAAAACAGGGAGGAAGGGCACATTTTCAGGGGGGAGGGTTGGTGGGGTGGGCAGGGGCTTGTGTTAATCCAACAGAGCTGATCTACTCCTACTCTGGGACATTTTACTCGCTCGATTGCTATGAGGGATTACAGACTAAATAAAGCCTGCTTAAATCCACTGCCCCCCCTTGTGACGTTCCATACACACATGCACACAAAGACACGCACAGAAACATTAACTCATGCTTACTGTGCTAGTACTTACACAGCGACAATATAGATGATGATGGTGATGATGATGAAGTAGGTAATGACACATTTTACAATGGGACACACCTACCTGTGGCTGATAATTGTGGAGCTCTGTGTATCTGTTCAGTCTCTGTCCAGAGGGTAGCAGAACAACTTTCCCGGGACCCCAAGGGGCGGGACAAAGCAGCAGACCAGTGAAATTAAAACAGATCTAATGCACCAGTGCTAAGTCGTACAGCACTGTCAGTAAGCAACAAATCCTGATTGAACAATAATCCAGCAACTGGGCCAGAAACATGTGCACAGTCATGCAACTGCAAAGAACATGACTGCACAGTTCTGTCATATGTCAAAAACAGAACTCATAAAAAAAACATTTTATATTCTGCATATGTAACTTTGTCATCATTACATTATTACATTCAACAATCAGTTTACTACTACTAGCTACTGTACTACACTACACTAAATTGCAAGACGGCTTCTTTGAGGCACCTTATGAATCACCAACATGCTTCCTTACTTAGGCTTATAAGCAATTAAAAAACATGCATTAACAAGCTATTTTAGAGAGTGAGAGAGAGAAGAAAAATGGGAAATTGCACATCCAATTTCAGTATTAAACAATTAAACAAGCATTCAAGATACAGCCCTGAAAAAAAATAAGAGACCACTGCAAAAATGTTCAGTTTCTCAGGTTTTTATATTTTATAGGTGCAAGTATTTAACTGAACAACCTTTGGCTTAGTTTTTAAGAACTGCTGACAATATTTATGCTAATTTCCAAAAACAAATATTGTTCTTAAGCATAATTTTAAAGGAAATGAAAATACATGAAAATAAGAGAAATTATAGTGTTTACAGAACTCTTGTTCACCCAACAAAATCGCAATGGTTACTTTTGACATACTTCTAGTAGTGTTTTGCCATCCAACTGGTCACACTGCAAGACAGTGTTTATTACAGCAGTGTTTTTTCATACTTTTCCACATTAAATGAGATCTGATTCAGGTGATCAGCAATCAGTACCTCATGAAGCAGAATGAGATGTTTGTGTAGGAATTTAACAGACACTGACATGAAATGGTTGTCATACTCTGAGATGCTGATGTGAAAATAAATTACAGTGGTCTCATTTTTTTCTGGAGCTGTATATGCATGTGACTATGGCTTTCCAAGACTTGCAGAATTACTGGTAAAATTAAAGATTATCAAAAATGTCTGTTTAGTGGTTCAATCTAACATGAGTATGTGCTGTGTTTATCAAATGCATGCAAAAAGTGTGCCATAGTTCACCATATATGGTCAATTAGCTTCTTGGGCAAATCGGCAAACCACTTGTAAATACTGTATTATAGGGATAATAAACCACTTGTAAATACTGTATTATAGGGGTAATAAACCACTTGTAATCCCTACAATACAGGCCCATAGTTACCCCAGACAATAACAGAAAACAGACACATTAAGTAAAATGATTTCATGAAAGAAGGAAGTAGAAAAGTATGAAATGTACATGTATGTCTTCCCTGCATGTTTTACAGCAGCCACTTCTAAAAGGTTTCCTTGTGATTTGTTTTCTCTCAATCTCTACAGCAGCTGCCCCTCAGGCTAACTAACATAATTAATTTTAGATTTCATGAATACAAAACATTTCTTTTATCACTTAGCATTTTATTGCTAAACACCGTTAGACAACCCCAGTAAGTATCAATATTCAGCCCCAACAGTGCAATCTTTATAGCACGTCTACACACCTCATACACTGCATCTCTACAGTTCTGATTCAGTGTAATCAAACTGAAGAGTGCTCCAAACAAGAAGAAAGGTGTATCTCTTTGGGCATTTAGCAACTGGCTGCTCTTGCCTTGCATCCGTTTTAGTAGCATTTATATGTCAGCAGGCTCTACTCTGAGGGGCTATACTGGTCAGGAGTGCTGATGGTGAAATAAAGATCTGGGCCTCATGTTGATATGACTACACTTCACAGTGTATCAGGTTTTAGTGAAACATTGTGTTTATTTGTTTAGAAAGTGTAGAAAGTGTGAGATACCATGAGTTTTACATATTTAACCAGAGATTAGAGCAAAAAGAAAATGATCTCTCTCATGCAGGTACAAGACGATTGTATCTTAGGAAAACAACATTAAAACAGTGTAAATATAATGAGTAAATCCATGGCCTATAAAGGCTTCCTTAGTGTAATACTAAGGAACCAAATACATTAACAAATCATTTTTTCTTACATCTGTACTTGCTGTGATCCTAGCAAGTATCTCGGTAAGTCATATATGTTGCTATCTTGGGACTTACAGTTTCCTGCATTTTATACCCTCTATTTCTGCGCTGGTTTTGACAAATATTCAACAAATATTGCACTTCATTGGGTGTAAATCAGCTATTGAGACGGTAAGAATGGTGCACTCGTTTCTCAGCACTGTTACACAATTAGACAAGATTACCCAGAACTGAGAAAAAAAAAAAAAAAAAAAACACATGCCCACCAGCATCACCATGGGGGCAGTACAAAAAAAAAAGAAAAGAGGACCATGGCAAATGAGATTTTCTAACAGGAAAACAGTCAGGAACATGCCTTCCTGACTGTTTTCCTGTTAGTGTAATATCAATTAAAGACAAAAAATAAGCAAACAGACAAATTCATGTCTGAGGAACATAACTAATCTAACGGCTCTAATAAACTCCAGGACATTTAGCTTCAGTGAGCCTCGTCTATCCAGAGTGCAAATTTAAGTATTTCCTGTTCCTCCATGGCATAGATATGAATGAATAAAATGGGAAGAAGAGACTGATTAGAACTGAAGCAGAATTTAGAGAAATACAATAGACAGTCCAGGAACACTGAACATTCTATTAAGATGGAATGCAGAACATGACTGCTTGTTAATTAATTATACTTTTACTGCTACACATTAATACTATACTTACTTCATTAAAATAGTTTTACAAATGAATGTGTGCCACACATGGTTATAACCATGTTACATTAATGTAAAAAACACACAGCATGTAACTGAGCAAGTTCTACAAAGACTTCCTGGCTTGTGATGTTTCAAATTATAATTACATTACTCTAAAATGACTCTCTCTCTCGTACTCTCTCCCTCACACAATTACTCCACATAAAATCCAATAATGTTAATCCTCAAGTTGCGTGAACTGAACAGTGACATATCCTGGTATTCCCACTTCACCTCATCAAGAGGGCAACTGTTTCAGAAACCTCACTTCACCCTCATTAAAGGGGAATTCCTCCGGCTTTTCAGGCACTCTGCATAATTAAATGGATACGATGCAAACAAAGTCATTTGATGGGAAATATTATGTTCCAAAAACACTTAACAAGTACTGTCACAACAGTGGTGTTAGGAACAAGCGTGTGAAGCATTGAATGTGTGTAAAAGGCATTTATCATAGTGTGGTTGTGTGTGTGCAAAGCAATGCACATAAAATTACAATACAGGCTACAAAAAGAGCCAAAACAACCACTTGAAATCCATTCACCAATATGGCCTGTTCCTCCTAGCTTTCCAATCTTCTTTCCCTTGTCCTCTACCCATGCTTGTCCTCACCACGCCAATTAAACAACACAGCAGATACCTTCTAGCTTTTCACATCATAATGAACATAATGAATAAGGGCTTGAAACTCAGTGCCCAGAGATCAGCACTTAATACACAAAAGCAAGAGGACGCTGCTCAGTAGATTACCATACCGGACATCACAAAACACACATCAGCAAAAAACACTGCCCTTAAGGAACATCTCAGTTTGTACTGCTGTATTGTTGAGTGTACCATAAGTGTTGTATGAGATTCTAATGAGCATGCTTTTCATTATTCTACACTGGTATAATGACAAAGCTGAACATAATTAAAAAGAAATCAAGGCGCTTTCTAAAACAAGTCCACTACCACTCTCTCATACTTGATAAATAACTCTGGAACATGTCTCTCTGATGGATAAAGCATACTGCTGAGTTAATTGTCTCTGCTTTTCTGCACTCCGGGGTTTTTTTTCTGGTCAGGCTCTTTTGGCAACCACAACCCCCTCTGGGTCTGTTTGCCACAATCAAATGTAGATGAGATCATTTTCCATTGTAATTAAGCACAAAAGTGGCGACTTGTTTTTGTAGCAAGCCTCCCTTCCCTCTGTGTGCCATTTTTTTTTCAGGATTGTATGTGATGGCAGATTTTTGCTCTGCGGGCTTTAATGTGAACACAATTTCAACTGTGTAACCACTTAATTTAGCAGAACAACGTCCAGAGTAAACCCAGACACAGTTTTTTCCCCTTGACCCCACAAACAAATCCGGACCTTGTAATGGAGACCATTTAACATGTTTGGTTTGATGATACATGCTCAAGTGAAACGAATCTCACTGGACTTTCCTCCCAGTGATCGTCTTTAAGTCTCTGGAGACGCGTTCCCCCTGACTGGTTTCCGAACTACAGCCCTAATTGTTCTGTGCAGAGGGAAAGCAGAGCCTGCCAAATCAGACCTCATCCACTACTTACAGAGGGAGGATCAGTGGTCAAGTATATAGTTTATACTGCCATAATATCAGGCAGTTAGAATGAGCCAAACCACTATAGTCTTTCACTGGAGTGGATGGAAAACTCCCAGAGTTTAGAGTTGGCGTGTGTGTTTATGTCATACGTTTGGCAGTTTACGATCTCATTACTACAGAGCAGCGGAGAAGGTGGAAAAAACACTTTCAAGGATCTTTTAAGGAGACTCTCTTACACACACACACACACACACACACACACACACACACGTTTATCCTGCACCTACACTCAGTGGTCATTTTGTCAGAAACACCTACCATATATGTGCACTTTGTGGGTTTGTGATTGCGGACTGCAGCCATTCTGCTGCTGAGCAATTTACCAGTCACCCTCTATCATTTCTAATGGAAAGTGAACACTTCAAGACCACCAGTGACCACATATTATTTGGCTTGTGGACTGTTCTCAGCAGCAGGTGTACCAACATGAAAGTGGAATCATGGTGTACACTGTGCTGGTGGGAGTTTGTCAGTTCATCAGCAACACTGCTGAGATTTTCAGCACATCAACGTCACTGCGGCTGTTGTCAGACAAAAAAAATAATGGAATAGAACACCGGATGATGACTAACACAGTTTGGTAAATCCCTTTCGCATGGGCACTTTTAGCCAAAAACACATCTGTAATTAACCGCAAAAGAGTAAGCGTGAACAGGAGCCCGGTCGGTGCAGCTGACGTAGCAGTTTGCACATTCAATCACCAGAAATTACAGAGAGGGCTCATGTGTGAACAGAACCTGATACTTTACTGGGAAATTAGCAATGTTTATATTACTACACTGTTTTTTCTTTGTACAGTTGAATTGTCTTGTTTAATTTTTGATGGGAATATATTTTGAACATGATTCTAGAAACAAATATTTTCTTTACATTTGTTTCTAGGATCGTGTTCCAAATATATTCCCGTGAGATAATTGAATTATAAAATCCAACCTGTGACTGTTCACAGCTGCTTTTGCGCACAAATGACACAGCATGAGAAAGAATATTTTTAGTTTAGTTTTCAGAGAGAAAAAAAAAAAAATCAGATATGAAGTTGCTGGCAATTCATGCAAGGAACACCACCTTTAACAGGGACAGCTTTGTCTAATAAAGTGTGCCAGCAAGTGTGTATCCGCTTTGCATACAATACAAAAGCCCTCAAACCATTAAACAGTGTAACCACTTTCTAAAAAAATATCTTACCTTCACAGATTCTGTCAAGCCTTTGGCGTTTGACTTTGTGTTTGTCAAGTAAAGCCATCGTGGTGTTGCAGACCCCTTCCTCTTGGCTAGCTGTACACTGGGCTAAGCCTCAGGATACTACTGCCCCCTCAGTCCGCTGCAGAGCATATCGTCACCTTCAGCCTGCACATGCACACACAGAAGGGTCTCATTCAATAGACAACTTTCATTCAAACTGATACCTACATTTACCTACATTGTCTTTTCACTGAACACTGAACGGACATGTTCAGGACAGGTCAACTGGACAGTTGCAATAACAAAACCTTCCCACAAGAGGGAGCTATATTGTTATTCCAGCACAGCACAGACTTACTGAGTTCATAAACCTCATTTTAATCAGTCCTTCCTTATTTGTTACAATATGTGAACTGTAAATATATAAACAGTTTTTCAGATTTTGAGTTTATGTTCTAAAAGAACTGTACACAAATTTGTTATCTAGAAAAAGGGACAAAACTATGCGGCAATCAGGTGTAAGCCTGTCTATATTTTCTTACAGTATTTTGGAGTGTTAAGCCCATTTGAGATTTCTTAACCACTCACTCATTGATGTCTGAGGTAAGTGTGGGATGCAGGTATGCAGTTAAATACCAACACCAGTTAGCTGTGTTTGTCCTTTGACACTGATGGGATGGTCCTATAGGAAACATCATGTCTGTGCTGAAAACAGAGAGAAGCTGATAGCAGGAAAAAGACAGACAAAAAAGCAAATTCCATGCTGAGCCATACTCTCTGTGTTTCTTACTCTCTGTCTCTCTCTCTCTTTCACACACACGCAGCCACTGAATTAAGATTTTGGGCCCTTTCAGGCAACCTGAAAGCGATCACAACACACTCCCCACATGCACTCCGAAGTACTAAACCATTACACAAAAGCATGCCTCAATTTCAGCCATTATGCTGGAGGCCAAATATCAGTCATTCAGACCGGAGAGCGCAGGCACTCAGGGCACCATAATAGAGCTTTTTATCATAGCCCTCTGTCATCAACATAAATAACAAACTCCGTTCCTCTAATCCCCTGCTGTCTGACTCCATTTCTCACCTACTCCCCACATCTAGTGTCTGCTCTCCATTATTTCTGCTTTTGACTGCATTACTTTCACCTAAACTTCCAGAGTGAGTCACATCCTACCAGCCCAGCACATAAAACATCACTGCACCTCAACCACTAGAACACTATCTGCATACAGGTAAAACACTTACATTTGATCTTATATGATTCATATGCAAATAAGAAGGGTGAAGCTCTCTACTGGCTCTTCTGCTACTGTCAGGTTTTATCAAGCCCAGAATGCACAGAAAAGTCCAGGTTATGTAAATGCGCATTTAAGGTGCATGGAAGCCACAAGTTTGAACTGTTCTAAGCTGCTTATTGTCAGTGTTGTAACAAAGTCTTATATATCCTCATATAGCTTTATAGGAAATGGAAGCTGTGTTCTTAAATCCAATATAATCAGCAAAATGAGGTTCATGGGCCATTTCTATTGTTCTAATGTACAAAACAGGTGGCATTTTCAAACAGTGCGAAAACACCCCCCCCCAAAAAAAAAAAATTCAGTGGTTTTGTTACATATTACATATCATATACTAAACTGAGCTGGTGCCTTTCAGTTGTTTTTTAGTGGTTCTGGGCGTGGGGCGTCGAACATCACGTGGCTACTTCTTGTACGGAAGGGCCCTGAGTTTTCTGTGTTCTAAAAAATGCAGTGTGAACCTTTCCTTAAGGCTAAAAGAGGGTAGTGAGACAAACACACACACACACACACACACACACACACACACACACACAAGTGTAGGTTACTCAGTAGGCAGAGTATGTCAATTCTGAACCCTTCTCAGATTCTCAGCTTGTTAACACCTCCTAACAGGCCATTAATTAGCAGCGGGGGACCTCACAGCTCTATCAGTGAAATATGCCGGCGTGTGCTGCTCAGCTAACTTTACAAGTTAGAGACATTAAAGGGAGGTAAACACCAACAGCCTTCAAACACATAGGATATCATGTAAGAAGAACAAAGACTACATTGATGATATTTGGATCGTAAGACATGGTATAAAGAGTCTGCAAGTAGTTTTGCTCCGCAGTGAATGTTCCTCTGTCAGCAAAACATAACAATAAAGTCAAACAAACAAGAAAGCAGTAAAAAGTATCAATATTTTGTTTTCTAAAAAGTAGTTGAAAATGTGTGAGTTGGTTTGAAGACCCCAGATTTGGTTCTAGATTTCTCCTGGATGTCTCCAGCCTGCAGCACATCAGATTTAATTTGATGGAGTGACTGATCCTGTAAAGATATTTGATGGGAACTCCAAGTACTTCTGGGCTTCCCACGGAGAGGTCAGGGAATGGTTAAGTGAACACGATGACACTCATAAAATCACTGTTTACTGTATTAAAGTTAATTTTTATGCATTATAACATTTGTGCTTACTGCCCACCTCAACAGCTTTTAAACATGAATCCCTCAGGTGCTTCCGACTACACGGTACAGCGTGCATGCAGATTATTCAGTACGAACTGTTGAGGTATAAGCTGTCATTACTTGTTATTTCCTTTAGCCTCTTAACTCCAGTGAAAAATAAACTTTGGACAACATGGCTTACGTGACTAAATTGAGAAGAAGGAAGGAAATTGTTATTTTCCTTTGAACTACTGCTTTAGTAAATTTTACAAAAATGATCCACTACCGAAGCGCAATGACCGAACTAAACAGAATAAGATCAACCCAAGTCGTCCACCTTATCAGCATTTGTGAGCCAATAGACAAGCTTTGTGCAAAATTTAGACTGCTGATAGGGTGAGTAAATTACATTTTATATACATGTTATTAACATTAATGCTTCTCATTTAGTTTACACCACAAAACTTTCAGCAAATATGTTCAGCACTGCTCGTTGCTGGGTTAGGTTTGTAAAGAAAAGAAAGAGTAGCAACGGAATACCAGGGAATTGTTATTGCCATCAATATAAAAATGCTGAATGATATCTGGCCTTTGTAATCACTACATCTTACAAAATGTGTTGGGTTAACTTCGGCTAACCCAGACAGCCCTTCCATCTTGCAGACTGCGCTCATCTGTGAGGGACTGGGGCGTGGGAGTGTGGGCTGGCATCTTTTGTAGAAGGGAGGAGAAGACATGCTCAGTCCAGCAGAGAAACACAGAGTCTGGGCATAAAAAGCCAAGAGGAGAGCTGGAGACACTCTTCCTCTCAAAGTCTTCCTTAATAGACCTATCAATCTCAGATACACACACAATAACAAAATCCTCAACTCCCTTCCCTCTCATGTAATTTCAGAGAAGGACAGAAACCATTAACGATGTAAAAAGAGGAAGATATTCATTACAGTCGTTATTGTCTGGTTACACAAGATAAATGTTAATGAGCTGTTTGGGAATTGTTCGAAGTGTTGGTGCGCTGCTAAAGTGGTAATATTTTGAGATTACAGCTTCAAAATGGAAATATTATTAATGTAGTTTATATTTCTCAAAGGGGGGGTGGGCAGTAGCTTTTCAGAGGACACAAAGAGATCACCTGTATCCACTTCAAAGCCATGTCTATGTTTTAAAGTGCTCTCTCCCACAGAGCATGAATTACAGCTGTCCCATTCACCGACGCGCTGCTTTGATTTATCTGCACCTGTGAGCATGTGTCCACGCGAGAGAGACAATGATGGCTCTGCTGCGTTTTGTGATTGATATGTCTGAGCCCCCACTTCGCGAGGCTACTGAGTGTGACGCTGCACAATTTATTATACCATTTTACAATACAATGTCATAGTTCAACATTAAATGCTCAGGGGAAATGATAACTGATAGCACTACTCATTCCGAACCACCGATATTTCATCGTTTCCACACAAAGTCCGACACATTTGCAAAATGAATAAGGACTGTGGACTCTGAAACTGGTTTGTTGCCACTGATCATATTTGAAGTGCTTGACATTTTGAAAGAGCTCAGCATTGCTTTGTTGGGATGCCACGTTAAATATGCAGATCCTTTTCTCTCTCTCAGCACTCACTCTCTCTCTCTCTCTGTTGAGGGAAATCACTGCAAGCATGAATCTTAAACAGTGTTTTGGATTTCTTTTGGTTTCTTCCCCCTCCACCTTCATCCAGGGACCTCTGCTAAAATGCCATTGCCAAAAAAGACCTGCTGCAGCCTCACCCACCTTCTTCAGCACGTCAAGAGAATAGCCACGATGTCAGCGAGCCACACCCAGCGCAACACCTCCTCCAGCTCACAGACTGCAGAGAGACAGAGAGGAAAAGCTCTTTTCATAACAGCAGACAGAGGCTCGGAATATGCCAGTGTTTCACAGAGACTAATGAATATTAATGTGCTGACTCTTTTGCAAAACTGACCTTTTGTTTTAACTCTGCAGGGAAACGTTAGAACACTTTCTTTTTACACAAATATGAAAGCCTTAAACTGGGAACAAATTCACTCATGATTACTTCACCCTCCACCCACACAGTGCAACTCTCCGTCTACACACTGTCTTTTCCTCCCTCACTTTCACAGTAGTGCACAATTAAGACGATGCACACAATGGAATGTAGCAGGTTAGAAATTCTGCAGCACATTAGACATGAGCTACAGAATTAAGAGCTATTGGATAAAAATTAGGACATTTTACAAAGCACAGTTTTACACTTATCCAGATAACTTAAAGTAAAATAAAGTAAAGCAGCCCCTTATAGTCACACATGAACAAACACCAATGAGGGGCGCCTGGGAAGCAGAGTGTGGGGACGGTAACTTGCTCAAGGATACCTCAGTGGTACCTCAAGGATACCCAGGGTCCAGCTGCCCCAAGCATATACATTACTAGAAAAGTTTCCTATTGGACAATCCAGCTTTACTGAGACTTAGGGCCAACAATACGACAACATCTGTAGTAATTTTGATAATTTTTGCATCTTATAGAACTCATGTCAGATACACTTTTATGAAAATATCATGGATATTATCAGTATCTGTTACAGCAGTCCCACCAGGTTTCATTATAAAGAGGCAATAATTAGTATTGTTTAACTGCAAATCATTTACATGTAATTCTGTAAGTGTTGGTAGTGCTGTATTTTCTAAACACAATATTAATTCATTTTACTAACTTGTTCATCTTTGACTTATCAAACCTAAGAAAAATTAAGGATTATGATACTTATTGTATCTTACGGTCCTGAAGCATCAGAAAATGTTTTTTAAAAATCCATCCTTACTAAAGGTGTTCGTCGGCCCATTAGTTTCAAGAGAAAAAACAAAACCAACCTGCTCAACTAATAGACACACAACAATAACCAGATCGATGCCTTGCCACGATTACCTTATCACCTCAGATATTTGGCTTGGAATGAGTTTTAATGCTGAAATATACATGTTGATGTCATGCTCCACGACTTCAATATTCTGGGCAATTTATAGCAATCAGGGCATCATTGTGTCCTATAATGTGGCATAGATACATAACTGACACTGACGCAGGAGACACTGACTGATATTCTCCTCTCTCTTTTAAGTATCTCATTTACTGTCTATGGTGGAAATTGCTGTCAATAATTTAAACTAGATTCCTGGTTGAGTCCCATCAGAGTAATGTGGTCAGAGGGAGGCAGGGCTTATACCACCACCCACTGTCTCTGAAAATCTCAACAGTTCTAGAGATTGTGATTTTCTGTCTTTATTCTGCTACAGTGTATTAGACACTATAGCGAAGTTTTAATCTAAAAAAATATGCAGGGTATAATGAGAGTTATGTAGCTTAACACTGAAAATGACCGCAAAATCCAAAACTTCCGGTTCTATATTTGCAGTTGCAACAGAGTCCTGAAATGTAGGAGTGTTGCAACCCCTCAACACCCCCACATTCCCTACTTCTGAGTTACTATGCAAACCCTTAGCAGACTGGTATGTTGCATAACAAAGAGAGATCATATACAGTACATACACATCTATAATTATTGAAATTGGTGTCCTCTACAATACTCAGCAGTGGTCTGACCAAGTGTGCGCACAGGGGGTCATTTTTTGGAATTTTAACGAGACAAGGTCCAAGAGAATGACTCCAGGGATAAAAGATCAAGACCATTATGAATGGCTTAAATATCAACCACAATAGACATGTTGCTTGGCCTGACCCTCCTGTGGTTTACTCTGTGCTGTTCAGCTCCTCCTGACTGAATGAAAGCAGCATGGCACTGAGCATCTCCATCTGTCTCTACATGCAGGGGTCTGCTGGCTCTGGCCCCTCTTCCCCCTTCTGAGTGTGAGAGTGTAAGTGTGTGTGTGTGTGTGTGTGTGTGTGTGTGTGTGTGTGTCTGAGAGACAGAGAGAGAGAGAGAGAGACCGAGCAAAAGAGAGAGAGAGAGAATCAAAGAGACAGTTCAACTCTATTACCCCACACTCATCACATTCTGAGCTCAGGGAGAAAAATCAGAGCTATCAAAATAATTTTACAGAGCTATGAATGACATTAGGGCTGAATGTTTCCTCTTGGGCCAGATGCCAAGCTATAATTTCATACCAATTACCTCTCCGTAAAGCAATATTAAAAATCCTTCAAGTTGAATTCCTCTTGACTTTGAAAAGATCTTGGCACATTACTCCAGAGAATACCGAACAGGGAAAAAAATGCACACACACTAAATATGTTATTAAAAATGAGGTAAATCATTAATGTTCATACTTGTGTGGCTCAAGGGTCTGTAAAATTCACACTCTACTCAACCTCCTATTTGTCAGAAAAAACACAGTAAAATCTTCCATGTAGCGTTAAAATGCCTGTTTAACTTTAATAACTGCAAATGTTCTTATATTAATTTGCTTAATTACACAGCGAGGAAACACGTAACTATACACACATTTGTTCTTCACTGTTCTTTTATCTTTTCTCTGGCAACATCGATGCTAATGACAATGTGGCAGGAAGGCAGCCAGCACCTAGAGATAGTACACAGCCTGAAATAAAGCTGTAAATGAAAAAAAAAACATGGATAGAGTAAACATCTGTGAAAAAGCATATTTTGAATGTGTGAATCGCAGTTCTAGGAGCTTAAGACAGTGCAGTGCTGCATTTATTTTTAAGGTATACAGGATCTGAGGGTCAAGACTGAATTCATTTTTCTGTTTTTTGTGTTAAAAATACAATGCACAAACTGACTTGGCTCAGACAAATAAGTTTTCAAATTGTTCTACTACTGTGATGCTAGCCCACTCAAAATCGAAGCTCAAAGCTCACAACCCCAGGAATTTAAAAGTAAGCCCAGTCATGTGAGCAAGCATAGCATAACCCACATCCAGATGCTGGGTTTTCATCACTGAGTCTGGTTCCCATGAAATGCAGCCAATGAGAGATCCTTGAAAGAGATTTAAACCCAAGACTGTGTTGCGCAATATTATTTAATTTATGAACACTGTTTTAAATATGTATTTGTCATTTTATCAGGTACTCAATTGAAACAGTCCCACCTTTTCAATGCCTACCACATATTACCATTTTCCAACAAACTCTGCAGCTGTCTCTTAAGCAAGAGTGTTATTCAAATAACTAGGCTTGACCGCCTTGACACACACCTTCGGAAATGTATGCCGAAATGCAGGAAAATAAACCAGGAGAGGCAGCACAAATTCTGTCCTTTCACATCTGCAGATAAGAGTTTGTGTCCCCCACCAACCTGAACAGAAGAGATCATAAATATTAAAGAGCATTTTCCTGTCTCTGTGATAGTTTGTGTCCGTCTTCATGCGCTGTCATGTGATTCTGTGCGTGATGTGTTACTGCCTGAGGGATGGCAGAGAATGGGGGGGTATTTGCAGATGGGATGGTAGGAGGGGGATGTGTTCAAAATCAAGGTCACCCGTCATTTCACCTTAACACGCAACTGTGAATACATAACAACCTACATCAGCACCCGCTCTTTCAAGGAAGGAGAAGAATACTCACCCCTCAGGCTACGTGAAGAACAAGCTATTTTTCAGAGAATGCACAGTAGAGTGGTCAACAGTTATTACTCAATATCACTAAGGCAAATTAAATTTAGGACAGTTGTCCATCATATACTGAATAAGAGTATTTTCTATGGGGTCTGTCTGAGCAAGGAAGGGACCATTAAAGACACACCAGAGCATCACCTACACACTCCCTTCTCCCACATTTCATCTCACCAACAATTAGCCATGTCCACTGTCATCTGTACACACATGAGAGCAGTCACTATTTGAGCACTATACTGTTTTTATACAGCACTATCTGTAATGGGCCTAAATAAACAATAAAAGTATACAGAGCCTTTCAATAATTTGATTTTAAGATACCTAAATGTAAAAAGAGGTAAATATATGAATGGGTGTGTCCATTAGGCTCTGTTCCTTATTGTAAGACTCATCAGACTGCCAACTATCTATGGGGCTAACAGACACTTTCTGAAATTTGCTTTTTTTTTTTTTTTTATGAACACTATGTAGAACTATGTATTATTAAACACAGATCACTCCACTTGTGTCCTGAGGTCACTTTTTCCAGCTGCTGTTGGCCAAACAGAATACCCTCATATTCAAAATGGGATACCTAACTGTTTGATATATATTTTAAAAAAATTGAATAAGGATAAGTTGTTTCAGTATTTAATGACTGTGTGCAAATATTCATGAAATTTAATGAAGCAACTCATACACTGAATATTTCAAAGGATAAAGTTTTTAATCAATTCCTTTATCACTACAATTCAACACCAATTTTTTGTAAAAAAAAAAAAACAACAAAAAAACCTGAAACTTCTAAATATTTTACATTAGAAGGTAAAGAATAAAATGACAGTGTATATAAGTGTAAAAAATATATATAGCCAAAGTCCTTTTGATATGGCTAATAAGATTTATATCAACACAGAATGCAGTTCCTGATCCTTAAATACATTTCTGTGTATTAAAATGATCAGTGCCTCAGTGACATGGTGTTCTACTGTAGACCACTGGTAAAATGGGAAACTGTCAAAATGTAGATTTTGGAATGAAACAATAAAAATGTGTACTTTATTTATAGCCTTATGAATCTGCCCCTCTGGGCACAACCACCTCCTTCACTCTGGGTGGTGATCTCACCGGTGCCACGCCCCTTCAATGACGTCATCCAAGTGTGACTTTTACCACATGTCTTTTAGAATCTCATACGCACACATTAAACTATATTAACTGCATTTTTAAAACCTTATATTAGTTTATAATATTTTAATTATACAAATGTAACATATACAGTGTTAGTTTATATTTATCATTATTTTTAACAAATAATAAAAGTTTCAACAATCGTAATAACGACCATAATAATATTAGTACTAGTAGAAGTAGTAATATCTTAGTAACTGGCTTTAACTGATTTATTGTGACAGTCTTAAAACACACACACACACACACACACACACACACACACACACACACACACACACACACACACACACACACAACAACCACAC
>JBBPCW010000001.1:25888866-25900224 GCA_037974425.1 Phenacogrammus interruptus
ATCTATCTATCTATCTATCTATCTATCTATCTATCTATCTATCTATCTATCTATCTATCTATCTATCTATCTATTCAACAAGGCTCATTTATGAACGTTAAGGATAGCCTATCTGGTCTAATCTTTCAGAAGAGCTTCTGTAATACAAATCACTCTTATTGGTGTAGTGTGATGTTCTTGCCCAGGTGAGGATTGAACACCATCTGCAGTGTGGATGTCAGTGGCATTACCCACTACTCTACAGTACACCCACTAAACACCTTTTTATCTAATAGTGACAGATAATTAATACATTTGATGCCTGTGGTGTGTAAAGCTCACTTCCAGCAACGGTCTGTGATTTGTGAAATCTGTCTTCTGCTTAATCCTGTAGGTTTCTGCTTTGTTGAGTGTAGGAAACCACTGTCTTAGTGGCTGAAATCTCACAAATGTCTTCTTTTGTGTTGATTTTGGTGTTTGAAAGAGAAGTTTCCATCATACATGAACTACTTTGGGTTGGAGGCATCATTGTCATCATCCTGGAAAAAACAACTCCATTGCTGCATAAATGCTGTAAATATGTTTTACAAACATGAAAATAAAGTTTCAGTAATTATGCAGTGCAATCAGCACACCTTTGTTGCAACACTTCCTTTAAAACAGTTTTTTTTTTTTACAAGTGATCTAGCTCTGCAAGAGCAAAGTCTGTAACCTAGAAACTCTGATGTTGCCTTCTAAAATATAGGCTTACAAATTAGATTAATAAGTACATGAAACTTTAAAAAAGACAGAATGAAGGAAGGACAAATACAAGCTCCTGAATGAGTTCAGTGGTGCACTTTTATTACTAGCTCAGTGCATGAGTGTAATTTCTATAACTGTGTATGTGTTTTATTAGTATATGTTTGTTTTTCTGCTTATTTACCAACATATTCATTAGTAAAAAAAAAAACAGGCTGCTCATTATTTCCTTTCACTCATTTTATCCGGTTTAAATGGATTAGGTGAAACTCCTACACATATTTTTGGTGGTTCGTGATTCGTGCTGCTCAAAGGCTGAAGAGGTTGTTTTGGTGCTCTCTAGTGGACATGTTTCAAAACACAAGTGAATCTAAAAGGAAATGAGATACACTAAATGGGCAAAAGTATTCACTCAGGTGGTCCCTTACTTCAGTGAAGGGCATAAGAATGCTTCAGCAAACCAAGACATTCTGAAAAACTTAATGCTTCCAAATTTGTGGATCCAGTTTGGGGAAAACCCATTTCTATTCCTGCATGACTGTGTGCTGGTGTACAAAGCAAGGTCCATTACGACATGGTTGAATGAGTTCAATGGAAGACCTTCACTAGCCCGCACAGAGCCCTGACCTCCTATCCAGCATCTTTGGGATGAACTGGAACGGAGATTGCGAACCAGGCCTTGTCCTCCAACATCAGTGCCTGACATCTACAGAATGAATGGGCACAAATGTCCACTGAAACACTCCAAAATCGTTGGGAAAGCCTTCAAAGACGAGTGCAAGCTGTTATAGATGAAACCGGGCGACCAGTCAAATATTTTATAAACGACTGCACGTTACGATACTGATATATGTAGTAAGTATAGTCTTACTACATATTCACATAATGAGACTCCACCCAGGAAACCATAGATTTCTTTAATTTGTGATAAGTGATAACTGGTTTCGAATTTAGTTTATTTTTAGTAACAGAAAAAGACCGAATTTCATAGGCCTTTTCCACATCACATTTTTGAGTGTCCCAGAGTAAGACAGGGGTGCACATTCAGTTGATCACAAACAGCTGATTATAAATATGACCCTTTTTAGCTTTAAATGCACAATTTCCTGGTAGCAGTAAAATCATTAATTAATTCCATTTACACACATACACATTACATATTGACACAATGAATAAAAATAACGTGCTTAAATCTATTTCGTAATAGTTAAAGATTAATTATTACATGTTAACATTTTTTCCTAAATATAACCTGACAATTGCAAACTTTTCTTCGTTTCACAAAATTCCTACATGTCAGGGCTAATTTCTGTAGTTTTCATAATAGCTCAAAAATCGAGGTGGTTTTCCAAAAGTTTGGGCTTTTATTTTGGCCACGATAAACGTTCTTGAACAGGATGTGACGGGTCCACATTCTGTTTGTTGTCACCCATCCCTCCTCCTTCTGCTCCACTCTCTCGCTGCTCTGCCAAAGATCACAATTAAACCAGGACTGATAGTGGAGCAGCAGTGGAGCAGCAGTGGAGCAGCAGTGGAGCAGCAGTGGAGCAGCAGTGGAGCAGCAGTGGAGCAGCAGTGGATGTGTAAACTCTTAAAAGCCTGACTAATAGAGGAACAATAGAGGAGCTGGAGTGGAGCAGAGAGGTGTAGTGTGATTAGAGAGTCTCAGTAAACCCAGACTAACAGTGGAGTAGTGTAGTCTGTGTGCCATGGCTGTTGAGCTGCTGTCTGGTTTAAAGTACGGGACGGTTCTCTCCCTGGCCGCGGTGCTGCTGGCGCTCTGGCTGCGCTCCCCCGAGTCCGCGCTGGATGATCGGCTGGACGCCGTGCTGTCCTCTCTGCTCCGGGCTGAGAGAAAAGTGGGCATGAACAACATCGTCCGACCAAGAGTGGCCATAGGTGAGTCCAGACACACAGTGTTTCCCCTGCTACTATCTCTGTTACTATCTCTGTCTCTTCAGACATGCTCGTTGAGTGAATTTCATTTTATTCAGAAGTTCTATAAAATCAATGAATACAGTACTTGCAAAAGTTAGATCTGTATAGTCTTTTTGTGTTTTGTCCTGCCCTAAATCTCAAATCTTAGATTTAACATATGGTTCTGACAGATCTGTTCAGGTGGCCAAAGCCAAGTGGATTATTGCTCAATGCCAGCAACCTCTCTCTTTCTCTCTTTCTCTCACTCTGTATGTCTGTCTATCTTTTCTCAATCTTTGTCTCTTTCTCGCTCTCTCTCTTTCTGGCTCTCTTTCTCTCCCTCCCTTTACAGGATGTGTTTGTGGTTTTCTCTCACTCAGTTTCTAGTATTTAAGACAGTGATGTGTGGATCTCTAAACTATGTTGTGTTAGACTCTAAATCACAGTCTTTTGTATTCTTTTGCTTTTGTTCTGAATCAAACAACTGACCAGTGATTGGCACTTCACACACCCGCTTCAGTTGCGCATAACGAAAGCTTTTAAGCTGTTCTGTCTGGTAGTCTGACCACTGCAAATAAACCAGAGGCTATTAGGAGGTTTTAAAAGTCTTGTTGTTCTTGTTCTATATTGATACATTCTGCCTGATCTCTGATCATGTGCTTTGCTGGATGGTGTGGTTCAAAGATTACATAATGAAGAGATTAGATATGATTCATTCTAAGAGCTTGTAATTGTGGCAAGCATTATGTCCAATTATTATTTACAGGGAATTCTCCATTTTTTGCATTGGAGGGGGTGGAACCAGTTAGTGTTGATTGGCTGTGCACTTCACACTCTTCTCTTTATCAGGTTTTGGGGGCTGTGTGGACATTATTGTGGATGGTGTGACATTGCTGAACAAGATTGGACTGCAGCCGGCTGATCAGCCTCTCCACCACGACTACATTGAGAATGCAGAGCAGCTGGCCCAGAGTTTTGCCTACTTCTTTGCTCCTGGAGCTGCTTCAGAGTAAGTAAGCAGAGTATTGAAAGGCACATAAAACTGAACTGTTAATGTGCTTACCCTCAGCTTCAGAATTGAGGAGATTTACTTACCATCTCCCTCAAATTCGGAGTCTGTGAAATATATTTTAAGTTTGCAAATGTCTGTCAGGGGGGATAGTTGGGTCGTCTTCTGTAGTTGGGGGAACTGACCACCGCTCTTCTAGTGTGTATATATATATACATTTGCTTATACCACAGTACTCAAATTTCAAGAATGTGCCGATGTCTGCAGATTGCTTCATTCCGACTTCAGCTTAGCCAATACTCAATATAATTATCCAAAGAATCTTTTAAATGTTATAGTATATGAGCTATGCAAACAAAAGGGATATATGTTATATCCATAATATATACAAATATATCTCATGTTATATATGATAACACATTACATGTATATAATGTATAATATATACATTATATATGTTATAGTATACATCATATAGTAATGTTTCATAGTTATTTCTAGCTTTAATTTATCTCCAGTCGGCTGCTTATTTTGTTGCTTACTGCCCTTTTTTGTTTGGGCTTGCCAGAATTTGAAATGCATAATGTAGTAAAATGAGCTTTTGCTGAAGGCTATACATAGGCCTAGAAGCTGACTCATTTGAATTATTTAAAGAGTGCTTACCGTACTGTAGAACACTAGAGAATTCTGCAAAAAAAAAAGTCTAATTGCTATTTTGAGCATGTGAACGACTTTAAAATTCTGTTTATGGGGTGATAAATAAAGTCTCACGCAGTCCCTCAGACTAAGTCTGGAACCACACTTTGCCAAATGCTTGCTCTTCCTTTTCACTGGCCTTTATTACAGTTGAAGTTTGTACAACATGCATTAAGCACTAATAAGAAAATTAACAGGAACAGTATGAAGTGTAATTATTGATAAGCACTCAGGAATACAGGCAAAATCTGACATTTGCTGGTGAGTGTCCCAAAGATTTTAAGGATTATTGTTTGCATCCACCTAACACTACTTTTGCATTATGAGTTATTGTCTTCATCTCTTATCCTATCTGCTTGTCTTGCAGGAGGTTTGTAATGAATGACACGCTCTTTAGTCAGCTTGTGGAGGCGTCTCGAGAGTTGCCGGGGAACCGCTGGTCGGTTGGGGGCAACGCTCCAGTGATGGCTGGCAGGATGTCCAGTGAAGGCTGTGATGTGCTGCTGGGAGGGAGCTTCAGTTCAGACTTTAATGATATTCTCTCACACAACATCATAGGTAGGATCCTTCATCTACTAGCTTGTTTCTGTACATAAAGAAAAGGAATTAAACAAAGGATTAACTACTTAATATATTGTTATGCATCTGAGTGCAGCAGTTTAACTGCACCAGTTCTGTAGGGTTAGAATTTGATTATAATTTTAATACTTACATTTCTGGGTTACCACATCGGTTGGTTCCTGAAAGCAGGTAAAAAATGTCCAAACCAATAAAAACAATTGCTACAGACATTTTTTGTGTCCTTCAGTTCCACAATATTCTACAAAAACCACCATGTTTGGGTCAAAAATTGTCTTTGATTGATCACACATTAGTCACATTAGTCAGCAGAAGTGTTTAAAGTGTTTGTGTTCATTTTGAACGGGATGCATGTTTGTTTGGGAGTTGATGAACGGTCAGATCTTTCTGATATGAAGTGTTTTGAACCTGCTCTGTTCAATATTGTCATTTTCAAATATCTTCAATGTTCTGGGATATTATTTTTTGTTTTGTAAATAAAACTGGATTCTAGTATTATGCAAATAGTTCCTCAAGGCAGATTTATCCTTTCATATTCTACAGTATATCATCTAATGGGGATCTAATGAATGAAATTTATTTGGTCATTTCTTTAGAATGACTAATAGTACTTCTGACTTTGGCCACAATTAAACTCTGTTTATTATAACTGTAACTGTTCTTATCTTCCAGTATGTTTCTGTGTTTCTTATGTGATCAATCTTTCTTCTCTTTATTTAGTGGCAGGGAACACAGTGGAGGAGCCAGACATTCACCTAATCCTGGAATATCCTTCTGGAGCAATCTGGGGGCAGTACACCTCTCGAAGGGCCAATAGGTGAATTTGCTTTTAAGCTTTATTATAACTGAATATTGTGCACAAAGAATTACAAAATGTTCTAACATTCAGAGGTTTTATAAATCTGTAATAGTGGCAGCAATTAATCAAAACTACTCGTGCAGTCAGTCACATTTATAGATTCACACTCTAACAATTTGCCACATCCTGATTATTTGGAAAGTAAAACGTCAGTAATTCAGAATAGCTCTTAAAAGTATTTCCTTAATCTAACGTCACAAAGCGAGTGTTGTTTGCAAATCAAGTTATGAAAATGATAAACCTGCTTTGCATTTATCATCTTGTCATGGAGTGTGAGTGAGTAAACTGGTAAATTCTGTCTATCATTCAGTTAACTGTGTTTATTCCAGTCTTGCTGTATGCAGTGCTGAATATCTCATCACATCCAGTTAAACTTAAAAGTATTCAGTTTTGTCCCGCTATCTTATAAAACTATAGGAAATGTAATGGGAAATATCTTAAAACTATTGGTTTCAGATGTGTCAGTGTAGATTTGAAGAACGTACAGTAACAGTCTCTTGAAAGTTATGCATGTTGTTACTATGGAAACAAATCCATGAGTGATCAGTGGACTGAAAGATCCAAAATAAACTGAACCTTGATACAACTTATTTAAGAAAGATAAAAAGTTAGTTCTTTATCCTGCAAAGTTTTATTTATGGTGATCCAAGGCTTCGTTCCGACAAAGTCTAGACTTGTTGTCTTCTCTAGTTGTGATTGTTGCTCCAGTGTTCTTTTTTTTGAGCTCTTTGTCCTGTTTGCACTCGTGGTCTTGTGTTCTGTTCTGTTCTGTTCTGTCTTGTGTTGCACCATGGTCCTGGAGGAACATTTTTTCATTTTTAATACGTACTGTTTGTAAATGGCAGAAACAACAAATAAAGGAAATCATTCTAATACTGGAAACATTATAAAATACAATCGGCATCAGATCATTGGGCATTCAAAAGAATAAATACTTTTCGAAACTTTTACTTTTACTAAATTTCAAAACTTTTACTTTTTATGTGTTGGCATTTTGTAGTCAACTTTATCTGTGTAGTCTTGTACTAGACACAAGTTAGACACTGTTGGTTCTTCTCTACAGATACATTGTCCACAGTGATGACCACAACCCTTACTTAGACTCTATGGAGGAGTTTGAGAAGAGGTTGGAGAAATTTAAGCCTGACTTGCTGGTGGTGGGAGGACTCCAGATGATGGACAACTTCCCTTTTAAACAAGGTAGTGTCAACCACAGACAATGGTGCGATGAGTGCTTATAATGTTAAATATATGTGATAGACTGGACAATGAAGAATGAACTTTATTTCAGACTTAGCTGTTAGGGCTGTATGTCCTTGATCATGATTGCTATTTAGTCAATATTAATAAATAGTTCCAGAACAACAAACAAAGGGTTTACTTATTTTAGCGAGATCTTCCCATAGATCATTAATGTATCATTCTATATTCATTTTATATAGTATGATTATTAAGATTATTAAGTTCAGTAAAGCAGAGGGCTTGTTGTTCGGTAGTGAAATAAAAACTTTGCTGAGTTACTTGAAGCAGGAGCTGTTAAACATTATTGATTTGTGTGTCTGAAATGTCACTGATAAATGTTTCCAAAATGTGAGGAGTTAAACAGTGACTAGGTGACGGGTGATTAGGTACTCTGCTGAAAGTTTGTAGCCGTGGTATGAACTCTCGCTCCTTCACTAATCCTACTGAAAAAAAATTGTTTTCAGCTGCCATGGGAAAGCAGTGATGATTCATTACACTCAGTTGTTTCTGTTTGGTCTGTGCTTTACCATCAGCATGCACTGGAGCAAAAACAGGATTAGCCGCATTTATGCTGACTTAATCGGCCATGTTTGGATTTCATAGCAGTGCTAAATGGCAAATGCATGGAGCTGCTTATAGTCTGACTGGTGCTCAAGTTAAAAGGAAGAACATATTTTTGGAAAATTAAGACTATGGACACCTTAGGCCTGTCTCACAAAACAGAATTTCTTGCTTTGCCAGCTAAATTCTGACCAATCAGGGATTGATGGAGGTGGTCACTCTTTACTTGTCATAATGTTTGTTGCATCAGTCACCTTAAGAATGCAATTTTTAAAAGGAAGCTAATCACACTATATACAGGAGGCCCTTTAGTTTTGAGGGTCTTGACATTTTGAGTTTACGACACTCACATGGGCGAACTAGTTTAGGGGCGCGCAGCAGAAGAATGTGCAGTAACCGTATGAATCACGTCCAAATCTGGTTTGGAAAGACGACCCAGCATTTAACAATTAAGTACATCTGTTAGTGTTCCAGATTGTTTCTGCAGTATTTCATAGAGAGATAATGACTTTCTCTTTTACTGGCATTCAGTTATAAATATATTTCATTCAACCAAAATATTTCTTAACACTGACTCTAACCCTAACTTTACCTCAACCCAAAACTTAAATCTAATTTTGACCGTAACCCACATCCTACTCCCAATCACGCTGTAGTTTAACAGTTTGGGGACTTACAGATAACCTTTAGGTGTGACCTGTAAAATACTCGTGAATGCCTTAATGCGAAAATGTCCTCTTGTTTTAGCTTTCATAGATCATTCAGTGTGTTTTATGCAGATTTGAGGTGTTTTATTGTAATGCTGATGACTGTTTCTATTTTAGGAGAGCGTCAGGCACTGTTGACTCACCTGGCGCGGATCCTTTCCTCAGCATCCCCTCAGACCAGCGTCCACTTTGAAATGGCCAGCTTTGTGGATGAGGGCCTGATGTTGGACCTTCTGGAGTTTGTGTTGCCACATGCTGACTCTCTGGGCATGAACGAGCAAGAGCTGCCAAACCTCCTCAGCCTGTTTCGTGGCAGCAATGTGACCGTGCTTTCTGACCCCAATCCTCGCGTGGCCACAGTGCTTGACCAGATGCGCGAGCTCTACCGCATGGTCAACCAGTGGCACGGGGAGACTGGAATTGGGAGATCCCTGACCAGGCTGCACGTCCACACACTGGCCTTCCAGGCCATGATCGTCACCCATGGCTCCCAGTGGAAGAACACCATGTCAGCTGTGGCAAAGGCCTCGCTCACTGCCAACCGCCATGTGTGCGGGTCTGCGGACATTGACCCCAGCAAAGCAAGGCTGATTATGGATGAGTCTTTCTCAGTCAGCAGAAGGGAAGGCAGTCAGAGGATTCCTCTACAGGAGTCTCGCCCCGTCTCCTGCTGGACTGAGGAGGATTATGAAATTTGTGTGGCTCCTGTGCTTGTGTGCACTGAAGTATATCAGACTGCTGGAGGAGGAGACAACATCTCCGCAGCTGGCCTCGTGCTGCAGATCTAACTGAAGGAGAAGCTGTCTTAACTCAATTCTGAAATTGAACTGGAGATAACTAGTTTTGCTGTCTAAACATCCCATATTATATGAACTTTTGTGTTATTTTAGCTGCAGTCTTATAGATCACCTTTACCACCAACACTGGGTCCAGCAGTTTTTCACCTCTTTATGTTTTTGTGCTGTCACGATTCACATACGACCTTCATGTCTGTGTTTTAACCCTCACTTAACCCACACTTTGGGGGCCAGTCATCACTTAACAACCACTCACCTAAATGCTTGAAACCAAAAGTGTTTGTTGCTTCCTTTTATTCTTTCCTTTTTTAAACTTTCCTACTTGCACATAGGAAACTGCGTGTTCTTTTTATTTCTGATTGCATAAAGGGAATGCATTTTTATACATTTAAGGTTGCTTTATCTTTTCAGCCTAATGTTTTAACTTTACTTTGGATTTTTTTTTTAGTTCTTTTGAATATGACAAAGGAACCACTCTGCTGAGGACCTCATCATTTAAAACTTTAAGCTTGAATGCTTGTGAATGAGGACATTGTAATTACTGGTCAGACCAAGGATACAAGTGGGGAACACCAAAAGCTCAAGCAATGAGTAGCATAGTTGGTGATGGGTTGCATACAATACACATTATGAACTGCATTTCTGGGCTCTGGGTTCTCATCTCCATAGTCTCATTCTCTCTGCTCAGCACTTGCAGAACTAACCCCATTATCATCCTACCTCCTGTGCCTATGGAAGAATATGCCACATACTTGATTTATCTGTTGAAAGCAAAGAACTGATTCATGTATTTACAGTATGTCTGTTTCTGAGAGATCTGGTGGGGCTGTTTTTGTTGCCCTCCTTGTATGGGGCACAGTTGAGTGGTGGGAGTTATTGAAGATAACTATTGGAAATGTGCCACCCTGTGAGAGCTATCAGGAGTGTACTCAGACACTCAGCAGCTGACAAAAGATGCGTCTCAGGGATTAGCTGAGCTCGGATATTTTGAATCCACATCACTTGATCAGTTAGAAAAGACAGCGCTGCTACAGAGCCGGAGAGCAGCTGTCATGGTGACGCTGTTTGTTCCAGCCTTTTGAGGTAGAAGTGCAGTGGAACTTTTTTTGTTTTGTTTTGTTTTGTTTCTTGTATACGTATTTAGACTGGTGATTTTGACAGAATACACATCAAATGACTGAGGTTTATGAATGAATTGTAGCATTGCAACGAGCCATTATGGTTTGGAATTATGTCTGTCTGTTCGAGTGCGTGTTGTGCTGCCTGTGACAGTTGTCATTAGCTGTCCTTCTTACCTTGTTTGACTTTCTATCTCTGAACTAAGATGACTGAAAAAGGCTTTGTTCCAAATGAGGAAAAAAAAGTATGCTTCTGGAGTTCTTTTTTCGTGTGTAATAAACACGTACATTCCGTTTGTGAAACGCTGTTGTGTCTTTCATATGTAAAGGTATTGTATGTACATCAAGTTCTTCCTTTAGCCTAATAAAACATGGCATAGGCCAAAACATGGTTGTAAATTTGCACTTGGAGGACAATGGACTACTGGCAAAAGGCTTACTTAATGAACTCAGCGAGTATCACTGATTTCTCCTTATACTAAACAGTTGTAAAGTGGGTAACCGCATGTCGTTTGGATTACATTAAGTCTACGAACATCACTTTCATTTAGCCGAGTCGCTTGAACGAAAATTTCAGTGATCTGGAAATAATTTGCACTTCATGCAGAAATTTGTGGAAAGTACAGAAAATATCACTGTCAGAACAAACAAAATCTAAAAAGGTGCCTTTAAAAGACCCATTTCTAACCTTTGTGACCAATTCCTGAACAGTATTATGAGAGAGCGCAAAGGACATTGTCAATGAGATGCAAAAATAAATACAAAAAAAAAAGCTGCAGGACTGACAATGTGCGGTGCCTACTTTTAAGTAAATTTAACTTTCTAAATGAATTACCAGCAAATTTAGCTTACATTCATAGAACAATTGTTATTTAATAATTGTTCATATTATTATTAAAAAAAAAAAAACCCAACATATTTGCACAGTATATTATGTCAAATTAAATGTAGTGAATTTCAAAATACATTATGTGGTCTTTATAGAGCATTTTTGTGTGATGGGACAGAGTCATGCTGGATTAGAAAAGGTTCTTCAACAAACTGTGTCCACAAAGTTGTAAGCATGGCGTTGTCAGATTCAGAATCAGAATCAGAATCAGAATCGCTTTTATTCGCCAAGTATGTGAGCGAGCACATACAAGGAATTTGATTC
>JBBPCW010000001.1:25924454-25936065 GCA_037974425.1 Phenacogrammus interruptus
GAAAGACCCTGCATTTAAGGACTGGCTCAAGCCTGTAGTAGGGAATAACCGGCTTATCGTTCTGTATGTAAAAAAAACCCCATAGATATCAACTGGATGGGAGCTAACACACTTTGGTCGCATATACAATCCACTAAACCTAAAAATGGAATGTGCGGTTGACGAAAGCACTCTCTTTCTGTGCTGCTGCGCCAGTTTGTTGGAACTATGTCTTCGTTTTATTTTTTACTCACGAAGTGAAATAAATGTGCAATATATGATCAACATCAGTGAGTCTGTAAATCTATTCTGTTGTACAGTGTTATATGTCAAAATCTCCGTAAACGTTAGAAAGGTCGTTGATTAACACTTGCAACTCTGTCGTGATGGGTTTTTTTTAAAAATCCAAAGGTAGGAAAAATGGAAAAATATTAAAAGGTATTAAATTTAACTTAAGGATTTCTGTATGTACCCTGTGCTTATTAAATCCCCAAGAGTTGTTGTTGCATCGTAAGAGCTTTTTAAGGAATAATAATTATCATTATAGTTAGCACAGCGTGTACAGCCTGGGTATTTTACTTGATGTGTTTTCTCATTGAGGCTTTAAAATGATAGGTTGGCCAAAAATCTAAATATGTCAGCCAAGATACATTGAGTTGCTAATATTGATTTGGTTATTATAATCTGTAATAGGCTGGCTTGTGTGGTCTATGATCTGGTCTCTCAACCACTCGGCCAGGGACCACCAGTGGGTCGCATTGATTGGTCCGTGAATCTAAAATCAAGACAGGCCATTGGTCCACAATTTGGTTATTTAATATCATCTTATGTGGCCAAGTGGGCCTTGGCAACATGCTGCGATGGATAGGTGGGCCTTAATGTCGAAAAGGTTAAGAACCATTGGTCTATGACATCAGCTGACCAGCAATCTACTAGTTCATGTTACTGTAGTTCATCCATGAACTATTTAATAAGAGCTATGGACTGCAGAAGGATTGGACATGCAGTAATGTAGCAAAAACTGCATCCTTCAGTTGGTCAGCATGCATAAAAAGATGAATGAAGGGAGCTCTAATAGTCTTTTGAACTGTTGCTTTGTTTTCTGTCCCAAGGTGGTATCTCCTAGCTGCAATGATGACTTAACTGTCAAAAAGGACCAATGCTTAGTGAGATCATTTGCTGATTCCAAGTTGTAAGTTAAACCCAATTATGTTGTGCTCTCTTGTTATCTATATTGTTTTTGTTTGCCAGCCTGCAACATTGTTTTGATTATTTTCAAACCGTATCCCCCTCCCTTTATAGTTACACCGTGACTCGAACTGATCTACAAGTAGTGAGTTTGGACACAATCTCCAAATCAGAATACTCGAGCAAGAAAGGTATTGCATATGTCGTTCACCTAAGGTCTGTACATTCTGAGTTTTCAATGCCCAAATCTTACTCTAGTCTCCTTTTTAGGATTTGAAGAAGCTCTGCCCTTCCTACAGTCCAAGCAGATCCCTGATGGCTGGAAAATGGATATGAGTGAAATTCTGGATTCCTCCAGCAGTGATGATGGTGAAAGCAAGGAAAGTGAGGAAGAAGAGAAGGAGCCAGAGCCTGAGGAGGTATGATACTTTGTGCATTTAATGTATACCACTTTGTTTTATTATTATTGGTTTATTACAGAGTAATATTGTTTTTAAATCTTACTAGCCAAAGACATGCAGCATATAATATTAAAGTGCCTAGTCTGAAACTTTTTTTGTAGCAGCGTGAGTAAATATTGCCATACCGATGGACTGGTATTTGTGTTGATTTGTAGAGTAATTCCTTGGCTTTGGCATTTTGTATTCCAAAACACCTTGAGTGAGGCCAGTGAATAGCCCCAGCATGTAGGGAAAAACCCCAATCTCAGGACAACAATGCCTCATTCTTCCTGCTTCCAGCACTCGGACAAATAGCCATTTGCTTGGTTTCCGACACTGCTCCCATGGCAACCCCTACTTCCTATAGTTGAGAAAAGAGCTGTGCATGTTGGCTGAGGGCCAGTGGAGGTGTGCCAGCTGGGTTTTGTGGGCAGGTCTGAATCTTAGTACTGCAGCTCATCACAAGAGCTCCTCTCTCTCTTCACTTGAGTAATACTCCCCTCCTGTGTAGCCCTCAGTGCCTGGGGCCTTCCTCACATGGGAGCCTTCCTCATATGGACAGCAGAACAAAATGCTTACTATTGCCTATATTTGAAATAAAGCAATATTCTAAAGCCAACTATCTTGACAGCTGGTTTTGGTTTCATTTCCTATGATAAGTTTGTGGTTACAGTGAGCTCCCATCCAGCTGAGTGCAGGCCCATAGCCAAAAGAGAGTTTATTTGTTTTTTGTAGAGCAACCAAGCATTGGTTGAGCAACAACTTGGTTTGTAGCTTATACAGAAAAGTAAAATGTAGATTTAGCTGTATGTGTTAAATGTTTGTGAAACACCAGTGCATTAGGTTTAGCATGATGATAGCAGAGAATGGTTTCGCTTACTTGGCTGATGTCATGTGATGTAACATTTCTCTTGGCTGTCTGATTTAACCTTGAGCACTGAATTTACATTTAGGTGGTGTTAATGTTGATCAAATGGAAATTCCTATGCTCTTGAGTATGTTAAACAGTCTTTAACATGCTTGATTTTCAATGAATAAATTGGGAAAAAAAGGTCCTTTAGCCTAATTATCCTGTGTTTAAGGAACAGCCGCGCTTCGTTGCATTTTAGGTTTTCTTTATGCAAATAGAAGGACTTAATTTTGTTCCACTGCTGTTCACTTGGACAGACAGTCATCTGCTTGCTTTTTGATTTTGTTTGTAAAACGCCTCAGCTAATACAGCTCTTGCTCGCTGTCTCTCTGTCTTGGTCAATCTTTTTAGCCTGATGATGAACTAGACCCAGAAGAGAGGGACCATTTCCTGCAGCAGCTTTACAGATTTATGGAAGACAGAGGTAAGACACTCAGGCAGCCACCAAGACTACATCCAAGAAATAACTGGTTGCAGTTTTGCAATGTTTATGTTGCTGTTTGAGTGCCGTTAAGCTAGCCAGTTTGGAACAGGGTTTTTATAGGGCTTTTGGTGATGGAGTATCTTACTACCTGCATTGTCATACACTTTATTTGTGATTCTGCAGTATGCATCCTCTCTGCAGTGCTTATGTGAACTTCCTCTCTCTCTACAGGGACACCAATTAACAAGCCTCCTGTGCTGGGCTACAAGGACCTGAACCTCTTCAAGCTCTTCAGACTGGTTCACATCCATGGGGGCTGTGACAGTGTGAGTATCCTTTGCATCTTTATGCATATTTATTGATTACTCTTACACCCATTTATTGTAAATGTCTATGCTCTTTTATATACATAGATCATGAATTGAAAAATTGGAAGAAAAAAAAATTTGAACTTACAACTCAGTGGTGTGCATTACTACGATGGGAATTAATGATGATCATAGAGAATGGTTTCGCTTGTCCGACTGATGTCTAGTGATGTTATGTTTCTCTTGGCTATCTGATGCTCCCTGGATGCATTAACCACTGTGTCCTGAGATAGCTTATCTTAAAATGGTGTCTGCTGTCTTTAGCAAAAAATCATAATGTGACGTTTGTTTTTGTTCCAGATCGAGAGTGGTTCTATATGGAAACAGGTCTATATGGATCTGGGAATTCCTGTACTAAATTCAGCTGCCTCTTATAATGTGAAGACAGCTTATAGAAAGTAAGTTGCAGTGTCTTGTGTTGTGAATCTTTGAAAAGTGAAGAATGTGGAACTGTGCTCACTACTTTCTTTAATAGTAGTTGCTGGCTGAGCCACCCACAAAACATTTTGACCCTTACACATAAGTGATTTTACTGCTACAGTAATCCCCTGCTTTTCACAGGGGTTACGTTCCAAGAGCACCCGCATATAGTGAAAAATAGTGTATAGTTTTGTATAGTGTAAACCCTAAATATGCCCCAAAATATGCTCCCAAAACACTTTAATTTAATTTTAAATTCAGTTTAGTCCATTAACTTTTAACAAAAATGTAAAGATAAACCGTATCTGTACTGTACAGTTTACACTAAAATCCTGCAGTGCTAGAATGATAATTTACTGTTCATTCAATGGCGAGTTGTATTGCGTTGATAATTTGCACTAAAATACATGAATTATACATTGACAAAATAAAATATTGTGGAGGATATCTGCTGTTTCCATGAATTTGCTGGGTTTTTTTGCAAAAATTATCAGTTTGGTTCTGAGAAAAAATTGACTGAATTTGACATTTTCATTTTAAATTTGGCTTAATACATTAATACAAAATGTATCCGGGTGGCCGTTGGGCCGAGATGCCAGAGAGAGAGAATGAGAGAGAGGTTTAAATTCAGCTTAATGCACTACCCTCAACGAAAAATGTACACGGGGCGGATCGGCAATCCGTACACTCCGGCATAAGTCCTGAACGGCTGCCCGGTGCCTGGCTGTTCTCTAGAATGCTCAGATGCCAGTCTGTCCCTGCACACACCCCTTACCAAGGTTCTTTAATAATTTACAAGTATTAATTTAGTAAAAATAAAATTGGGGGCTGTTGCGGAATCCCGTCTGCAGGCCCGGATCGTGTACCACCCCCACCCCTGGACAATGACTCAAAATGCCCAGGCCAATTTTTTTATTTGTTTGTTTTTTTGTCCCAGTCCAGCTCTGGGTACTACTCTCTTCTATGGAGAGAGAAAAAAAGTGCAAGTGTGACTGGAAAACATATTGCCACGACAAAAGCAAAAAAAATGCGGAGAATGTTGTGGAGATTTCCGCGTTAAAACGTTTGGTTTGGTTCTCATAATAAATCCGCGTGTGACTGAATCCGTGACTCCTGATCCGCGTAACACTGGGGGATTACTGTAATCTTTTGCAGTTAAACTTGCATTTTGTTAATAAAACAGTGCTACAAAATCTACTCAACAAATGTTTTAATGCAAACAAGTATTATACACCTAATTTGTGCAAGCCGCATTATTTGTATGATTTTCTTAAGCCATGTTAAGGCACATTGTCCTTTGCTCCTAGTCTACAAATAAGTGGAATCGCATGTTTGAGTGTTATAGTATTCTTTCCATCAAATAAGTCTAATTTAAGCTGACTGCATGGATTCTGTTCATCTGTATAGGTTACATTTTGAAACTACCAAACTATACCAGAGCTAAAGTTAAATTTAAAGTAAAATAAAATTAGAATGAATAAGAGCCCTGAACAAATAACAATTAAAAATTTTCTTTAAGGTACCTGTATGGCTTTGAAGAGTATTGCCGATCAGCGAAGATCGAATTTAGGACAATTCACCACAACGAACCTCGGCCAGTCCCCCAGCCAGAGGTGAAGGTTGCTAAGCAAGAAAAGGAGGAAAGTGAGGAAAAAGAGGATCAGACCCAGCAGAACAAAGCTGAGCCTGAACCACCCAAAGAGAAAGCGGATGGTGATGAGTCCGACACAGAGGATGAGAAAAGCCGCAAAGATATCTGCTCCCCTAGGGTGAGTGACTGCTATCTGATAAAGTTGTAAATGTCTGCTGGTGTACTAGTTTTGTACTAGTCTGTTACATTGTATTTATTTATTCATTTATACTCTTTGAGAGGAAAATCTATTTATTTTAGCCCTGCACGTTGACACAGACCTTAGTTTCTGAATGTGGTTTGTTAGGGGAAAATTCACATGATGATACCAGAGAATGGTTTCGCTTTCATGACCTGATGTCATGTGATGTCACATTTCTCTTGGCTATCTGACCTTCCCCTGTGTAGAATAACAACCGAAAAGTGCCTAAACGGATGTTTTTGAAGTAGTAAATGTTTTTTGTGAGTAGTTCAGAATTCAAAATATCCATTTGAATAAATGCTGCAAGATAAGCTTCAGACGTATAGCACAGCAGATTCTTTTTAAAGATGTAATTTTTCAAGAAAAGTTGTACATATTTCTACAACAGACTGTAAATAATTTTTTTTTTTATAATCAATTGGTAACTAAGAGGAAAGATACCATGGACACAAAAGTCTTTGGCAAGGGCTTTTAAGATTCACATTTTATAATTGATAGTGAATTACTTATTTGTTAAATTAAGGTAATCAATAAAAGGAAGTCCAGCAGAGATGAAATGCATGTAATTTTAGAAGCCTTACAATTTTGCCTGTCGCTTATCAGGGCCGGCGGCGTGGTGCAGTGACTCCTGGGAAAACTGAAGGAAAAGAGTCTGTCAAACAAGAGAAGGTGAAGGAGGAGAAAAAAAAAGAAGAGATCCATGAAGGAGGAGAGGGCAGTGTAGAGGAGCAGAAGGAGAAGCCAGAGGCAGATAATCCAGCAAAAAGACGTAGTCGCCGCCTTGAAGAGTCTGACAAAGACTCTGAGGATGAGGATCAGGAGGAAGATGATGAAGAGGATGAATGTGAAAGGTCCAGGCTGAGAGAGAGGTACATAATTGTAACTGAAAAAAAGTAGGGAAAATTGCTACCATCAAATATATTAGATTTGTTTTAGCATAACCGAGAAAAGGTGGTTTAGATTTTTTTTTTGTTTGTTTTACTTTATTTTTTTGTAATTGTCCTCATATCAGGTCTTTCCTGTTGTGTGCATGCTCAGCTTCTGTTGTCTCTTATGTCACATTTTAGCTGGCTGTCTGATTAAATGGATTAAAGTTTTCTATCGCTGAAGGTTAATAATGAGACTGCTGCAGATCCGTGTAAGAAAGGTAGTAGTGTAAAGAGAGCACTGGGTTGTGCAAAGGACTGTGGGTCCTTTAGAGAGTGAGTGAGTGCTTGGGAGCTTGTAGTTATGTTCTAACTTACCCTGTTCACACTCCTGCCCACCCTCTGACAGTGTTGTGTCAGCTCTTGTATGTGTTTGCGTCATTACTGACTGTAAGTACCTAGTTCATATGGTGCTGTTGTGTTGCTTCTGTTTCGGAAAGACGTTAGATTAGACTGTACACTGCTAATAATGGTAGTAAGCTAAAGAGAGTAAACGGGTGAACTGTGCATGACTGTGCTGTATATTCAGGTACTTTGCTCTTGTTTGAGGATTGTGTTCAGATCAACAACATTTACTTTGAGTCCTGAACCGATTGAATAATTACAGTTGATTGTTCTAGATTTACACTAAGCATCTGGCTCATCTGTTTGAAACAAGCACTGTAGTAATTTCTTCCTTTATTTGTTACAGAATCATACATCATATAGTATCCTTACATGTGCAGTTTAAATAGGCATTAAACATCCTTGGGGGGAAAATCCCTTATTTTAAAGATGAAAATGGCAGATGTGTGGTATCTCAACTAGGGGCTTGGGAGATAATGGACAACACAGTAGCTGTGTCTGATAAGTGCAGTCAATAGTGAAGAGCTGGTAAAATTTCTGGATCTATTCCCACATCCACAAATATAGATATGGTCTGTGCAGTTGGATTGCTGTCAGTTTCTCCTGTTTGAAAATTCGTACTCTGATTTACAGAGATGAGAGGGAGGGTGAAGACGGTTATGAAGATTCTGAGCACTCTGTCACAGGGACAAAAGTCAAGGTGAAATATGGCAAGGGAAAATCCCAGAAAATCTATGAAGCCAACATAAAGAACACAGAGACTGATGATGGAGAAGTCCTCTATCTGGTCCACTACTATGGATGGAATGTGAGGTGAGTTTGAAGAAAGTTTAAGCTTTGTTCATTGCAAGAAGAAAATGCGGCTGATTATGATTTCTGTTATCTGCCAGATTGTATGTTATGCAATACTTTATTGTTGATTTATCCTCTGATCATACTTCAAATATTTGTTCAGCTGCTATTGTAACCAAAATTGAGGTTGAATTCTGATCATCTTAGCTTATGCACTGAGGGTGTCCATTGTCTTGATGTCTGGATCTTCTTTAATATTCAGTCATTCAATCAATCACTCGTTCATGAGTTAATTAAATCATGCATTTATTAATGCATGCATGTTTTAAAGATGTTTGCTTTTGCCATCCAACCAGTAACTTGTACATCTGATGATTTATTTATTTATTTTTACTTGCGTTACAGATATGATGAGTGGGTCAAAGCAGACAGAATCATATGGCCTGTCGATAAAGGGACGAAGAAAAGGCAGAAAAAGAAAGTCAAAGTATGTGGATTATGTTCATGTCTGAAATATGTATAACATTCTTCCGTAAGACATGTCTGTGATGAAATCCCCATCACTTTTAACAGAATAAAGATGACTGCGAGAAGGAGAAAGATGAGGACAAACAGCCCAAACCCATCGTAAAACGTGGTCGTCCTCCACTGAAGTCGACTCCTCCTGGCACCTCCCGCAGTGTATCCAAAACCCCCAGCAGTGACGGAAGATCAGGAAGCAAAATCTCTCGTCCCACAGACACTATACCCAATGGTGAAGGTAAGATTGTACTAAATTGTAGTGGAATTAATTGCATGTTTTAAGAACTTTAGTTATTAATCTCAGTGTTACATGTGTCCTGGCAGGAACTCCTCGACGACGCACAAGGAGAACTTCTGGAATGTATGATTCAGATAGGGCATCCAATGGTATGTTGGACAGTTCAATATGAAATTTCACTCCTGCCCACTCAACTCCTCAAGTCTAAACCTTTTAATATATTCCGTTTGCAGTTATAGAGTGGATGCACTTGAACTTGCAGCATTGGAGTTCGACACAATTATCTGAATTGTCTTTTTCTCTTTGCAGACTCTGGGAATTCATCAGAGGAGAGTGATTGTGAAGACTCTCCTGAGAAGAAGCCTGAATGGACAGAGACAACCGATCCTGCCACAGCACGAAGGCAGGAGGAGGAAGAGGCGAGGCAAGAGGAGAAAGGGAGGCTAGAGGCTGCACAGGCAGACCCAGAGTGTCCAAGTAGCCCTCAGGAGAAACTCCTAACCCAGGAGAGAAATGAGGTGGAAAAGTCGGAGGAGGAAATGGCTCTGTCACCAGAGTCTGATGACAAATCTCCCAAATCTAGAGGAAAAAGAGCTCGCCAGAGGGAACCTGAGATTGAGATTCCCACACAGCTGCCTGTCACTCCCAATCACACTGAGCCTGAGGTGCCCTGCTTCCTCTCACGGCAAGCTAAGAAGCCCCAGGAGATCATACACAGCAGCCCTGCAGAACGAGTTTCTGAAAAGGCTGACTCTGACACAGACTCTGCTACTGAGGACATTAGCCCTCCAGAGAGAATCTGCATAACCAAGCGCAAAGCCACCGAGCAGCGGACACCTGACAAGAAAGTTCGTCTTGATCGCAAAGATGAAGCTAAGACTCCGTCACCACAGAAGAGTTCAGATACAGAAATGCAGGCAGAGGCTGTGGAAAAAATAGAAGAACCACTTGCACCAGCAGCACCATTCTCAGAAGCAACAGTAGTTGTAGTAGAAGCTCCTACTGAAGAAGCAGGGATCAAAACAGAAATGCCCTCTCTTACCAGAGAAGTCCAGGTCAGAGTGGAACCTCTTCCAGGCTTGTGCACGATAGAGGACACATCAGGTGTCACAGATGAAGAGCTGATGCCTCAGATAGGCCCAGAGGCACTGGTCTGCCATGAGGTGGATCTGGATGACCCTGAAGAGAAGGAGAAACCCTCGGAAGAGTTGATTATTAGGGAGGAGAAGGGGCCTGTGTGTGTTCCAGCTCAGACTCAGCCCTCACAGCCTCTACAGCCTTCTTCCATTCTCCCTCATAGCTTGGCAGGAGCTCCTCAGCTCTCCTCACCATCGTCCACCCCCAGCCCAGATGAATCACACAGCATCAAGAGTGAGAGTGATGCCACTATTGAGGTGGACAGTGTTGCTGAGTCACAGGAGGGACTTGGGGAGAATGGATCTCCGCATGGTTTTGATGCCAGTGGCAGCTCCAGCAACTCCAGCATCTCTCTTCAGGAGAGGGACAGCAAGGACAGAGGTTGGTTAGAATAGGTCACATCAATTTGTTTGCAGCTAGAAACTTTTTTTAAAATCAGTTTGCCTTTAAAAATCGTGCTTAGACTTTTCAAACTTCGTTGTTGCTGTAGGTCAGAAAAGATTGCTGGACTGCAACATTATATCACCTGCCAAGAAGCAGAAACGCAACCAGAAACGGCTCAGCACAGCCTCGGCTGCAGAAAAGAACGGCGCAGGTAAGTAGAATATAGAAACTGCTTTTTAGCAGAAGTGGTCTAATGTATTTCCTGGTGTTTGGAAATGTCATGGGTACTTTGAATGAATAATGTTGTAGATAAGTGTCTATCTGTCAGGAGCCTTGAATGTTTCACTACTACTGTAGCAGGAAAAGGAAAATTGTCCTGCATGCAAAATGACAAACCACAGCCCACTGTTTTGACCTTTAATATAGCGGGTGGCTGTAAACCCAGTAGCTGTAATATTAATGCCAGTGATGAGTGAACTGAATAACATTATCTTGTTAAAATGGTACCCGTCAAAGCACGTATCAAATACCCACAAATGCCTGCAATTTCTTGGTTTTTAATCAGGGATGGTATATTGTTATTTCATTGTCAAGATCAGTAAGCTGCAAATGCAGTATATTTTGAGCCAGTCAGAGCTGTGATGTCAACAACACTGCTGTTCCAAATGCAGATGGAGTGTACTGCATTCTGCTGTTCACAAGAGTCTGAACTTGGGACAAACTCCTAAGAACTATGCTGTTCTTAATGTACTGTTGAGAAACACAAGTAGTTCTTGAAGCTCAAAAAGGATCTGAATGACTTTGACAAGATCCAAAAATGGTACAACAAAGGTCAACTGGTAAACTGACAATAGAGTCATGGCCACCCAAGGCTCGTGGATGTAAGTGGGGATTAAAGGCTGGGCTTCCTTGTCCAATCCCACAGAAGAGTTGCTGCTTCACAGAGCCAAGGACTTGTGGAGGTTATTCATCCACAAGTCAGGGATGATTTGGTAGCTCAGGGGGGCCCACACAATTAAGAAGCTAGTTTTGTCTGATCAGTGTATGTAACAACTGCTCACTAATTCTGGTTGTTGATCGAAATAATACAAATGAATACAGTTAAGTGTATGTTGTCAATGAGTGTGCATCTGGCAAAACAGTAGATGGTAGGCCTCAGGGTATCCATTATGTTGGCATTACTGAATGGGAAGGAACAATCGATGTGATGTTTTGGCAGATTTTTGCCTCTGTAATTGCTTGTAACATTTTAATAATTGTTCTAAGAAAAGTGTGTTTCAGTAGTCAGCAGGTAGATACTGGATGTCTGAAGTGTAAAAAAAAAAAAGTACCAAAATGTTATTTATTACAAATGTTTATGTGGCGCAGCATGTATTGATGCTGACCTATACCCTGTATCTGCCTTTAGCTCACAGCAGTGATAGTGAAGACCTGCCTGCCATGGATGTCCCTAATAAGGTGACTCCAGTAAAACACTCCAGCCTGGCCAAAGGCCACAAACTTCCTCGCTCTCCTGGAGTTGCATCTCCCAGCAGCAAAGACATTGAGAAAGACAAGCACAAAGACAAACAGTCCTTCCCCTCTGCACGGGCATACAAGTGGACATTTCAGCTCAGTAGGTTACATTTTATATTTATTTTTTTATATATATTTCATGATTTTTGGAGGCTTTAAGGATTGTTTACACATAGAGTACTTGTGTCTTT
>JBBPCW010000001.1:25936165-25953565 GCA_037974425.1 Phenacogrammus interruptus
ATATTTATTTTTTTATATATATTTCATGATTTTTGGAGGCTTTAAGGATTGTTTACACATAGAGTACTTGTGTCTTTACACATAGAGTACTTGCGACTCGATTACTTGCTCCTAGAAATCAGAGAAAGCACTGATTCTCTGAGTTTGTTGTGATTAAAGATATTTACCCATCTGACCTACTATTTTGATTTTTCAGATGAACTTGATAACATGTCAAGCACTGAGAGAATTGCTTTCTTGCAAGATAAGCTGCAGGAAATCAGGAAATACTACATGTCGTTAAAATCTGAGGTGGCCTCCATTGACAGGAGACGGAAAAGATTAAAAAAGAAAGAGAGGGAAGGTAAGGTTTCTGTCTTAAGAAAGATGGATATAATTAACTTTGTTGGTGTACATATGAGCATTTAACTGATGTTTTCATTTACAGTGTCCCACACCACAGCCTCCACATCATCTGGCTCATCTGACACAGGCATGAGCCCCTCATCAGCTTCACCCACCCAGAACACTGTTGCTGTCGAGTGCAGGTGATGGATACCACGCCTCTTCTCCCCCCACCCTGCCCACCTCTGCCTTCTCAGCATTCTGCTGCCTCCATGGAGACATGCATACTGATGAGCCAGAGCAAATGGCCACTAGCACTCGACTGCCTCGCCGCCTCGTCCATACTTTCCAGAATCGCAATCTCATGTTGTGGCCACTCCCACCTTCTGCACTTTGTAAACTTGCCCTGCCTCACACTCCCTCTTGACGCCACTTTCAACATCAGAAAATGGACTCTGTGTGAGGGTTGAATGTAATCTTTAAAAAAGGAAAGAAGACAAATAACAAACACAGACAATGGCACTTTTCTGTCTCTTCTGAACAAGGCCCGACTAGTAACCTCCTTTTACAGCCTGTGCACCATGGGCTGGTTTGGATGCAGTAATCAAATATTCATGTTTCCTGTTATCACAACATGCTAAAATCCCTGATTAAAGTCCCTGTATAGGTATGGTCATGTAACCAGCTGGATATGGTTAGCAAAAAAAGGTCAATTTTGTGCGCTTGATCCATCAGAACTGCCAAAGTACACGTTACAGCAGAGTGCCCTATTTTGGAAAAGTGGGACAAAGTCAGTTGCAAAAGGGAATGTAGTTTACTGAAAACTGCAGCTGGTGTCTTCCACTCTTTGTAGTGTGTGAGCACAGATAATTATGCAAACCATATTTTTGACTTTTTAAGAAAAAAACATGAAAGAAAATGTTTACAGTGGAACATGAGACAAAAAAAGTTTTCAGTGGACTAATTTCCTTTGCGAGTGTATTTTGTCTTTTTATATGTAATTGCAGAGTTTTTATTTTAGTATGAAAAATTTCAAAAGGTATATATCAGCCATGAAATTATTTAATGAAATATTTCTAGGTCTGAGATTTTGTGTAAAATAAAGGTATTATCTTGCGACTTAAGTATATTTATTCAGTCAGTGGACAGCATTTTTGTATTTTTTACAAGATGAAAACAATCTTCCCACAACATTTGGTCCATGCAATTAGCTAATAAAAGAATGTTGTGGGTTTCTCGAACAAGTTTAGACTGTGAAGTCACAATTGGGTAACTACTGTGCAGTAAATTGCTCCTACTCATCTCCCCTTTTACCATTTGGGCCCAATGCTCTCAATGCAATTGAGACCTTTACAGAACACCAATAACTTGGTGACCTGCCCTGCCTGTTCACAAATTTCCTGGTACTTGTATTATTAATTTAAGCGTCTTATTCTTATGTTCCAGCATTGAATTCTCAACCAATTGAATAAAAGTTGCTTAATGGACATGTCTGTTTAGCCCAGGGGTTTCTTACTGATTGTGTCTTTTGTATATAGATCTTCCAAACCATGTATTTGAAAAATACATTTTACACAAATTGTAAATGATTTATATTATTTTTAAACAATACAGCTTTGTATATTAAATTCTTTTTTCTATGGCCGGTTGGTAGAAGCATTACCACATCGTTACTGTATATAATCAACCACTGGTCATCAGCAGGAGCCTAAACCAAGACCTCTAGGAAAATGAACCCACTAGTATATTGACACATTTTATGCTATAGGCAAGATTTGCTTCCCTGTAGGGTTTATTTACAGATTCCTGGATGAAGGAATTGGGGTATTAGGTTCCTGAGCAAAGCCATTGTATCTTTGTGTAAAATAAGCAGAGCTCTTTTCATTTCTAATAAAGTTTTGAAATATTCTCGTGCTTTCCTTTTTATTTGAAGCAAAACAGGCTAAAGCTTCATTTTAGATTAAGCATATTATAATTACTATTGCATTATGCTCTCCAGGCTTCTAATTTAAAACAAAATTCTATATTTACATTAATTTTCTAGACCTCAAGTCAGTTTTTTTTTTGTTTTTTTTTTTTAGCAGAACACGAGACCTTTTGGAGTCTTGGATAAGCAAGAATTTAAACTGAACAAAAATGGTTAAATCAATTTACCCTCTTTTTGACTTCGACAGCTGACACGTCTTAGTCTCCTTTGTAAAGTTAGATTCAGACAGACGACTGTTACTGTAGACAGGACAACATCTTACATTTATTTTTGTAACGCAATTATTACATAAAAAGGAAAACACTTCCTTCATGTTCTGACCAAGGAGTTTCAAAAAGGCAGAACAAGCCTCGGCCTCCTGGATCATAACGAGATACAACTGTCCTACCAGCTTGAAGCCAAACAGTAGGACATCTTCCACCAGTACCACACCAGTGTCTTCTGCTTTTTCATTCCAGTATGGAGATTCAGTGTCCTAGTTGGCATGGTGAGAATTACATCCTGAGGATATCTGAGTCCATACAAAAACAGCATTAGACTATCGTGGCTGGCCCAGTAAACCAGCTTTGGCTGCCAGAGCCTCATTCTGCTGAATATGGTATTCCTGGAAGCGCATGGATATCCGCTGGGTCATTTTCAGATACTTCTGTAGACAGCTCTCAGAACATGAGGTCTGAAAGGAATAGGGCAAATGAGTATGTTCTAATTACATTATATTACAAGGTAACGACACTGATATTCACATTAAAGAAACCTTGTAAAAAGCAGAGAAGGCAGTCAGGATAAAAAAAAAAGCAGTTAGTGATCTGATCATTTAAAACCTGAAAATGTTTATAGAGGCAGCATTAATTGTGTTATACCTCTTCTGCCTTCACTTCTCTGGTAGTGAAATCTTTCACGCAGTCCATAAAGCAGTTCTCTGTCAGTTTGTTGTATGTGCCAAGGAACTCTTTAAACTGAAAAACAAGAATCCAGCAGAAATCACAAATGATGAAGAGGACTGAATGAACTACATGCTGTGCACATAGGGTTGGTGGATACAAGGTACTGTACCTGTTTAATCTGGTCTGATTCTGTGACCTGGGCAGCCATAGTTGGACAAGTGGGCTCTGAAACACAGATTGGACATGTCAGATTGAAAGAACCATGTCAGAATATCAAGAACAGAGCTAAACTGATCCACCAGTCCTGGTGCTGGCAAACAAACAGCTACACTGTAGCACAGTAGTTTTATGGAGTCTCACTGCTACTTAGCAACCGTCAGTCAAATTCAGCCTAATGCACTAAAGGGACAAAAGTATTGGGACGCATAAATATTACACCAACAGGGACATTGCGTTCAAATACATAGATTTTGATACTGAGTTGGTCCCTCTCAACAGCTATTACAGCTTCCACTCCTCTTAGAAGGCTTTCCACAAGATTTTGGAGTTTCTGTAAGAATTTGTGCCCTGTCATTCTGTAGATAAATATGAAGTAAGACACTGATTTTGGACGAAAAGGCCTGGCTCACAATCTCCGTGTCAATTCATTCCAAGAGTTGGGTGGAGTTGAGGTCACAGCTCTATACGGACCAGTCAAGTTCTTCCACACCAAACGTATCAAATCATATCCTTATAGACTTTGCTTTAAAGTAAATTTATGCTGAAATAGAAAAGGGCTTTCCGCAAACTGGGCCCACAAAATTGGAAGCATGGTGTTGTTTACAACGTCTTGGTTTACTGAAGCATTATGATTAAGCCCTTCACTGGAAGTAAGGGACCTAGCCCAAACCCAATACTGTTGGCAATATAGTGTAGCTTGGCTAGCTTATAAACATTTACTTTATACATACAAAAACACATCCTTATAACAAAATGTAGAAAGAAAGAGTTATATCACCTGAGTCTGTAAATGTGGAGCCTCTGAAGGACGAGCAACGAGGAGAAAAACACAGCAACACCCCACTGCAGCACTTTCGTAACAACAAGAGACGCCTTGTGTTTTCAAATTGACAACCTATGCTGTAAAAAAAAATAAAATAAAATGTAATGAAAATTATCAGTGAATAAATGTTACATGTTATTCCAGAAGTAAATATAACTCACACACATATTATTGTTTCTCGAAAATGCTATTTGGAATCACGTTCAGAGACTTCGTAGTTCCTTTTTTGGGTGATTTGTAAAAATTCCAATGTGAAACAAGTTTAATTATTTTAACGCGCCTGTTATTGAATCTGTACTGTAGACAGAATCTGTACTGACCATTTGTTTTTATTTGGGGTTATTTTAAAATATTTTAATAACACTCTAGGACTCGTATATTTGCACATTGGCGTTCTAACATTCCTGAAAATGTAGTTATTTATATATTAAAATGGAACGAGACACAATTATTGATTACACGAGATATTGTAAATGTTCATCTAGTTGATTAAATAGATTCAACTGATTTATTTATACATATATATCGATCTACTGGTCTATTCTGGTACATTCTCCAATTGTTGTCACATTTTATTTATTTGTTTTGTATAATTTATGTGGCTTGCATGTTTAAAAGATACGCATTTCTGTAAATCATATCTCGTTGCACTGTATATTTCTGTGTGTTGCAGTGTCAAGTAATTATATTCAGGGCACTCGAGCCAAGTACTTTTATTTTGAAATCAAGCGCAAACCTAAAACCCGTTTGAGTTAAGCAGGGCAGTTTCTGACTTCAGGTCTGTTGTCATGGGTTAAGTTCCAAAGAACACACTTCCTTACTTTGCATACTACACTACTGACTGCATTTCTAATGGGGGCGCCGTCTTCTGAAACATACTACCCAGTGTGGTAGTGTGCAGATTAGATCGCGCCCAACTTTGTTGTCAGCAACAGTTGTTGTGGGTCCTGTCTCTTTTAGCTACAGCGTAGTATGTACCAGCTAAAGTCAGTGGAAGCTTATGGATAGTATATTCATTTTGAGTGTTATTCCTTTAAGAATACGTGTCTGTTATCTTCAAAAAGGATTTCGTTACGGACTGCAAAATCTGGGCATTCCTTAGTTTCGAGCTCTGACTGCACAACCGGCGCCAAATTCAAACAAACCGTAAACAAAGATTTCTTGAAGGGCTACACATGTTAGAAGTGTCTCCTGGCAGGTGTGTAGTGTATGACAGTGCACTCTTATAGGCAGCACAGCAGATTTAAAACATAATGCATGCACTTACGATATTACCAGAAACTGTCTATTACAGTTTTAGTTAAGACAACTACCCAAAATAACTGAATAAAATTTCTTTATTTTTAGTATACTGAGACATTGTGGCCAGTCACAGATATTCTCATAGATAAAGAGTGTCTGGTTTCTCAGTAATGAATAACGGCACGTCTGTATTGCATGGCATACCCTTGGATGATTCCACATCAAGTTCTGAGGCGGCAGATATTTTAATTCGCTCAACTAAAGTTGTTTCGGTACAAAACAGAGATTACACAGAGGGCCAAAGAGAGGTGTCAAAGTCACCGAGCAGCAGCAACGTGAATATCTATGTTCGAAGGCTGTCAGAGACAGCCCATGGTTCTTGTTCTGTGGAAACATCTACGCACGGACTAATGGAGAAAATTGTTCCTCCTGTGCTTCCTGTAAACATGCGCTCAGCTTTAAGCAGAGGTATTTATAATCATATATGATAAATATGTTGCTGTTGAAGATACATTGTTGCTATAAAAATAATAATGCCTCTTGCAGAGTTGGAGGATGAAGAAGGTGGTCAAATTACACCAGGTCCAGGTGTAAGGAAAATTCATGTGAGCCAAAATATCTGCATACTTTACTGCACATTTACTGTTTGTGGACAACGTCCTAAATTATATACTTTTTATTTTTTCAGGTATCTAGAGCAAGTAAAGTCATAGAGAAAGCCTCGATCAGCCAAACAAAGGACAGTAAAGAAAAAGGTACTTTCACACTTACCTGTTCTGTGATGTGGGAAATTGTGTTTATTGTTTTGAATTTAACTATAATTTAATTTAACTTCGTTTAGTTTAATTGTATAAATACTTCACAGAGCATGATTTATTAATATCAAGATTCTCTGCCGATGGGAGAGGTGCTGTTGCAGCCGCACTGAAACAGAGGTATGTACATCGTCACAGCGTCCCAACCTTTAAGCACCGAACTCACAATTTCACTTTTCTTTGCTGATGTGTGGTGTACAAAGACTATAGCTAATCTTTTTCCATGCACAGTTCATGTTAGTCATGTTTCAAGCCCACAGCTCTAATAATAGTGGTGGAGCTATAGTGGTTTAGGTCTCTTGTTTGTTGGGTAAAATTGGCTGGTTAATTTTGCAACAGTAAGTTCATTTCTGTATAGCTGCAAAATGCAGATGCCTTATAATGCTATATACTGTTTTAATTTATTATACCGGTATACAACACTGTGCAGAAGTCTTAGGATCGCCCTCCCTGACTAGCTGAGAGGCCCACAATCTATTGGTGCTTTTAAACAAAACTTTAAAACTCATATTTTTCGAAAGGCATTTTGCAAATGCATTTTATATATTTTCCTGTTTTTTTCTTTTTGTTTGGTTTTTCTTTTACTCTGTAGCACTTTGAGATTGCTAAAATATAAAGTGTAATACAAATAAAATTCTTCTTATTATTATTATCTTGTGTAAACTGCCATTTATCTTGTGTTAAAGCCATTTATCTGATCATTAGGAGACTTGCTGTCAGCAAATATAACAAGTTAACCTTAGAATAAATGACAAGAAAGCATTAAATACTATCAAGATTTTAACATTTTCTCAGCTGGTTAGAAGTTCCAAATTTTAGCCTTGATACCTTCAGTCTTTGCAGTGATTTATGAAAATTCATCAAGTATTGGTATTGATATTCGGGTATTTGAAGTATTTGATGAGAACTACAAAGTAGAGGTCTGGAACTCATAGACATACATAATCACTATCCACTGTAGTAATATTATTTGTTTACATTCTATTAGCTTTTAAAAATATACTGCTTTGCTAAGCAGATTTTAAGTATAGTTTTCTCAGGTGTCGGTAAGACTTTTGTATCGTACTATATAAGCAAACTAGGAATGTGATGTACTGACTGAAAACTGAAAACCCATAGATGCCTTAGTGTACCACTAAGACGGGAGGTGAAGGTACATTTTCTGGATGCAGAAGCACCTCAGAGCACTGAACTGCAAGTTCCTGAGGTTCGACCTAGCTCTGCTGTTCCATCAGGGAATACTGAGTCAGCTACAACTGTGGCAGCCATTACAGCTGCTGCCATTGCAGCCACAGCTCCACTTATCAAGGTAACCAGTATATTAATGTTTTGGCTACACTGTTTTGCATCACTGCTTTCATGGAAGCCAGTTATTACAGACTTTAATTGCAGAATAATTGCAAAGGTCGTATGATGCATTATTACTTGTTACACAGGCTGCAGGCCTTGTTTGGTAGCACACTGTCAGTGTTTTTGCTCTTGGCTTATGTGTTGTATTTGAATGACAGGCTCAGAGTGACATGGAGGCTCGAGTGGCTCAGGTGGTTTCTGAGCTGCGGCGGCTCCAGGAGAGTGAGGGTCGAATGGAAAGGGCACCAGAGAGCAGGGCAGGGAGTGCTGCGGATAGAGTGACCCAGCTGGAGGAGCAGCTGACCACACTGACACAGCAGAGACTTCAGCAGCTGGAGAGGATCCAAGGTCAGCAGCTTGAGCTCCAGGTACACAGTTTCTGCACCTGAAGTGTGCCTTCTATTTACACCTCTCAAACGTTTGACTGATTTGACTATTAATTTGCCAACAACAAAATAAATGTGGTCTGAAATTTCTCAATAAATTTGCAATCCCATACATTCTATTCATTGTCAGTATATTTTTGCTCTGTCCTCCGTCAGAATTGTCTCCTGGGCTCGGCGCTACATGCTGTGACAGCACATACCAACTCTTCCTCACTGTCCACACAGCATTCGGGATCTGATAAAATTCTGGCAGAGTCCGTACAAAGGCCAGTTTTTAATCCACGTCACACAGTGGAAAAAAATGCTGCTGGAGATGGCTCTACAGGTATGGAGGTACACCTGTAACAGACATATAGTAGTATTCAAATGCTAAATCTGTTTTTTGACAAACCACACTGATCATACATATATTTTCAGTATCAACATGCCAGAGGACGAAAAGAATAAGGCACCATGTTAGCTGTGTATTTCTTTTTAATGGTAGTGTTTGAATGGTCTGATCATGAGCCTGTTCTTAGTTCTCAGTGTAAACCAATATCATACAAATGAGTATGTTATACAGTAATATGTTGAGTATCACCACACATTTATCTAATAATTGTTCACCGCTCAAACCTTTTTGCTTCTTAAAACCATCATTAAGGCAAAATATCTTCAACAGAATTCCCAATGCAATATTTAGACAGCATCTTCTCTTTGTACATGCAGAGATCATTTGATGATAGTGATGCTTAGGATTTTTTTAATATCCCACTGTATTTTGCCTCGTTTTATTTTTGCATACACGCACATGTGGTAATGTTCTGAGTGGGTCTTAATAAATAAATTAAAAAAAAATTTCCTGAGCGATTTATATTCTTTGTGTTGTTTCTTTTAATGAGACCAGAATCCCTTTGTCTTTTATGCAAAATTGGTAAAGCCCCATTTAAGAATTAGCTTGACTGTTATTTTGTTTTCTGTTTTTATTGATTAGTTGTCCAGGATCAGACTAGAGAGACTCAAACAGAAAGAGAGAAAAGTCCTCTGGGGACCCCGGCACCTCGTAAGGTCATACCTAGACCAACCCACTGGAATTCAGCAGCCCAGAGCGGCAAGCAGAGCAGCAAGATGCACAAAGCCACCCAGAAAATCTATGGTTGGTTGCATTTTACTTAAACTACAACCCTTAGGTCTGTGTGAATGTGGACTGTTCAATCTGCAATTTAACACAGATTGAAAATGAGTCTAATTTTTCATGATGGGTATAATCAGTGCTAGGTGGTTAAGTCATGTCTGTTAGGGTCAGAAAAAGTGGTTGTCAGATCTATAAAACCTTCAAATTAACAAATTAAATATGCTTTTTGACTGTCATAATGGCCTCATATTCCCGCAACTACTTGACATTTTAGTTATGATGGGGATACAGTACCAGCGAATGTACTCGATTTGAATTGCTGTTATGTAGTAATCTGGAGTTCTCACTGAAACCACTTGATGGCAGTAGTATCATTTCCAAATTCCAGAATAAGCTCTGACAAATGTGTGGGACTGAATGATTGGCTTTTGCTGTTGATTGGACTGTAGATTTTTAAGCATGCGAAGAAAACAGTGATTCATAACTGGCCCACATAAATATTTGAATACAGTTAGCACTGTGTAAAAACATCCGTGTATTGAATATCCTTATAAAATACGAAACGTCATACATTTTTGCACGCCTTATACATTACCAAATAACGCTGCTAAGGCATTTAAAATGTATCTATCGTTATTATTGTAATTAAAATGTATTATTAAATTTTATTACATTTGTTATGCACAAATCTCAGAGCATGTTTTGAAATGAAATATTTAGATTTTTTAATTTGGATTAGATAAGAAGAATGATGCATGTACTTAACCATATTTTTATTAGTATTAATTAACCATATTTAGGCAAAGCTTGGATATTAATCTTCTTTCCATACTCAACATGACTGCCATGGATCATTCTAGTTAACAATCTTTGAGTCACAGGAACAGACACTGTAAGACCATAATGTTTATACGAGGAAATTGCGTTCCTTAATTCCTTACAAATTGCTCATTAACCCACCAAAGCGCCCCCTTTTATATGGCGCACCATTACGGTGCAACTCTTGGATTGAAGGTACATGGCAGTCTCTTCTGCAGCAAAAACTAATTAAGGGTAAAGCATTTGTTTTGAACGAGGGCTTGGTGCCGAGCAGCTGTGTAAATATGGACAGTTGGTGCAGTTCATCTTAACTGTGCTGTTTTGCTTCACATCCGGTTCTCTCAAAGACTCGAGTGGTTGCTCGAAATGCTTGAGATGTGCTAGTGCAGGTTGACCGGGAGACACAGAGTATGCGCTGTCAGCTCCAAATAAAAGGCTTTGAAGCATAAAGCCATGACAATCTCTGCATCCCCCCGCAAGAGCCTCAACATGCTTGTGCATTTAGTAGTTGCCCAACTGGTGAAGGATTCATTGTAGCATACTGGCAATCGTATCACTCTTCCATTCCTCCTACCTCTACCTTCGTCTTCTGCACTTCTTTCCAGTATAGAGGTAATTATGCTGCGAGCACCATGTTCGGGGGATAGAAAACGTTGGCTGCATCTCCCACACGCTTGTCTGTCTGAAGGCTGGGACAGTTTCCTCTCCACCGAATCTAATCTGCTGCCTTCTCTCTCCCACACTAACATAGAGCTACTTCAGGGAAAGTAATCCTGTTTCTTTTTAACCCTCAATCACAAATGTGCGTATTTGTGGTGAACAGAGAACTAATTAAACACATTTTGGGTTCAGTGTTAAAACTGTTGTCTCTGACATAACATACAGTTATTCATCTAAATATGTCAGTTGATTTGGAATTTCAGCGTTAACTACATGAGCTTTTTGATGTTATCAAATTGCAATACAGTCAGACTCCATCATTGCTGAAGTTAATAAGGACATATTTTGCTTAAACACATGGCATTTTAACAGTTTAAAGAATCTTGTTATTATTATGTAATAGAATTCAGAATTACTTTTTTAGGGCTTCTGTTCTTTAGTGAGAGTGTATATAGTGTAGGTGTATATGTACAAATAGCACTGAACTGGATGAAGACACATCTGGAATTATTAGGCATATTTAGTGTATACTACTGTCATGACACGCCTGGGAAATTGGATTTTAATAGCTTTGTGGGAACTCTCTGGCTGTCGTTTGCCTTTTTTTGCGCTCACATGTGTGGACAGGAGAAAAATCCAGCTTAAGATGTCTGTCACTACTGACTCCATTTTGTCGCTGGTGTGCATCTGCCTGGTTGTCGTGGCAACCCTGCTATTTCTGCGGCTCCATCGCTCTCCCCTTGTCCCCGGCTGTCAGACTGCTCTCTCTATGGGAATGGGCTATTTTTAGTCGTGCTGCCTTTTGTTTCTCAGGCACATCATCAAAAGCCACATTAAATCCACGCTGTATGAAGTTACACATGGGGTTTGAGAGGTGGGGCGGGAGTACAGTAGCTGCTGAGCATCTGTAGGATATTTTAAATATCGAAATGCTTGTGTATGATCAGGGACAACAGATAGTGGATTATAAAAGATGTCCCATGTCCATGTCCATTCCTCTGACATTATCTATATTTTGGTTACGTGTGCTCTTTTAGTGAAGCACTGAGCTGTAAAACATAGGGTCAGCTCAGAGCGTTTCGTCCATATCGAAGTGAAGTGCTTTCAACATGATAAAATTAAGCACATCATCTTTTCAGTGCATCTGTATAAGAGGGACATTACTGGTTATTTGTCCCAGGATACGCATGAATTAAAGTGCTATTGATATATGTACTATTATACACTGCCTTTTTACTATTCTCATGATATGAGTACAGTAAAATAGTCATGATATAATTTCTAAAAGTCCTCGCTTGCTAGAAATGTAACAGCATACACAATAGTAGCAGATATAAATCAGTAATATGTGACATTAGAGTAGAAATGATTGTTAGTGCGATAGTTCTAAACTAATAAGTTTGAGCTCACCTACTGTGAATACACATGCACATGCATGGAGTCCGTGTGTTAAATAATTATTGTCTGATCCATACTTTTAGTCAGAGTGAACTACATTTAGACTGTTAACAATGTGAATGCTTTGCTGCATTTTAGATACTGGACAAATGAAGGCCTTCAAAAGTCTAACATGACTGTTTCACTTCTGTAAGGAGTGAGGTGAAAGGTGACTCCTCTTGTCTTTTTTTTTTTATTATTAATTCACAACTGCTATGTCACCTGGGAGGAGTCAGTCTACTCTCCAATGTGATGCTCTTTGTGCAATAAATGGCAGATTTTATTATTAGCCTGTTCTCTTACCTGCCAAGGCATCTAACACTGCAGATATTCCCTGGGGGTGATGAGGGGTGGCATGCCACGCACTGCACCATGCATTGCATCACAAAAAGTAATTTATCACAATTGTACATACAGTACAAAATGCTCAAAGTAAGCTGTGTCACATTTGACAGATATGTATTTTAGCACAGAATACCAGTGTTTTGGAAGCATTCGTTTATTTCTTAATGATTAGTCTTAAAAGACCTGCTGACAATATTTCTCCTGATTTCCAAATATTGTCAAAATTTTGTCCTTTATAGCATAATTTAAAGGAAATGACAATACAGTAAAATAAGAGAAATGATGCAGTGTTTACAGAACTTCAATAATTCAATGAAAACAAAGCTCTTGTTCACTTCTAAACAAAATGGCAATATTTGCCATTGACATACTTTTAGTAGTGTTTTGCCATCCAACTGGTCATGCAGGAGAGTGTTGATTACAGCAGCGTTTTTCTACATTTTCTCATCAAATAATATTTGATTCAGGTGATCACCTAAACAGTACCTCATAAAGCAGAATGAGGTGTTTGTGTAGGAATTTAACAGACACTGGCATGGAGTGGTTGTCATAGATGCTGATTTAAAAATAAATAGTCTCTTATTTTTTCCAGAGCTCTGTATATATTACAGGAATGCTGCCCAGCACTTCAAGGCAGTGGAGGAAACATTTTGTATGTCTGATAGCTGTTGTCTATTTTGTTTCACCCCCCATCCCCCTTCAACCTACAATGTGTAGACACATTTCCTTTAGGTCTAGAGTCCATTTTTCAGTTCAGTGTGCCTCTCACAGAATGCAGTATTACATCTAACCCTGCGGTCGTACTGTGAGCTTCCGCCCCTTGGGGAGGTGCCAGCTTTGTGCTAAACGCTGTCCATTGTTTGCCTGTCTGTGTTTGGAATAATTGTAAAGGCGGTATGATATATTTCTCGCTGTTGCCATGGGTTCAAGCATTCCAGCTGATGTTTTGCAGCTGAAAACACTGTAGAAGTTTGACGTCACCCAGCAGCTGGGACAGAGGACTGGAATTTGTGTGGTAACAACAGCAACTGTCGCACAAAGTTGTGGAGCAGGGGGAGAAGCTGTTGCAGTATAACACTTAGAATATGTGTGAGAAAGAAATGCCAACAAAGCCATTTCCAAAGTGTTCCTTCTACAGTGATTTTCCCATTATTATAAAGGATGCAAATATTTTTCCAGCACTTTTTAATTACCTTGTTGCCATTGCTGGACACTCCTAGCCATTTTAGTATACCGATTTCCAATTGTTCTCAACGAGCTGTGATAAATTTGTTCTGCAGTAATGGGGCCATGCTCTTTCTTTCTTTAACCTGACAAATCAGACTTTTAACGGAAGCAAAGTACAGATGTTCTAAGAATCCGAGCAGTGGTGTGACTCATTCCACTATGTTCATCTTTAAGCTTATGGGCCTCTGGTTTCCTCTCTAGCTTTTCCTCGTCTGGCCTTACAGATTGTCAAACGCCGAGGTGTGGGGAAGAGCCTGGCACGATGCTGTTGTTTTAGTAGGAGGAGTCCCCTTTTGACGTGACCTTTTGACCTTGAGGAAATGATTATGGTCAGGATCTCCTCGGCAGCCGGGGGTAATGTTGTTTTTGGAGGAGCGAGAAATTCTTGTCCCATATTTTTATATAGCTTTGTTTCCTTTTGTCTGCATTCCGCAGTGCCGCGGGGAGAAACATTCCTCTCACAAATCTCTTAGGTTTCTAATGGGCTCTGGAAACTGACCAGGGATATTTTTTGCCTCGTCTTGACAAACATCTGTGCGATTGGATTTTTCTCCAGCGACAGAATGAGGTCTTTTCCATTTACAGTCATGTACTGGAAAAGAATAACAACAGAAGCATCCTTCACTACCTTACTTGCAACCCCCCAAAGCCAGATATACAGCAGTTGTGTAAATGTGTGGTCTGCTTGCTGGAACCCATGATCATATAAAAATATTAAAATATGTTTGGCCAGAGTGTAAATCCCACTGCCTTGATGAATCAGTGAGGGTGCGTGCTTGGACAGAGCAGTAGAATGCTGAGTGAGGAAAGTGTCTGCTGCTGGGGCTGATTGGGACCATGTCTTTTCCCTATGCAGGAAATGGCAGGCTGCTGGAACAGATCCCTAACAACCAGAGATCTCCCACGAGATGCCCTGCACAGTCTGTTGGGGTAAGGAGGGTTGCCATAGCAACAGTCAATGACAGCCAATCAGAGCAATCCAGGTAATGATAAATCTTGAGAACATCTTACAGTGCTAGAGCTGTTAGATTTCATTATCCTGTATGTGTTTTCTTTTTTATTCACAGGTGTTTTTTCTATACATAAAACATGAGATTTTCTCTCTGTGGTGTACCTGGTGACATGTGCGTCTTTACTGCATTGATGTATTGCTTAACTTGCTCATTTGCATTGTGTAGATTTGCTGAAATGTTGCTATTTTTGCTCAGGACAGTTAAAGAACCAGACGTCATAAATTCTAATGCGGAATCGGGTGCCGGCGAGTAGAACCGCTTTACCTCAATAAGAAACATGCTAAATCATATAAGACCGGAGAAGAGAATAAGGGTTTGGGTGAGATGATCCTGCTCTAAATTGCTCTTGAGTATAACAGTTTGTGTGTGCACATGTGTCCAAACCATAGCCTTGCCAGTGTGACACAACATGCCATTAACCAGAAAACTGATGTCACCACCATGTCCCTCTAAGAGAGATGTTTTTCTAATATTGTAAACATGTGCACACGTTTACTCCCAAACCCCTGTACTGTTTTGACAAATTCCGCCATGCCTCATCATAGATAGTCTTTCCTGGCCTGGGTACAGGTAAGCATGTGATAAATAAGCAGGAGGTAATCTGCAGCCTTCTACTGAGGCATTGCAACTGGTTGCCTAGACCTGTGCATTGTTGTTGTTTGTATTTATTTAGAGAAGCCTTCAGCACAGGATTTTTGGGTTTATCATCACTTTAATTAGATTTTCAAAACCGTAGTGTGCTTCACAAATATTGTATACATTCAGAGCATGAGTGCTAAGTTCTTGTGGTAGATTTGCATGTACATCTCTGTGCAACTGCTGATCCTTTGTAAACATCTGAAGAATTTGTCATTTTTCGCAGAAGATCTTTTCTGTGTTTTATAGGGAGAATCATGAGAAAATGCCTACCTCGGTTGAGCCCCAGCAAGTTGAGAGGGGTTAAATCCTTTCTAACGTGATTGTAAAAGGGGGAAAGGGGATGACAGGTAGCGAGAGTGAAAATCATACATATGCAGCTTACTGAGCAGTCTGTGCTACATACGCACATATAAGGAGCCCAAGGGAGGCAGTAACTAACAAAGCTGCTCTAGCAGCCTGCCGTCCCCATGGCAACGGCAGGCGGCCTCTATCGGCTCCATCTGAGAATAGGTAAAGTAAATCTGCATGCATTTGGCTACCCGCCAGTGTCTCAAATGAAAGAGCACTTTGAACGGCTGCCAGGTTTGGAGGAGGAGAGGGGCTGTCAGGCCTGCTTAATGTTGGCAGTTTGTACTTGGCAAGCCTTGCCTTTTCCCAGAATCCCTCAGTCTGGCAAACTGCCAGCTGCTTAGCGGAAGCAAAGAGTTAACCCCTGCGATGGGCCTGGGGAAAGCTGAACACTAAAAACTTTCCACAATGTGTGTGTGTGTGTTGGGGGGGGGCTGTGGTTGTGTGTATGTGCACGCACATTTGAGTGTGTGTGTGTAAGAGGCAGCGAAGCACAGTGTGATCTGTATGCATGAGGGGGAGAAGCAGAGAATCTCTCAGGGAGAGGGAGGGGAAGCAAAATATCCTGCACCGTCTGTACTCAGAATCAGACTGTGCAGCTAAAGTTTAAAAGCACGTCTGGCTATTCATTTCTGTCATTGTATACTTTAGAACAATTTGGGATGTTCATTTTTGTCCCTACATGAAAATATGTGAAATCAACAATGAATATAACTTTCTATTCCATGCACATTTGTCTTAAGGAATTCAGCGCTATAGGCCCAAGGTTGTTACTGCAAAAGCATACAGCCTTTTGTTTCTCTCTCTGCTTTTGATCTTGTTAATTATGTGTGAGACGTAGGGATGTCTGCCACACGTGTCCATCACAGTCACAGACATGAAGCACAGGAGCAGGAATTGTTTTCAGGCTACAGTTCTACAGGGTCAGCTGTAGAACTTTAGGATATATATAAAATTGTAGCTCAACCCTGGATGGAATGCAGACTTTCCTTGTTTTTCCCTACTACGTTGAAGCAGAGAACACACTTGTTCACACTGTGTATATGAAACTATGTCCCCTCTTTTAGTACAGTGTTGCGTGATGTTTTCCTATTGAAATTGACTTTATTGCAAATTTATTTGTTGACTGGCTCTTTACTGGGGATGCACAGACATGTGAATCCTGGCCTGAGGCCAGTTTCTTATATTTTACATATCTGTCGATGCAGTCCAATGTCATATTTATTTATAGAAGGTTACAGTGCTGAGTCCATTTCCCATGTTCAGTTCTACCTGTGTACACTTCCATACACATCCAGCAGGATGCATTTAGAATGCAACTCTAACAGGAAGGTGGAAGAACGCCTCAGGGAGAACGAAGGCCATGCCTGGCTGGACTACATTTGGTGCCAGCAGTATGTTGGGACTGCAAAAAACAGCATTTTCCCCATATGTAGTCCTCCATGCATTCCTCCTCTCCAAGTTGTCTCATAGGAAATGTGTCTATAGGCATGTTTAAGTTGGGGGGTTGGATTGGGTTGTGTTGTAGGTTTGGGGGTGGGGCGGCTTGTTTCTGGCTGTTCATTGAAGACAGTTCGGCTCAGCAGTGTTATTTGGGGTTATAGTGTTTCTTAATAGAAGACTGTCAGCTTAGAGTGTATACATCGCCCATACATGCAAAACACACACACACACACACACACACACACATATATACATATGTGTGTGTGTGTGTGTGTGTGTGTGTGTGTGTGTATATATATATATATATATATATATATATATATAT
>JBBPCW010000001.1:25954957-25972489 GCA_037974425.1 Phenacogrammus interruptus
TGTGTATATATATATATATATATATATATATATATGTGTGTGTGTGTGTGTGTGTGTGTGTGTGTGTGTATATATATATATATATATATATATATATATATATATGTATGTATGTATGTATGTATATATATATATATGACATTATACCTAGACGTGATTCGCTGATGTAAGCATTTTACAGTGTTAAAGTGATTAAATGAGTTGAACGGCAGTAATACTCGAGCTGGCGCTGGTGACCGATTTTACACACAGTCACAAGGATAGCCAGAGAGAGAGAGAGGCTTGTTTTCCCACAAGCCCTCCTTGTTTCTAAGCGAAAACTGCTCAATGTGGTGCGTGTAGACTATGTGTGTGCGTGAGTGTATCAGTCCATTCAAAAGATTTAGTGGGGAGTGGTTGGCGCATGCGCACTCGCGCAGCAACAAGTGGCATGTCGATGTGTAACGGAGAGGAGAGCGTTGCTGCTACTGCTGACGTCACCGCTCCGGCCAGGTGGCATTCCGCGCGCGGGGAGAGAGCGCGCGCTCGCGCGGAGGACGTGGAGGCACCGTCAGGGAAAAAAAAATAAAGGAAGCAAAAAAATAGAGAGAGGGAGAGAAACGGGAAAACAAAAAAGTCAATCCGAACGCCGCGAGCGCGAGACAGTAAAATGTGAGGCACAGCCGAAGCCCCGTGCCGCCGCCGAGGTCCCGGAGCTCGAGGAGAAAGACAAGAGCAGAGACACAGTGAGGCTTCCACCCAGTTCGCTCGCGCTGAGCGGCTGAAGCGCAGCAGCGCGTGCAGCATGTCTTCCGCGCAGGTCGCCTCGTCGCGGCGGCAGTCGTGCTACCTGTGTGACCTGCCCCGCATGCCATGGGCAATGATCTGGGATTTCACCGAGCCCGTGTGCCGCGGCTGCGTGAACTACGAAGGCGCGGACCGCATTGAGTTCGTCATCGAGACCGCGCGACACCTCAAACGCGCACACGGCTTCCAGGACGGCCGCTCTCCGGGTCCAGGGGGCGCGGGGGTTCCGCTGCCCGTGCCTCCGCCGCCTCCTCCACCGTCTTCCTCCTCGCTGCCTCCGCCGCCGGTCAAGGCACACGCGAAGGAAACCGTGCAGCTGAACCACGTGGACGGCTCGAACAAGCAGCAGCAGCAGGCGGCACAACAGCAAGCGGGACTCGAGCGCTATTCCTCGCGCTTTGACTACACCAGCATGAGCGCCCACGCGGCGCGCCTGCCCAACGGCCTGAACGGCTTCCCGAAGACGGACGACGGGCCTCCGGAGCTGAACCGCCAGAGCCCCAACTCGCGACGCGGCGGCCACGGACTGGTCTCGCTTCCCGCGCAGATGAGTGTCCCCCCCAATCTCCTTCCGCAGACCATGCTGAACGGACCCGCTTCGGGGGGAGCGTGCACGGGTCTCACATCGCACGGCCTGGTCGCGCGCGCACCCCCATCTTCATCTTCATCATCACAGTCATCATCATCATCGTCGGCCGGCCTGGGCCTCGCGGAGCCAGGGAAGCGGCCCGCATCCGTCTCGAGCACTGACCAGGAGCGCGATGCGCGCGAGAGGCAACGCAACGCCGAGGCACTGGCCGAACTCGGGGAGAGCCTGCGCAACCGCGCCGAGGAGTGGGCGAGTAAGCCCAAGCTAGTGCGCGACACGCTGCTCACACTGTCCGGCTGCGCACCCTTCGACGTGCGTTTCAAGAAGGACCACGCGCTCGCGGGCCGCGTGTTCGCCTTCGACGCTGTGGCCAAGCCGGGTTCTGACTACGAGCTGAAGATCTTCGTGGAGTACCCGAGCGGCTCGGGCACCGTCTTCTCGAGCGCGTCGGGGGTCGCCAAACAGATGTACCACGACTGCATGAAGGACTACGGCCGCGGCCTGTCGTCAGGCTTCAAGTACCTCGAGTATGAGAAGAAGCACGGCAGCGGAGACTGGCGCCTGCTCGGGGACCTGCTGCCTGAGCCCGTGCGCTTCTTCAAGGAGGGCCTGGGGGCCGACATGCTCCCGCAGCCACACGTGGATGCGGGCTGTCCGCTGCTCCCGTCCACTGCCCTCGCCGGCGTGCTGCCGCGCACCTTACCGGCGTCATCCGCGGCCGCCGCGAGCGCGCTGCGGGCGGGTGCGCGCAAACGTAAAGCTTCGCCGGAACCGGACTCTCTCGACGAGCGCCAGCAGCAGCAGCAGCAGTGGATGGCGAGCCAGAGCGCGGCCGCAGTGGGCTCGTTTGGGGCCTGCCATGGAGGACCACCGCCTCTGGGCCCCGTGCATGCGAGCCGAGCAACGCCTCCAGAGCCCGCGCAGAACGGACAGTCGCCCATGGCTGCGCTCATGTCGGTGGCGGACGCGCTCGGAGGAGGAGGAGGAGCGCACTCCCCCAAGGACGCGAACTCTGTACACTCTACAACCTCCGCGCGCCACAGCAGCACCGGCAGCGGCGGCGGCAGCAGCCCCGTCTCTCCGGCCTCGGTCTCGGGTCAGCGACGCCTGGCTTCGCGCAATGGCGACGCGCAGCAGCAGCAACAGGCGCACGCGGATCACGCCGGGGCGCATGGGACCCACGGCGTGCCAGACTCGCCCATGGCTGGCAGTGGGCCGCTGTGCTGCACCATCTGCCACGAGCGCCTGGAGGACACACACTTCGTGCAGTGCCCCTCGGTTCCCGGCCACAAGTTCTGCTTCCCGTGCTCGCGTGAGAGCATCAAAGCGCAAGGCGCCACGGGCGAGGTGTACTGCCCCAGTGGAGAGAAATGTCCCCTAGTTGGGTCCAACGTGCCTTGGGCTTTCATGCAAGGGGAGATAGCGACCATTCTGGCAGGGGACGTGAAGGTGAAAAAGGAAAGAGACCCTTGAACGTGACGCAGCCACGTGCACCCACACAAATAAATATATATATTAATAAATATATATATATTATATATATATAACCATGTTGTGAATAATGTGTACAGAACACCCCACTCCGTGCGTTTCTGTGTTTGGGGGCTCGTGGAGCTCGTGCCTCATGGGAAGGAGGAGGTTGTTGGCCCAGGACGGTGGGGAAGCACTTTGAGCTCACAGTCTGTTTTTTCTTTTTTGTTAATCCAGTTCATGCACTTGGTTTAAAGTGATTTTCACATAAAAAGAAAAACATAAACACCCCCTACCTGACCCCTTTGTTACCGGTCATGTTTTGTCATTTCTTACGGTAAGACAACAGTCAGTTGGTTTTCCACATTGCTCGGTGGGGCATTCCTTTTCTGTTTTTTGTTTGCGTTTTGCTCTACACATAACAATGTCTCATTTTTATATCTCGTGCTCTGAACGTATGATTATAGTTTACTGCGTGTTTTCCGTTTTCCTCCCTTTTTTTGCTTTGAAGATGCACGGATGCTTAAGAGTAGAGCAAAAATACTGTACATTAACTGCTCTGTTTGTTTATACGGTTCTGTAGTAACAGAAGACTTGTAACGTGCCTTGGAGCTGAGTCAATTGTAATAAATTCATTGGTATGAAGATTTTGTCAAGTCTCAGTTTGTTCAGATGTATTAGCACTGTTTATATATGTTCTCCCACATAGCAGAGCTGAACTGGTTATTTTGTAACATATAACAGTTCTTACATGACATTTTAAAGAATTTAGGACCAAATGGGGGCGGCTGTGAGCTTTAGGAAAGCCACTAGTGCTTATGATTGAATGTTATTTTCTGGTCACACTGTTCTCAACGTTTCAGTATGTTTTATATGTATGTGGTCAAGTAATGCTTGTGAGTGGATGGTTGCTGTGCTTGCTTTATCTATTTTTTTTCTTTTTGCAGTTTCGGTTGTATACTTTAGCTTACTGCATGCCTCTCGGTTTTATGGCAGGAGATTGTAGGCATTTTCTTCGTTGCATCTTATGTCTTATACAATTATGTTGGCATTTTTGCTTGTTCTGTGCTTGGCTCATTCACCTTGACCTAAAAATGGAAACATTTTATGCAGCTAATGCAGCGCAATGACAAAATTAGGACTAGGCCCTGTTTTTCTCAACGCATCATATCACAATGGTGCTGACCAATAGTATTGTGATGGTTGTGGTCTGTACTTATTTGCAGTGTATTTTCAGAGGTTTGTATTTTTGCAGCAACATGTTTGACAAGATGAATGAAAATCGAGCCGACCTGCAGGACGCTGAAGTAATGCACATGTTCTTGCCTGTTGTCATTTGTATTAGGTTGTGTCATCTTTCATGTTATAGCTAAAGGTGAATGTTGTGTACTTCATTTATTTGCTGGTTGGTTGTGTGTGTGCGCGAGAGAGTAGGGGAGAAAGGGAGGGAAAGTGCTTGCACATGCCTGAGACTGCCCTGGGGCCACATTCCTCATTTAGAATTCAGCTGGTGGTCATGTGACCCGTCACTCGTATTCTTGCATTGGCTGCCGATGGAGGGGGAGCAGTTGGCGCGTGGCTGTTGCCATGACTCAAGCTAATGCTCTATTTCTCCTTCCAGCGACTCAGACAAATGGTTGGTAGCACAATTCTTTCATGGCGACCAGCCATGAACGGACCTCCAGACTAAATAACAAGGGACTTTAAGGTCAGGGAGCTGTGCATATGCCAGCATGTGTCACCCACAGACCTCTCTCTGCTTGAACCCGTCTGAGGCTATGCACTTAGATGTGATGGTATGTGAAAGGGGAATTGTCCTGCTGTTCTCTGAACTTGTCATTCATTACTAAGCCCCTGCTCAGGAAGAGGCAAAGTCATGTATCTGTTAAAATGTTTGAGAAAGATGATGTGTACTATCTTTATACAGTAGCAATGTAAACAAATCCATAATGCCCAACCATTATAGCTTCCTTTTGAAATGCTCTGTGAACTCATTAACTATCCAAAAGTGTAGATTACTGGGGCCTGAACAGTTTACAAAGGGCTGCAGTTACAAATCCAGCTGTCTTAGGTGTCTGGTGCTGTTTGCTGTGTTTTCCTTCTTTGTTAGGCCACACAAGACCTGGTTAAGACTGCTGCATAGAATTGAGCTGCCCATTACTAGAAAGCAATTTAAAGTCTGTCAATCCTGATTCATTAGTGTCTAATAAACACACAAGTGTGAAAGCATAGTTGTTTTAAAAATTCACATACAAATTGAGCTTTTTACAGTTGTGCTAGTAGGATTAGTGTCTGATGCACTTGTGCTGTGCAGAGGGGTGGTGCATTGCAGAGATGTAGCAGCAGCAACTGCCCTGTCAGTTGGATGTGTGGTGACTCGGCCAGGATGGAGAGCCTCATATTGTAATGCTAAAACATGCTGATCAGAGTGGTGCAGCAATATTCCAGAATGCATAGTGCAGAGGACCACAAATAACCTCGGTTCACTCTATGAAGAGGATCTTTCTTGCTATACAGCTTGTACAGTGTATATTTAGTGTTCTGATACCCTTTTGTGTAGGGAGCAGTCTTTAGCATGCCATACATCTCCTCTTATGGATCTCACTGTTTAATGAATGCAGACACCTCACTGCAGACAGATCCCTGATCATTTTTGCCTGTGAAATCTGATAGGACTGCGTGTGTGAATGCTAGTGTGGATTGCTCCGTCATTGGGAATTACCATCATATGACTCGGAGAGGGGGGCTCTCAAATACCACCAGACAGAATGGAGACATGGTGACTCCTTGTCCGTTGGCTTCATTATGACTCCAGATTACCTGTATCAGCAATGCGTTTTTATGTCAGGTCTCAAGTGTCTCTTGTAGTGCAGCTCATTTAAAACATTAAGCGTTTCTCACGCTTCATGGCATAGCAAAACCTAATCCGTTAGATGTCAGAATAAATTATGTTTGTAATACACTGGCATTCCAGTTCCTCCGTGCCCTGCCAGGCTGTAGCCTGTCTGTTTCGGATCTGTAGTTTTATGGTCGCATTGTGAAATCACTGCAGTCTGTTCTCTGTCTCCTGGCCAGGGAAGCCCCCACACCCTCCCCCCCTACTCAAATCCGACATGCCTCCCCTCTCTTGTCCTCCTCTCTTTCCCTCCCTCCCTCCCTCCGTCCTTCTGTACGAGGGAGAAGTTTTCAGCAGATAAAAATACAGACACTCCAAAGGTTACTCCGCAGTGCCATCGTGCACGGTTGCCCATGGTAACCAGCCTTGTTCAAAACATCATTTATTCAGGAATGTGCGGACACAAAGGGGGGTACCGCGGCTCACTGTTAACCATGTGTGTGCTGGATTGTACTTTGCCAAAAGAGGCTTGGACGTACAAATTCTTTTTGTTCTTTTCATATGTTCTGAGTGTAGTGTTACCTGTTTTGACAGTTTTTGAAATTTTGCTCTTGAAATGGTCCTGTGTAACATTTTTAAGCCAGTGTTTTTCTACAGCATAAAGGAAACCGCAACACTGAAACAGCAGACGCTCCTCTTATGTTTGATGCAAAAAATCCTAGTTTTCTTTAGAGAAAGTCTCTTTCTTTAGAGCCTTTCTGCTAAGAGACATGAATGAGTGCTTTGTGTTGGAAAAATAATTAAAATAGGTTACAAGGAGTTGAACAGGAGGTGAACAGCTTTTACTGGCTTTTATCCACCTCTACCAAATGTATGTTTTTCGTAGTGGGAAATCTACTGTTATTTACTCTTTGTCCCTCTTCTTCCTGTCTGTCTCTTCTCCTGTCTGTCTATATTCGTTGCCTTGTAGACTGAGAGTTTGTCTGGAAAGGGTTATTCCCATCTTGTTTTCATTCACTCTGCCTCTGAGCACAGCCATTTATAGACAGTGATGTCAGCACTATCTTTCGTAGCCCAGGGCCCCCTTGGCAGATAATGTATGCAATCTCAGACATTCCATTCCGTCCCGGCGAATAAGCTGCCAGCTGCTGCAGGCGTGAGCTTCCTGCCTCCTTCTGCAGATATTAAAGCTGCAGAGACGAATTGATTTTCTGTCTTCCCCCCACACCCCCGCACACTACCACCCCTTTTTTCTTTTTCTTGTTTTTAGCTTCTCTTCGGTGCAGAGAGTACAATCTCTCAGGGCTGCTGCAATTGTGAATTTTTAAGGGTTGTTTTTTGCTATTTGTGGTTTGCGTTGTTTTTGTTGTTGCAGTTGTTGTTTTTGTTGTACACCTATTATCCATTAATAATATTAGTATTTTTACATGGACTATGTACATTCCTCCCATTCAGGTTGAGTTCTGAATGCATATTTGCTCATGTGCATTGTGATGCAGTCTTTTTGAAGGGTTAACCATGTAGAGCTGCTTCTTATATAACTGAAAAGCTCAGTGATACAAAGCCCACATGAGATGGAGCTTGTTTGGGTCTACCGTTGACTAATGACATTAGGCTGTGAGGGGGGGGGCAGTTTTGGCAGGGTTCCAGTCTGATGTTTTTCATTTGCTTGTAAAGGACTTCAATTTCTTGTGGAATTCCAATTTGCATTTCAAGGCCAGCCCCCACCCTTGAGGGTTAGCCTGTTAGAGCTTCCTGTAGTTTCCCGCCAGAGCAGGCTGGGGGGGTTGTTGGAATGGAGGCTCAGAAAGGGGGGGTGTTGTTTTTGAGCACATGGAAGCAGACTATAGGGCACCATGGCGACTCTGTCCTTTCTGAAAAGCACCCTGGCTAGATTGTTCAAGGCTGGTTTCACTTGATTGATTCAGGCTATTGAACTGGGAACAGACAGAATACCTGTCTGAGCACAAACTGAGCTTTGTATTAAATGTTGCTCACAGCCTTTGAGGATCTAAGTGACCAGTTCTCTTTCTCCAGATTCTGATCTACTGTCATATGCACAGAGAAACTATTTGCACTGTGTGAGAAATTCTTCCTTTAGCTGTAGCTACTATAAACATTAAAACATAACATTAAAACAAATGCTCATGTATATACAAAATACATTAAAATGAATATTAATGCTACTTTCTTACATGATTAATAAAGGCTTCTATGTGTAATGCAGTTACATGCTTTACAGCGCTATAGCTAAAGCTTGAATTTTGTGGCTGTTTGTAAGCGTGTAGAACTGTTGGGGTTGGAAAGGGTTAACTGCAAACCCTGGGGCTGTGCAGCTCTTGGCAGGCTGGAGAAATGTAGCCCCTTTCATTCCTCTGGGTTGTTTACACGACTCTCTGGCAGCCATTTTAGACTGGAGCTCGGCTACCACAGGCGCGGGAGTGGACTCAGGTTTCTGAAGCTTTCACAGTGCAGCGAGTTCAGTCAGCAGCTTGTCCCCTCATCCATCTTCTCCTGGGGGGCCTCGCTCCCCCCCTCGTATTCAACCTCCTTCATTCCACAACCTGGCCCTTTTTTCATTTTTTAAACAGCCCACTGAATTTTCGGAGTCGAGTATCCCTCACTAAGCACTATATTGTTTATTGCTCTCTAGTTGCTTGCTGTTTAAATGACTGAGCTGTGATTCCTCTGTTTTTAAGTTTGCTTCACCTGAAAATTATTCTTGTTCCACTACTTTTCCCCTGCCTTGTTTTTTTTTTTATCCTTTCTTTAGTCTTTTTGTTATGTCAATCAGGTTTGCACCTGAGTTGCTTTGAAGGTGTGTGTATTTGTATTTCCATGACCTTGACCTTACACAACTGATGGTTATCCATGGTAAAATCCACTGGTACTCATCATGAAATGGGAACTTTTTCAGCAGTCTGGTGGCAAAACAATATAAAACAAGACTGTCTGACAGCGAGCAAAGTAATTATTGCTAAAAATCAAGGAGGCATTCTTAAAGGATGCCAGCAGCTGTTATGGCGAGTCCTGCTTAGTCAGGTTAGTTGTGTTAGTTGGGCAAATGTGTCAAGCTTGTGTCAAGCCTCATTTCAGTAAGCATTCAGAGGAATGTGCTCCACCTTCTGAACAGCCCTAATTAAGTGCTCCACTGTGAAAACACTCAACCCCCAAACCAGCTGCACCATTCTTTACCATCCTTTGTCGTTCAACTGCCTTGCAGTGAAACACTGGCTTCCAGAGGGTATTTTACTGTAATCTAGTCAACCAGTGCACATTAATCCTCATCATGTAAGAAGATATGATTGACCTTTCGTTGAATCAATAAGCTGTCCATGCCTCGGTGCTGCCAACACTCATTTGTTGGGAAAGATTTTTCTGAGCTGGCCGACATTGTTGACATTTCTTCTAGTGTGATGAGAACTCAAGGTGATTTATACAAATTTGTAGCCCATTGTTTTTGACCTTTTCAGACTTTTTTTTTTTAATCAACAGTACATACAACACAGATTTTGTCTTACATCAGACTGCCCTTTCCTTGTGCATACTCTGTGTTGTGTGATAATAATATGTAGCTAATGTGTAGCAACATGTTTTTCACAGCAAAGCATTTTTTCGCAGACATTGCAGGAATGAAAAATATACAGCTACATTCCTGCGATAACATTAATATTTAATCAAACGCGTCTCTCATGCAGAACTGCTGAGCAGTCATGTAATCTTTGTTGATACACCCTCGTTATTTTCTGCACATCTTGTTTCATTTTGTCTCTCATCTATTTGAAGGTGGCTAGGTTTGTGCGCTCACTCACCTCCGGAGCTGAGCACGATGTTGTTTAGGTAAAGGAGATATCATCACTCAGTATGACTCTGGCAGAGGCCTCTGTGCTGTTGGTGATGGTTTGAATGGGCGCAGTTGTTGTCACCACCCTTCCCCCCAGTCACCTGGGCTGAGTGCAAATGCCTCCTTCTCAGTCCCCAGGCCCATCTGTTGCGTGAATGGGTTCTGTGATGGTGCTTCATTAAGAAGTGTTATATGTGTCTGCTGTCAACAGATGTGCCAGACTTCCCCTTGCACATTCACTTTTAACTTCAGATGTCTGAATAAGTCTTAAAATTTTCTGCATGTTGACTGATCTGCACATGGTTATAGAACTCCATTTGATGCATCAGTTGACTTTCTCATTGTGTTCATTTGTAGCAACAGTTACAAGCCTGGACAAGAACTTGGGCCAAAGTCTCATTCAACTTATTGAGCTTGGGCCAGAGTTTAGAGTCCCTACAGAAGGCTGAGTTACAAAATTTATGAAAAGGGGTAATGAAAAGTTTAAATCATTTTTAATGATCCTTGCCAGCAGCCTGTGAAGTGTATTCAACTGCACAACAGTTGCTGTGAAAGAATTCATGTGTGTGGGTGTAGCACTCATAGGTGAATTGAAACTGGATGTTTACAAAAACTATAACAATGGTCTTCATAAACAATGATTTCCAGTGAAAGTTTTGTTGGTAGAGAAGTATCAAGAAACGGTTTCTGCCATTATTTTCCCAGGATGTGTGCATAAATTTTGAGGAATGATTTTGGTAAAATAGTGGATATGGCAGATTCACATGTTTAAAAAAAGATTTAACATGTTTAAACTTTAGAACTGGAGCTACAACAATAATGTAACAAACAGTTGAAAACAATAGTAACTCAAATACTTTCCACAAATACATCCTCAAAACTTCTCTTATCCTGTTCAAACTATATACTGTATACTGCTCATTAGGGTAAGTTAATGGGCAGTATACAGTTTTTAAAATAGAAAAGCACCCTTGGACAACATCAGGGCTAAAGAAGTTTGATCAGGTTCCTTCCCATTTTAGAATCAGATTTATTGGCCAAGTATGCCAACTCACACAAGAAACTCGGTTTATGATGTTTGTGATATTTATGATGGTCGTTGCCACAAAAATAACTATTTTAGGTCAGCACTCCTATTCCTGGGGTGCTTTGCGAAACCAGACCATGCACTCTAAAAAGGCTGCCTGCAGCACTAAGTTTTGTGTTTTGTTATAGCTCACAGTACAAAAAAACACAGACAACCTTAATGAAGAACCTTAATGAAGAGCTGAATGCCGTTCGAGTGGCTTGCGAGAAGCTGAGGAAAAGATCTGGGTGCCTGTCGACTTGTTAGTGTTTGTTTGCTACATTAGTCTCACAACTCCAGTTCTAAACCTATCAGATGCATCTGGTATGAGTGGAACATTGTTTAAATGAGATGTTTTGTTAAACCACTCATTTAAGAGCTAGCAAAATCTATTGGAGTCCTTGTTGTGGTCTCTGATGCAAAACCATTCTAGAGTGTGAGACTGTTACTGTTGCCCATTGTTTGCAGAATAGCTCAGAACTGTGTCACACACATCTGTGACTCTTACTGAAGTGGTAGACTAAGTAAACTTCACTTTGCTCCTTCTCCTTTATTGCTTTCTTGTTTAGAAAGTTGGTTTCTACATAAATGGGCTACAAATTATGTAAGGTTTGCCAGAACTTAGTTTGAACTTAGCACCACCCGTATATGTTAAAAGCTTACTCACCTAACTCACATATTGTAGTGAGCTGTTATTGTAAATTCAGTAACAATAATTGGCATTGCCTTTTCTGACATTTCCTACAAATGTCGTGGCAGTCTGGCATGCAGTGTGGCTTGTAGTCAGATGTCATCACTCACCAAGACATGTGAGTGATCAGGGGACTTGGCTTGTACTTTAAATAGAATGCCAATGAGGGAGTGCATGGTTTGATTGGCACTGGCAATATATAATTCAGTTCCAGCCCCCAGGATTCAGGGTGAATCTGTGATCTGATTACTAATCAGCCGACATGGCAACCTCTCCCTCTCCTCCTCCTGCTCGTCCTCTGAGGCACAGCAAGAGCGGCTCTCAGCTGCAGCGTCTGTCATGAACTATTGCACACCAACCTGGACCATTCAGCAGGGGAAAAAAGAAAGATGAGCTAGTTGCCATGGAGACGGAGACATGGAGTGATGCTGATTGGATGCAAGGTCTCTCTCTTTCTCTCACTCCCTTCCTCTCCTGCTCTTGCTTCCCTTTTCTCGCTCTCAATACTCAAAAGAATTGTATTTTTCTATCTCTGTCCTCCAAATCCTCTTGAATGACAGGGTAATTTATGCATTATGTGCCCTGTGGTCCAAGGGAACATAGCAACATATGCATTTGAGATGTTATTGCTGGATGGAGGATGGAGACAAATATTTTGAGTTTTTTCTTTGTAATGGCTTCAGTGGAAATGCAAAAGTCGTGCAAGGAGGTACTCTAGTGCCATCTATCAACAGTCTAAGGGACAATTGACTCAAGAAAAGCATTTTAAATGTTCTTGCTTTCACACTGGTACAGTTTTTGTATTGCTTGCTATTTGCTGGTGCGGTCACCACCAGGACCATTAACTTTCATATTATATCTAGTTTAATTGACCTGGTTAAGGTTAGTTTTTTTCTGTAGTAAAAACTGCTAATAGTAACATGCTAAGAGTCAGGTCACATGCAAAAATGTGACTGTATGTCCAAAAGTTTGTAATAAGTAAATTCTGCTACGTTAAAAGAAGCTAGACATTGGCCTAAGATCACCATGCTAGAAGAGTATAACGGGTATGAGTTATACCAGGAGTGATCTGTGGAGCAGTGGAACTATGTTCTCTGGGGTGAGGAAGCACCCTTAGCTACATCTGGCATGAGCTGGAGTGGTGTTATGATCCAGAAGTAATACTCTAGCATCAGCACCTGACCTCACTAATGCGCTTGTGCCTTCTCCAATGAGCAGAGGCTTTTACTGTAGTACTACCCTGAAAAGCATTTGTCAATAATCAAGAAACAACCCCACAGTGTATACTGAGAGTATCTTACATTCTGTTTTTAATTGTGTGAAATTTCCACATAACTGATAAAACTTTTTCCAATCAGTACACAACTAGCAAAGGGAAATGCACTTCTGCATCTAGGATATCTATATATATCCTTTTCTGATCAGGCAGTTTCTCATGCTACACCTCTGAGCTTTTTTGCATCCCGCATCTCTCCCGCCCGCTGTGCAGCAGCCAGATCGAAGTGTTTTATCAATCTTACCCATAGACTTTTCTAGTAATAGGAACCAGAGCCACTGCAGGGGTCAGGAAGGAGCAATTCCATTATGGTTAAAGTCAACTCGGCTATCTAACTCTTTGTTCAAGACTATTCTTAAATTTGTACAGTGCCTCTGCTACACTCTTATGACTTCTTTTATTTCCTCCCTCTGTGTCCTTGGCATATTTTAAACACTCTGCCAGAAAACATGACCGACTTTAAAACTCATCTTTGTACCTACGGCCAAGTTGTCTGAGCTGAAGGAAGATGCCATAGAAGGAAAGGAAGACATCAGAATGTGAGTCATAGCTCTCAGGTCATGGACTTCAGAGGCCTCATTCATCTCTGAATAGTGCACAGGTACAGTCCTGCAGGGCCCAGTGTCCCAAAAGTTTGGTGATTTCCTTGCTCAGACACACCCAGTTCAACTCACCGGTGAATTGCCAAGTTTATTAAGTGTGTTTGAGGAAAGGAACTACAAAATGGTGCTGGACACCACTCCTACAGTACAGGAGATGGGGAGTCCTGTTTTAATCGTTGTGTTTTGCTCATTCAGTCGCCCTTGTGCTTTATGAGCTACTGTCAGGAGGACTCCTGCTGGTCAAATAGTGGTACTGCAAGCAGAGTCTTGAACTTGGCATATTCATGCCTTTGTTCAGATGTAATTACTTTATTGTGTTTGTTTTTGGAGCAGCTTATTGCCTTTAATGGGTGATGACTCTGCTGTTTTCATCCATCTCCCTAACCATACATAGATTCTTTATTAATTGGCAATCTGAAATGTAGTGCTCAACCCACCCAGACTTAACTGTACTTTCTGACATGCAGTTGTTGCAGAATTGTAACAAGCTTCAGTTTATTTGGCACCCATAAGCCACGTGGGTTACAAACACTCGTCCAGACTGCTTCACTTTTACAAGTCATCAACCGCACTGACTGGGCCAGATGGCTTTGTCTAATGTACGGAGTGCCTGGTAGGTACGGCTGCCATCAGTGCTGGCACAGATGTTGGGCTATGGAGACTTACTGCACTGCCCAAACTCCCTCTTCCTTCACTGTGATTAATGAAGCTTCTAGTTCACCTAGCTCTTCAGTCAGCTTCCACAGGCTGCTCCCATCTCCCAGGCCCCAGCAGTATTTCCTTCACTTGGCTAGATTTATATGGGGACGTGGTGCATATTTATGAAGTGTGCTCCCCATTTGTACTTGCAGCCCTGGTTTTCTGTCCATTTACTGTCTTGGGCGACTATATTAATCATATGTCATGCTTGCTGGGCCTAGAAATCGCCCCTGCAATGCTGCTATGAGTCCTGGAGTGTGGTTAAAGGGCACTTGAGGTTTTTCAGGACGTGACTGTAGTAGGCACAAAAACTATTGCTTCTGATGAATATGGCCATTCTTTCAGTCGGAGTGTAGTATTTTTTCCACCATGAGCTCACTTTGTCTGTTAGCACTGACATTAGTTTAATGTGTGGAGCCCAACCTGATGGGAGGCAGTGGCTCTAAAATGTTACCCTGATGTGACAGAAGGAGGGCAGAGAGATATAAATACATGGCCCGTGTTGCGTTGCCCTCTGGTAGTCCGCTAAGCCTGACCAGGGTTCACCACAGTGCCCAGAGGTCAACTCGTCTTTAGGACAGCTAGCGCCTGCCTTTGTCATGGAGATTATGGAATCACCTCTGCTGTCAACCGGACTGACCTGCGGTTTGCAACCCATTTTACTCGCCCTTATCCGGCTCGGCACAGACGGTGACTGTCACGGTGAAACTGTGGCGGGGGAGAGAGAAATATGCTGTTAAATGCAGTTTGAAAATCAGCAGCTTGAATGTGAAGGATCTGTACAAGCGGGGGGAAAGCATCTATGACACGCTCCATTTTCTCTCCGTTTGTCTGCTGCTAGTCAAGTTTGCCCAGATCTCATCTGACAGAGCAGAGGCTGTGAGGTAAGCTCGTGTTTTCGTGCGAGTCGAGCTCTACTGGGGGATCGTTGTTGTGCGCCTGGCCGCTGCGGGTGTTGCTGCTGCTGCAGATCGTTCCGGTCTGCTACCCTTTCAGTCAATGGGCTGGCTGTGGGGGAGGAGCGCCGCCGCCTGTCGTTCCGATGTGACGAGCCCGGATGACACGGGCAGAAAATAGCACCCCGTCTCTCCCGTCGAAACCCGCCGGCTCCCTCTCTCTCAACCCTCTACCGAACCCACTTTGCCTTCTGAAGGAGGCAGCCAATCACAGCCCACCCTGTTGCTAGGTAATGGCTGGCCGCCCCCGTGCCTAAGAATGCTAATACAGTGCGGTTACGTTTCCTCGGTGAGACGAGCACTCTTACACCACGGATGAGTGTGTAGGGTATTTTTAAGCAATAGAGGGAGGGAGAGAGCGAAATGTACGGAGATATGGGCCAACAAACGTTACACTTCTTTTAACTGACATTTTTTAACGTTTCCATACATTTATATAATTAGGAATTAATCTGTTATTCACAGACATACATGTGCCATTTGTCACGTGTAGCCAGACATAACACTGAAACTCAGCAATTTTAAAAACATGAATTTCTGTCCTGTAAACTGCTGGAAATGTGCACCATATATCGCAAGAAATAGCGAGACACACATGATATTGGGCTACTGGGTTGGTAGTCAAATGTTTCACAGTTTGGTATATGTATAAAGGATATATAAAGCTACTATGTATAACATACTTTGAAACATTAATTTGACCACTGCCAACTGGTCAAAACAGAAACAGAGAATGCTGGCCAAAACAAAAACAAAGCACAGAGATAGATATTTATGTATCTCAGTGCTCTGTTTTGGCCAGCATCCTGGGTTCTGATGATGGAATTTGTATTGGAGGATATAGTTGATGCATCTCCATCTTGAAAATAAAAGAATAGTTGATCTTTTTTACATTTGGTGAATCATAGGGAGGGAGGGAGATTCTGATGTGATGAGGAGAAGGAGAGAGAAACCAGGAGCGACAGACAGATGGAGGGAGCAGATCAGAAGGGATGGCAGACTGACTGCTTCCCTAAGGCAAACGTTTAGCACCACAGAATGAATCATCTCGGCCAAATTAGCTGGCATTGGATGGGCCTTTCCTCAGCACTGGACTGACATATAGATCTGACCTGTCTGCCATTTAGAGCACAAGTCTCCTGCATAAAGGAAGAACAGAAACGGACCTGTTGTCTCCTTTCGCCTCTCTTTTCTTTTCTTGTCCTACTTCTCTCTCCCTTGCTGATAAACCTCTGCTCTGCCCTTCATTTCCAAACAGCCTTTTAAATAAATGCTGTTTTTAGACAGACCTAAGCAGACTAGAGACTCTTTTTCTCCTCTCTGCTTTGTGCAGCCATTAAATCAGCCTGTCTTACACTCAGTCAAACTACTTGGCTCCCCGTGCTTAAATCTGGAAGCTATTAGAGCAGCAGAGGTGAAATATAAATGCAGCTGAGTGAAAGTGTACTGTACTGTCGCTGAATAGATTTTCCGTTCTTTCCCTTGTATATGAACATACTGCTTTAAGGAGTACTCCAGCAATTTTTGGCTCAACCTTTATATTCCACATCTGTAGTACATGGTCGATTACCACTGACAATTATTTTGACACATTTTCTTGGATGTATTAGAAGGGGTGAAGATCTGTTCACTCTGAGTACATTTATAGTGGCAGCTAGTGTCCAGATGATGAAGCAACTGTACGTTGAAATCTGTATTGGAAGTATGTTTTTTACTAACCACAAGGAAATATGCCAAAATGTCTATAGTAATCTAACATGAACTACAGATGTAGCAAACAGTGATGAGATAGGAAGCACTGTAAAGTATGCATTCTAAACTAAACATTTGTTTTGTTTTTGGTTGTAACAGAAATATGATTAGCTATTTTTAATGTAAGATATCTTGTGTTTGTGGATGCGAAACAGACCAGGAATGAATGTGTGTTATGAGTGCTGTTTTCCCCTGTGGTTGAATGTCCTGAACATTTATGTGCCTCTCAGGATGCTGCAGGTGTACCTTCTGCACCGTGAAAGCCGTGTAGTGTGGAGTTTGATGAATAGTGTGGCATCTGGGCAGCATGTTGGAATGGCAGCCTCCACAGAAAACATTGTGCGCACACATCAGCATGCATAACGTATCCACATGCCCCCAGTTGTTATTGGAGAAAACCTTTACATTAATCAAAAAAATGCATGAGCTCTGTGTTAAGGGGGATAAATATTAATGAGGGAACGTGGCACGGGACAGGCTGATGTGTTTTAATAAGAAGCGTATGTGGCAGTGCTGGGTATGGAGGATGCAGCCTGGGTGCTGGGGCACAGACCACTGAGGAGAATACTAATGCTTCTGCCTAGCTTTGTTCCACTCCAGCCCATTTCTCCTCACTCATCCATGTGCAGGAGGATGGGAGGCTGTCAGCCGCACAGAGAACATTATTTTTTTCCCTATATAGTGGAGAGAGCAGCAACACTGTATACAGTCATCATAAGATCTTTTAAAGTCACCAATGTTTTTTTTCTTTCTACTGTAAGATTACAGTTATAAGATGAGATTTAACAACAGTATGTGATTAGGCTGTAAATGGTCAAGAAGCAGCATGAGGGTGCATCAGAGGGTGTGTCAGTCTCTTCTGATTATGTACTAGTTATGTGTACGTACTAGGGATGCACCGATTGCAATTTTCTGGGCCGATTCCGATTACCGATTTTTGTGTAAGGTGATCGGCCGATACCGAT
>JBBPCW010000001.1:25980921-25991583 GCA_037974425.1 Phenacogrammus interruptus
GTGTGTGTGTGTGTGTGTGTGTGTGTGTGTGTGTGTGTGTGTGTGTGTGTGTGTGTGTGTGTGTGTGTGTTTTCACTAGGGCTGCACAATCAGGACAGAATATTAGTACTGCAGTTATACTGCTACATATTGCCACTGTGATGCCTTTTCAGTATATCAAAGGCCCTGTTTCACTTCTCTGGAATTGAAGCCTTGAAGTATGTAAATAATAACACCTATTCCCCCATCAAAATATTCCATGTATGGAAAATGAACTGCAAAAACAGTCCATTTTGTAATAATGTTTACAGATATCTGCTTAAACAGCCACCGGTAGTTTAGCCTTGCCCATTCATGCTGAAATTCTATGGAGTGTTTCAGCCGTGTGATGCCTTTTGAATGAGCTGAGATAAAGGGCAGCCAAACTGAAAAGAGATGATTTACATATATCACTCTTGAAAGGACAATAACAAAAACAGCCTGTTTAAATCTCAGTGATAAACAGGTTGGAAAATGGTTATTTAATAATTAATTATGATTTTATAATTCTACATTTTGACTCCACAATTCCACACAAATGTCTTAGGAAACAGAAGATTGGAAATAGAATACTGGGCCCTTTTAATACATTGTGGCGCAATACTTTACTAAAATTATTTTTACTTTTGTTGGATTATATGAACAATTCATCAAAACACACAGTATCGGTCTGTCATGTCAATATTGCAGAGACCAGTATTGCAATAACAATTAACAGATGATAAATTGGGCACACTAGTTTAGTTCAGACAAGACTAGGTAACAGACCAATTCTGCAAAAAAATTGCTTGCCCCATTTTCCCCTTCACTCTGCATCTAATTGATCATTCGTGACAAGTTTTGTGTCTGAACCCCTACGAGGCTAATGTGGATAAGTATTAGAAACTTGTAAATTAATTACATCTGTTAGCATTGTGCAAACTGCATTTTTAAATAATCAGAGATTGACCCTAATCTGTGTTGAAGTGTTAAGGACTCAAACCTTGTAAAGTTTTATTGAACAGGTATTGAGAATATAACCTTTCCCAAATTTGATAGTTTAAAATGAGTTTCGTTTTAAAAGGGTGTATGTGTGGTAAGTGGCTGTCACTATGGATTGAGTCCAGCAGGCTGGGTGCTGTCACTGTCTCTTTGACCTTTAGCACAAGGAGAAAAACTCTAGGGGTTGACTTCAGGTCACCTTCCCTGCTCTTTGTTTTTGCCTTCATTCTTTCAAATGATCTATCGCTGTCCCTTCTCATCTTTCTCTCATTTATCTTGTCCTCACACTTATTTAGTTCTCTTACCTATTGCCCATTTATGTGCTCATTTCTCACTTGCTCACAAATCCATGTTTGCCTTACTTCCATCTCAAACAATCTGTTAGTCCAGACAACCTGGCAAATCATGACACTGGTCATGTTTTCTCTGCCAGCTCCATTAAATGTTGCTCACTTTCTCTAAATAAGCTGCTAAGAGCACATTATTTTTCTCATATGTTCATTCTCACATGACTGACTCCCTGTGTTTATGTTGCTGAGGAAGGACGTGGGCTTGGTATGCCGACAGGCTGCAGAGGTACAGCCTGATCCAAACGTGTTAGACAAGCAGCCTGCGAGGAACAACAAAGGGACATCAACCAATATTACATTTAATGGATTTTGGCGTTGTAGCATTGAGTGTCCTGAGTGTAACAGATAGCTATTTCATAGTGTCTGTGGTACAGCAATAGCTGCTCTTGCCCTGTGAGTGACAGATTTGGAAATCATTTCTAAATGGCCTCTTTTTCTGTCTTCCTGTCAGAGTCGAAATCGCTGTCTGCCTAGAAAGTGTCTTTGTATCGTTTCAAATCGGTTAGCATGATGTCGGAAAACGGAAAGCGTCTCCGTGTGAGTAATTGCCCGGGTGGTAGACAAGCGCAGCAGTGTTGGAGACATGAAGTTCACAGTAATGTTAGATGAATTGGCAACCTTACACTATGAAAACAGTGCAGATGGAAGGCCCCTGGCTAAAACTTGGTGAACCCCCTCACTTAGGGCCTCTGGGCCCTTTCATTACAGCGTGCCGCTATGCCAGGATAAATACATATTTCAGCTTCAATATTAGCTGATTTCAGTTTTACGCCTAATACTGCTCATGCAAAATGTAGTGTAAACACTGAGCTATTCAGACAGACAAAGGAGAGTGCACAGAGAGGGCAACTCCAGCACAGGTCCCCCAGCACTGTTTGAGAACATAGACTGAACATCCTCAGTTTCGGATGGCCCCGCTGTCCTTTAGCTGACCTTCATATTCATAATAGCAACTCCCCCACCCTGACTCTCATCTACTGTGGACTCTGCAATGGATTTTTTCGTTGCTTGAGTGCTTTCTAAGGTGCTATTGATTTGATATGAAGACCCAGTCCCCATCCACCCCCATCTTCAACCATGTTAATGAATAGCTTCTCCATTCCACCTGAATATTCAGCTCTCATAATTCATCTTTTGAAACACACAGATAACATAAGAAAGGATCTTCTGCTTGTCTCCTGATTGTGTAACCATATTATATCCATTTTTAACAGTCTGAAAATACTATCCTTGTGTAAAAATACTTGTGTAAGGCCTGCTTTACAAATGGACTGCAGGCAGACATGACTCGACTTGATCCCCCCCCCCCCCCTTTTTTTTTTAAGAGAAAATCAGCCAGAAGCATTCGTCTTCACCACTAGGAAGGATAGACAAGACCAACCAGCTGATGCTTTGACTAAGTCCTCTTGCAAGCAGGACGTTCAGGAAGGCCTGAAAGACATGTCTTCTTTAACCCAAGGCACCACAGAATGCTCCAGCTCAGCTGTACAGCAGGCTAACGCCATGCTGCAGGATCTCAGCAGAATCAAAGATGAGATGAGAACCTTGCTTCGGGTAAGCATGTTAATACACTACTTTTCGTTTGCATTCTCCTTACATAAAAGTGTATAAAGGTGTAATTACTGGAATTATTACAAAGTGAGTAATGAAGTAGGAAATTAATTACATTTACAGTCGATTTGTATTCTGTATTGACAACTTGTAAGTTTGCACTTCAAGGTTCCAAAGGCAACCAGTAAAATATATGAGGACAAAAATCACCTTCATCCTGGTTACAAACACATGTGTATTGACTGAATGTTTAGAGCCCACACTTCCAACATCATTTCTGTACTTTTAATAAGCTACAAGTGATGAATAGCTTTTATCAAATTATACTTTTGTTACCTCCAACAGGGATGTAGAACTTCAATCAACGAATATGTTATACATACACAGTGACATTATGAGAGCAACTGCTGATCACACACCCTACTGTCTTTGCACTCTCTTGCTCTGATCAGTCAGGTCGTTGATATGTTAATATTAGACCGCCATGGGTCACAGAACTACAGCTGCAACTGCATACACATTGACTCAAGCCTGCTTGTGTTTTAGTGGCACACCCTCAGTACAGCCAGCAGCGTGGGATAGTGATGAAAGTACAGCATTACCAAATGGTGTATGGCCATTTCATACATGTCCAATCCATAAAGATGCAAATCATTAAACAATCACACTCAGGTCTTGACTGAAATCTAATTACTTTTAATTTCCCCCTTCCTGATCACCATGAGATCTGCAACTGTTTGAAAAAATTGTAGTGATAATGTTTAGGTGCCACTATTATGCCATGACCGGGCAAATTGTCATTTTAGAGAGCCACCGTAGTTGGTCAGTACACATACTCTGTTCCAATATCTGGTTAGTCGCACACACTAGGCAGAAGAAGCACTGTCCTTCCTATTAGCACGTTCAATGCCATGTTGATTTGTCTCCTCACATTGATCAGCAGGTTCCTTGTCTCCGAAAGGAGGCCAATGTCATTTCCAGTATTGTGCTGCAGGAAGTGCTAATCTAATTGGAGCAGGGTGCTGATGAAATCAAGCTGAGACTTCAACCCCATGCCTTACGTCTTGGTGACCAGACAGCAATTTTCCAATTGTTTCTTTTCTCTCCCTCCCTCTCTAATAAATTACAACACTTCTTTGCTATACCAAATGTGCTGCTGCCTGTTTCCATCTATTACAGTCACCCCCACCCTCTCCCTCACTGAGCCATTGAGTTTCAAGGCACGCCTCGGCTGCGGCTGAAAAATTCCATCAGCCAAGAATAATGTAACACAAAGCAAATGACACATTAGCATATAATTGAGGATGCAGGATTTGAATGCTCTTTGGCCGCTGACAGAGAGGCCCAGGAGTGTGTGTGTGTCGGTCTGTGTCGCTCTTGGAGCTTGGAGAGCGTTGTCACTCTGCGCTCTCGGCACCTGGCCTGTTTTAATGGAATGTCACTCACAAGTATCAGCTGCGCAGTGAGGAGCCTGCTCCAGCCCACGACAGCTGTGTGTCCCTCAGTGACCTGACCGTTTCAGATGGCACATGTCATCAAGAAAACAAGGGATGGAAAGATTGATCAGCTACAGATTGGAATTGGACGAGTGTTTGACTGAAGATTCTGCCACCATCTGACTAATATATGAGAATATACGTGATTTGTGATCCATGTTCTGCTAGCCTATTAAAATATTCTGTATGATCATGTATTTAGGCTACATATTGTTTGGAAATAATGTAAAACCTAATAATGTATGTATTGTCATCTAAGTTCAAAGAAATGTTATATTACAGTTACTGGTATATATTGCAGTTACCGGTTTGAACACTAATATCAGCTTTTCTGTGTTATCCACAGGAAAGTGTTTTGGGTTATGGGCTGCTACGACTCCTCCAGCCCCCCTGCTTTGGGTCAGGGAAGTTAAAGAATGTGTTAATTGCTCCCCTTATATAACATGTAGATGATCAGTGGAGGCTAAAAAATAAATAAGTTTAAATGAATTTGAGTGACGTTGACTTCCATTTATTAACCTTGAAGTTTTATTGCAAAACTATAAAAGCAGACTTGGAACAGAAAATGTGTGTTGGCTGATTAGCTACATTTGGGGTAATGGTAACATTTTTCTCAATTAACTGTTCCTTTAACATCCTTGGTCAGATCAGTATCAGACGCTTCTGTTCACAGAAAATAAGAAATCAAATGAGACACACAGAACCCTAATCTGTTTAGCCCTAGAATAACCATGAGGATGGATGGATTATGCTTGATGTAGCCTACTGTACAACATTGCTTTAGTGTAATTATGTATTTGATCTGTTCTGTGAATGCTATGTGAATGTTTTTTCTGTCAGTTCCAGCTTTTCTGTTGGTTAGTAATAGCAGTGGTTGGTTCTTTCCTAGTCATCCCTCTGCTTTTGTATGCGCTCTCTCTTTCAGACTACTGATGCGTTTCCTGTGAAGACTGCCGAGGCGAGCCGTAGCAGCAAGAGCAGACGCCCGACTCCCCCCGCCCTGCCCTCTCCTCCCACTCCCCCACCCCCCATCTCCATGGTAGGTTCCCATAGCAACCTCAGCCTCTGCAGTGCCCGCATTACGTGCCTTTTTCCTCCATGTCGTCTGCGAGCGGTGTCCACAACAATCTTTCAAGCACAATGCCACCTTTTGTATCCTGCAGTTTCAGCGGCTGCTGTTACACAGAGACTTTGCAGATAAATCAGCACTGTTATCTCTCTTTTACACATGGGCTGAGAGAACAAATGCACAATGGCTCTAAAAAAATACATATCCATGCTGTGTCACACCTCTCTCAACACAGCAACCAGCCATTTGCAGCTTTCCTTCTGTTGAACATTTTTCCCCTCAAGGGTCTTTAATTGCTACCCTGGTTTGAGAGTCTTTACTTCAATTGCACCATTGATTCCTTTTTAATGAATCACACATTTGACTGATATAAATGGGCAAATTACACATTTGAACTGAAACATGTGTTTGATTATAGATTTAACTGAATGTCCAGCAAATTTGCTGCTACTGCCTTACTTATGAATAATAAAGCGAATTTTAAAGCTGTGGAATTACACGAAGGTACAGTCCTTAGAAAATTCAGGTGAGTACCCATAGTCACTGAGGATTTGATAGGAGAGGCTGAGGGTGGAGAGAGTTCTGTCAAGGTGAGGAGGGTGTGCTCATCTCGATAATGGATTTATGGAGCTTTGATAGATTTATATTCAGGGGAGGATGAGAGCGAGAGACAGCCAAGGTCCTGCAGCTCAACACACACACATGCTCACTGAGAAGGAACGTGACAGGTTTGCTATTGGGGGGAAAAATGCAGGGAATAAGACAGCCCTGACATAAGGCTAACATTGGACTTGGATCGCTTTTATTCTAGTGTTTAAGTTATCATTTTTTGATGACAGCACATTGTTCTCACTCAATTAAACGAGAATAGGCCATTTTGTACATATGCTGCATGCGCTCCCACCCCGATTGTTCTCATTTTTCTTCCAAAATATAGTCGCATTCCTCAATCACTCCATTTGTTTTTCTTAGGCTTCTTTTTCTGCCCATTGTTTGGCTGTGAAATATATGAACTTTATGAGCAGACTGATGAAGGAAAGACTGTTTTTCTTTTTCAAATGACCAGTGACAAATTTTCTTGCTTGTCTCTCCTAGCCATCAGAGCAAACTTCTAGGCAGGTCACTTCTAGGGCTACTTTGCTGTCCTGTCCCAGTGAGCTACAGAAGAGCAAGCCATCTACCTCCATGTTTGAGGATGCAGGGCAAGTCCTGAGGCAGGTCAGACACAGCCGGAAGGTTCTGGAGGAGAACCTGCAGGCCGTCTTGAGAGCCAAGGATGGAGAAGTGCTTCAAACTCAACTAGAGGCCCTGTCTAACAACAGGTACAAAACAAAAATTCCTTATAAGCTTAAAATGAAATGATGAGCAGTTGCAGCTGACCATGTATGTGTCAAAAGCATTTTGCCTGGGGATTTATAACAGTATTAAAAGAATGTCAACCCAAAGCTGAAGCTTGATTTGCTATATTCGAACACAAACTGTTTATGCTCTTGATTATAGCTGAGGAACTTCACGGTTTTGCTGAATTTGTTTTCTGATTCTAAAACTTCTGGCTGCGCAGATGCGCTCAGGCGTCAAGCCCTGTATGTGATGATGATTGACAGCTGGCCTCAGAGCACACTCCAGGCAGGAAAGGGCTAAGTCAAACGGAACCATCAGCGTGATTGGCGGCTGTCAGTGGAGCCCTTTATCCAGCTCAGCTCAGGCCTGCATTCTCTCAGTCTGTAGACTTTACCTGTGAAGGCATGGCTCCGTGCATATTCCAGGCTAAAGTGCAGAATGAAAAATGAATTAGGTACTAAAAGAAGAAGCTCCACCAAATGTAATTGCATTTGATTTTAGACTGTAGCTCGGCCATGGCGTGCTGCTGTGTGTCCGACCGTGCCACTGATAGATTATGTCACTGTGAGCCCCATAGAGGTTTTATTTGTTTGCAGCTTTTAGGAATCGGCAGTCTCAGTGAGATGGAGCGATGGGGGTGAGAGAGCTGCTGCTTTAGTAGCTCTGTGGGAGCAGCGCTGAGGCTTTTATAGCAGTAGGTCAGCTTCAATCTGAGCACTCAGCCTGCTCTCAATGTGACATTAGGCTGGCTCCCCCAGGCGCGCTGCTGCTAATGGTTTGTGATGCAGCGAGAGGCAGATTCGGCGTGAACCAGTGGAGGAGAGCCGGAGCAGCCGGCGGAGTGCTAAAGCAGCAGTTTAAAAACTGAAATGGAGAAGGCTGCCCCAGGACTGCTGTCTGCTGCTGACGATATTGAGGAGCCAAGAGAGAGGAGGGGTGGTAATGGTACCCACTATCTCTCCTGTGACTGAGAGCTCTATCAGTGTGTTGGCTGGGGAAGATGACAGTGAACACACACTCTAGAAGAGTGAATCTTTGCTTTATTAGGTGCCACATTTGTTAAAGAAGAAAATGTCTCTTCAAGTATCTCTTTGATCTTAAAAAATATGTTTCATTTTTGTCACTTAATAATAACATAGTAAACATGTGAAAACCAGTATTACAATAAATAAATAACTGAATATTTTTGACAATAGCAAAAGACAAAACTTTTAGTAATAATGACGCATTCTGTCATTGTCCTACAACAAAACATGATTAGTGCTTTTTGCTTTTTGGGGTTCATTACCTCACAAATATTAGTGGGTATGCTATTGTAAACATGTTTATAATGAGAGGTTATTATTAACTGCCAAGAATGGTTTTGGCTTCAAAATATTTTGTGTTTTAATAAGTGCATTAGGATTTTACTTGTTTGATTTTTTGGAATAAAAATAAATAAAAAATAGAAAAGGGAATAGGCCTAGAGGTATTTGTACATTGTCTGTAACATAGCAGTATACTGAATATTGTGAGATGTACTTGGGCATCCTTACTTTTCTTGGAGTAGACATTATTGGACACTTTATTTTGTCCCCACTGTTGCTAAACATGTGCAGGGTCTAGTTTTGGTTCAGTGACTCCCCTCTAACACCTCTCAAATCAAGCCTGGTATCCAAAACCCGGAGTTAAAAATGTCAGCCCCAATGGTAATTGTCTCCAAAATGGCAGACGCAATCAGCTCTGCTCCTAACGTGTGAGCATGAAAACACAAACATGCTGATTGATGCGGCTGCCGCTCCCTGCTGTAATGGCTTTGATCTTTTCCTTTGCTGAAAGGTCGCAGGGACGGAGGAGTTTGATGCTGCTTACTTGTCCTCCCAGGTTCCTCCCCGCCGTGCTCCGTGCTGTAGGGGAAGCGTTTCTCGTCATGCCTTATGTGCCTGCCTTGATGGATTCATTCATTTGGGTTTCTGACATTGCAAAACGAGGCTGAAGTAGGATTTTATCCCTGCCATCCATTTCACTGAATTATTAATGAAGCCATTTGCAAACCTGAAAGTTCCCAACCTTTTCTTCATCATGCTTCATGGCTTAAAAGTTGTAGCCCACCTTTCTCTTGAGTAAAAATGAGCACTATCGAAGTTTAAATTACTTTGTAATTATAGCCATCGCCTGTGTTGAAAATCAAATGAAGCATGCTGCATAATTCAAAAGATAGTTGAGATCACCTTTTCATTTTACTTCTTGGGTAAGGTTTGGAGACACTTCTTGAATTGTGCTGTTCTTTTCTACTATATCTGATCTAGCCTGTTCTCTGTGATGTACAGTTCCCGCAGTTGACTGCATCCAGTGTCATGTTATTTTCTTGTGTGAACTTGAAAGTGGAAATGCAGTGGACACCTGGTTCAACCCCAAAATTAAAGAACCCCCTGATTATTCTGTTATCCATGTGTCTCTTGTATCAGCTCTTCCCCTAAGACACTTTATTCTTGTTCTAATTACAGTTATTGACCAGGAAAAGAGATTTGCTGTTGACCTCACAACCTGCCAGCCCTCTGCTGAGCACCAGTTTATCACTCATCTTAATCGCTTCATCATAGTTCTTCAATTGAAGATCTTTTTGATTTACCCTTCAGCACAGACCTCTTCATTCTCTGTACTGAATGACATAGGCTTGCTTCATAATTTGAAGTTGAAGTTGTGAAATGCAGTGGGTGCATCAGTAAAATGCACACAGTAATCACTATTCATTCTTTGCATTCTTGAGTCTGACCTTAATGAGAATCTGTTGTTCAGTGCATTTTAGGCATCCTTTCCTGTGTAGTGAATAATTATAAAAGCATTTGTTGCTTTAGGAAGTCTAAGAAAGCTGTTACTTTGGATATTTTTACGCTTGCTCCTTTTATACATTCATTTTGTTTTCTCTTTTTGAAGAGACTCTGAATGCATTGTTGCACTGAAAACTCTTTATAGCTCATTTTCCACCTCTCATTTCTTCAGTCCCAAAGTGAGGAGCTCAAATATGTGGGATAATAAGAGCCTCAAATGGCCTCAGCTGGAACATGATGGTGTAAAAGGGGAGCTGCCCATAGGGGTTAATTGAAGGTCATTTTGAGCGCTCGGATCAATTGTGCTCCATTTGGAATCACGAGTGTCTTCAAGCATCATCTGATTAAGCGAATCCATCACGCTGCAGACACTTGACAAGATACTGAGGAAGCACACAGACGGCTCTTTGATGAGGAACCTTTTTATGAGTGTATATATGTTTGTGTGAGTGTTTGTGTGTAGAGGGCTTGTTGTGTGATGTGGAGTAAAAGGTTGAATGTGAGTGAACGTCTATTTTTGGCTAAGAGGAGAAGGGAGATCAATGAACCTCCATTTTCTACAACCAACTGAGCATGGGTGCTTGTGTATGCATTCGTGTGTGTTTGATGAGAAACTGTTTTTAAATACAAACAGGCTTGTTTCCTCTCTTGCAGTACATATAGTAGAGACTAACCAGGTTTATTTTGAGACTTGATTTGGCTGCCACTAATGGAACTACAGTAAATCCCCAGTTTTACGCAGATCAGGAGTCGCGGATTCAGTCACACACGGATTTTTTAAAAGAACCAAACCCATCGTTTTACGTGAAAATCTCAGTTTCTCAATCTCAGTTTATTTAGGGTTAGTAAGCTGTGCCCAGTCTAGACATGTGGGTAGGGAGTTATTTCAGTGTTTCTTTTGTGTACAATTCTTTACACGCTGATAATGCTAACCGCTAATGCTAATGGTGTTTTTCTCCCTCGCGCGCGCACGCGCGCACACACACACACACACACACACACACACACACACACACACACACACACACACACACACACACACACAC
>JBBPCW010000001.1:26003072-26016958 GCA_037974425.1 Phenacogrammus interruptus
GGAAGAATTTCGTGCTGTTCACACTGTGTGCTGTGGTGTGTTCACGTATGACAAATGGTCACTTTCACTTCACTTAACACATCCATGAAAATATAAGCAAGAGTGTGTGTTTACTACATAATACACTGCTGTTTATTTAAAATAAACGAAAACAAACCAAGCCTCATTCTTTAGAACTTTTTGTTGCTTAATTTTGCTGTATCGTAAACCATACAGAACAGTGACATCTGTGTACCGTTACACCCCTAATTAGTATTATAAGATATTATGTGGTCTCTTGTTACAGCGATATTGTCCAGTGAGAATGAATGATGTACAGTCCATCAATATTTGGACAGAGACACAGGTTTTCTAATTTTGATTCGTAAATCACCACAATGAATTTTAAATGAAACAGTTCAGATTCTGTTGAAGTGCAGACCTTCAGCTTTATTTCAATGGGTTAAACAAAAATGTAGCATAAAAAGGGGAGGAACTGAAGTCACTCATTTCAGGTGCTCAAATGTAATTGGACAAATTAATATTACTGAAAATAAAATGTTAATTTCTGCTACCTGGTTGAAAATCCTTTGCAGGAAATGACTGCACTGGAGGCGTGAACCCATAGACATCACCAGTCGGTGGGTTTCCTCTTTTTTAATGCTCTGCCAGGCCTTAACTGCAATGACTTTTAGTTGCTGTCCATCATCGGAACTATGAAACGCCGTCCAATCAACTTGGCTGCATTTGGCTGGATTTGAGCACAAAGTATGTCTCTGAACACCTCAGAATTCATCCATTTGCTTCTGTCCTGTGTCACATCATTAATAAACACTAGTGTGCCACTGGCAGTCATGCATGCCCCAGTCATCACACTTCATCCCCCAGGTTTTACAGATGATGTAGTATGCTTTGGATCATGAGCTGCTCCTCCATACTTTTTTCTTGCCATCTTTCTGATAGAAGTTGATCTTGGTCTGTCCACAGAATGTTGGTATAGAACTGTGCTGGCTTTATAAGATGTTTTTTTAGTAAAGTCCAGTCTAGCCTTTCTATTCTTGAGGCTTATGACAGGCCTACCTCCTGGAGAATGTTCTTCACTTGACTGTATGTTGTGAAGGGGTTTTTCTTCACTATGGTAATGATCCTGTGATAATCCACCTCTTTTGTCTTCTGTGGACATCCAGGGCTTTTTGTGTTGTTGAGTTCACCAGGGCTTTCTTTCTTTCTCACAATGTACCACACTGTACATTTTTGCACTCCTAATATTCTGGCAATTTCCCTGATGTTTTTTTTTCTGTTTTCCCAGCCTAAGGATGGCCTGTTTCACTTGCATGGGGAGCTCTTTTGACCGCATATTGTATGTTGACAGTAAAATCTTCCAAATGCAAATACAACACCTGGAATTAACTCCAGACTTTTTATCTTCTGAATTGATAATGAAATAATGCTGAAGTTGTGCACACCTCTCCATGAAAGAGCTTTTGAGTCAGTTGCCCAATTACTTTTGGTCCCTTTAAAAAGAGGGTGACTCGCGTTAAAGGGATGTAATTCCTAAACCCTTTATTTAATTTATAGGTGGATAGCCCCAAATTAAAGCGGAGAGGCTGCACTTTATGCATTTATATCCATCAATGCACTATAATTTGAATATGTTTGAGTTAACAGGTAAAATAAAACAGTGTCAGTGTCCAAATATACCTAACTGTATAATGTTTAAGTGATACTGTCTGTTAGTGATTGCATAGTGTAGAGACTCATTGTCCGTTGTTAATGGTGGTGTGATTTAGTGTGAGTAATATTACCTGTTGTTATAATGATATTTTATAGCATTAGAGATATTCTTTAATGTCAGAGTGGTATTGTATGTTAGAGTAATATTGTCTAGTGTTAGTGATGTCTAGTGTTAGTGATATAGTCTAGTGTTTGAGTGATATTGTTTCGTGTTAGAGGGATGTTTTTTAGTGTAAGAGAGTTGCTCTCATTTGTTAAAGGGGTATTGTCTAGTCAAGTAGGTTTATCATTACAGCCATATACATAGTGTGCAGTGAAACCAAACAGTGTTCCTCCAGAACCATGATGCAACACAAAGAACAAATGCAGAACAGTACGAACTACATATGTGAAAGTTGGACAGGAATATACAGAGTGCAGAAAGTGTGCAAGAAAAACAGAGGCAACATTACAGTATTACAGGACAACATACAGTGTAGTTGAGCAGTAACAGTATTAGTGTGCATGAATACAGTATGATGATATGCTGTACACTAGCAGCAGTCATTGGGTGTGCAAAAATGCAAATATTGAGGTAGAGAACAAAAAATGAATAATTGTGCAAAAAATAGCAGCAGTGATATAGAGAATGTGTAGTTATATATTAAATAAACAGTTACAGTTGGGATGTTTTTTGTTTAGTGTGTATATGTGTTGCACAGTTCAGTGTGTATGTGTTGTTTTAGGAGAATGAATAAGTTCAGTTCAGAGATGTGTCTGTGTCAGCATTTGGTTCAGTTCTGACTGAGGAGTCTGATGGCCTGAGGGAAGAAACTGTTTTCTGTTCTGTCAGTGGAGGCCTTGATGCTACAGAACCTTTTGTCAGATGGAAGGAGGGATAAGATGGTGTGTAAGAAGTGTGTAGGATCATCCACAATGACGGTGGCTTTACAGTATGTGTTGTAAATATCTGCAACAGATTTGATAATCCTCACTATCCTCTGTAGGGTCAGCAATCAGAGACGGAACAATTCCTGTACCAAACAGTGATGCAGCTACAGAGAATGATCTTTATAGTTCCTCTGCATTACTTAGTAGATGATATAGTTTGAACTGTACATTGCTGTCCAGTCATGGGTGTGAACAGCAAGGGGCTGAACACAGAGCCCTGGAAGGCCGCTGTGCTCAGTGTGCTAATGCAAGAGCTCCTAATCCTGACTGACCGAAGTCTCTTATTCAGGAAGTCCAGCATCCAGTTGCACAGGGAGTTGTTCAGGCCCAGCAGTCTCAGGTTTCCTATCAGATGCTGAGGAATTACGGTGTTGAATGCTGAAATGAAGTCTGTGTGCAGCATTCTCACTTAAGTGTCCTTTTTGTCCAAGTGGGTGAGGACAGGGTGAAGGGTGGCTATCTATTGAATGGGATGGTGTTTATCACTGCCATGTTGTTCTGTGCCTCAAACGATTTGTAAAAGTTGTTGAGCGCATGTGGAAGGGAGGCCTCACTATAACAGACAGGTGGCAATGTCCAATAAGGCTTGGGTGCCCTGCTTGTGTCAGCTGTGTTCTGAAAGTATTATTGGTTTTTTTGAACATGGGTGCGTTTCACTGCTCTGAAGGCTCAGGACAGGTTCTCAGGGCAACTTGATCGTCTGTCGTGAAGCAGCGTCTTGAATTCTCAGCTCCATAGTCATCCTCTGTGGTAATGGTCTTGGGAACAGAAGTATCATCAGTGCACAAGCTTATGTATCCAGTCAGAGATGTTGTGAACTCCTTCAGGTTGGTAGAGCCCTCGTAGGTTGCAGCCTCCCTGAACAGGTGCCAGTTAGTGTGCTCAAAACAGTCCAGAAGAGCAGATATGGCCAGGTTTTTGTCTGCTTCAGAACAAACTTGAGCATGGTGGTGTATTCCCATGGTAAATAAAAAGGTCTACATCTAACAGTCATAACCTCCAGCAGCAGTAAACAGTAGCTTGAAAGAAGCTAGCATTTATCATCCAGTCAGTGTTAATATGAACACACAAGCCCCTTCCCAACGAAATATTGTCTAGTTGTAGAGGGATATTATCTGTTGTTAGAGAAATGGTGTCTAATATTAGAGGGACATTGTGTAATGTTAGTGAGATTGTCTAGTATTAGAGGAACGTTGTCTAGTGCTTGAGGGATATTGTCTGGCGATGAGTGATATTGTTTAGTGTTTGAGGGATATTGTCTGGCGATGATATTGTGGAGTGTTAGAGGGACATTATGTAGTTTTAGACATGCATTGTCTATTGATAAATAGATATTGTCTGAGGATAGAGTGATATTGTCTAGTGTTCGAGGGATTTTGTCTTTCATGTATTCTGGTTAATGCTTCCATACAGTGCTGTTTGTCTTCCCATCTGTCAGCATGCCGTCCTCCTATCTTTCAGTGTGACTCCCAGCTCTGTCTCCTGCACAGTCTACAGATGAGTAGTGGAGCTCTCTCTTTCCTATTCTTTGTTGCCATAGAGATGAGGACAAGAAGGCAGAAACAATGTGTGCAACCCCCCAGGACCAGGTCATGACCTTTACAATCTCTAGAGTGAGGAGTCTACTCTAAAGGAGAATATCTTCGCCTGTACGTGCGTGTGTGTGTGTGTGTGTGTGTGTGTATGTGTGTGTATGTGTGTGTATGTGTGTGTATGTGTGTGTGTGTGTGTGTGTGCGCGTGCGTGCGTGCGTGCGTGTGTGTGAAGATTTGAGTATAAGCCTGAAGAGCATGCTCTCTTTCACCCCTTTTGTATTGTACACACAAAAACAAGCAAGCACTGCTGAGGGAATAGTAATGGTGCCGTGCGTTAAATCAGCATTGAGGATATGATAGGAGGCGGTAGGGATTGGTGTGAAGCACATCAGATGATGATGAGGTGCTGTCACCGTTTCATGGTGTGCAGTCAAATGTAATCAATGTTCTTTGGACGATTCTCAGTATCTTCAATAATTCATACTAATATAAGCTCTTAATCCCTCAGGCTGTTAATGGCATAGGATTTTACTGATGTTTTGTGCCTTGTTGACCCTCTCCTCCTCTGTGCCTATTTTCAGGCTGGAGCGGATACCCAAGCACTTGGAGTAGAGAATGAGGACGATGATGTCTTCCCTGGTACAAATTTCTTGGCGGTTGCCGACATCCAGGTAGATCCACCTAAAGCACTTTCTTGTTTTCGCCCAGGCCCGCACGCTTCAGTACACATCACAAAGGTCATTGGCTTACTTGCCCAAAGGCATGGAGCAGGAATTCTGTAACACCCAGCCTGCCGCAAGAACAATGATTCAAGCCCAATTTAGAGTTTGACAAAAATGCAAATACACATTTGACTTGACACTTCCTGCTCAAAAACATCAGTTGTTAAGCGTTCCACGCTCCATTAATGAGATTTGCAGGGCCAAAGGGTGAAAGAGAATGGCGCTTTCATTAATTACCAAAAGGAGGGAATGAATTAGAAAGCATCATTCTGTGGAGGACGTCGATTAAGACGATTGGTATTGAAAGGGCGTGGTGTCTGTGTGCGTATGTCTGTGTGCATAGCCTGTATCCCCCCTTTGTTCGGTTCTGCCCCACCACTGGCTGTTCAGGAATTCCTCTCACATCACAGTCCGCTCAAGCATACACACAAAGCCATAAGCCTGCCATATTTATGGCTAACAAGCGACGCAAGCTGCTCAGCATATTGGGCATTAGGCCGATTCCAGTGTGCGGTTGGACAAGGGCAAGCCGTCAGTTAGCACAGAAATAGCACAGCAGTCATTTGACTGAGAGCAGAGCAGGAGAGCAGAGCATATCTGTTTTGTTCTCACAAGCTTTTGTAGCTATTGGAGAGAAAAAAAAGAGTACCGATAATGAAAATAAAAGAGGGTTGGGGGTGTTTCACACTCTAAATAAGATGAGCTATTCCACATTGCCCCCTTTTGGCTTTTGGAGGAAACTACATGCAGACTCAATGCGATCTGATTTTTTCCCCCAGGGTAGGAGCACAATTCCGGTAAAATCAGAATCAGAATTGGGCTTAAATTTTTATTTTGGCCAAAATTGAGAGCATTTTACAAAAATTAATGCTTTGAAGCAAACGTCAGCCTTCAAGTTACCCCGTAATTTTTGCATCTCATTCAAGCCAGGTAGCGTATTGGGTTCTGTATAATTGTGGGGAAACAATGTACTGTATGGACCAAGTTTTTTCTGTATGTACCGTATACAGAAAACATTAATGTACTGTATGGACCGGGCGTTTTCTGTATGGACCGTATACAGAAAACATTGATGTACTGTATGGACCGGGTGTTTTCTGTATGGACCGTATACAGAAAACGTTAATGTACTGTATGGACCGGGTGTTTTCTGGTGAGTGAGAGCATTAAACTTCTAAATGTTTTTGAAATGCAGCACATCAGAAAGACCTGATCACTTCTCCAGAATAAATAGGGTAAAATGTGGCAGCCTGTTGTAGTTGCATTTCATAACTTCTCAATACTCTGGAACTACTGTGAGTCACTGAGCATTTTTATTATGTTTTCCAACTTGTTGGCAGTAATGATACCTCTATTAAATAGTTAATGTCCAGTCATTGTCAGTGTTATACTGCCTCTCTAATTGTTTGTGTGTCAATTAGGGCCCAAATTGCCACTATAGCAATGTAAATATTTTCCTAACTCAGAAAACTATAAAATACTTCTAGTGCTATGACCCGATTGCCTATAATTAAGCTTTTTTAAAATTCCAATTACGACTGGCGCTCTTTCTCCCACTCAGTCTTTTAACTCTCCCAGCTGCCAAATAAAGGGCTCAGCCACTCCAGTCCAAACCCCATCAAACAAACCCTCTTGCTAAGAGCAGCCAGGGCCACATGCCCACTTCTAAAATGTCATTCCTCTAAGTCTCCAGTGTCTCGGCTCTGATAGGCCTGTTTTTGATGGAGCCATAAACTTCAAACAGGCTCAGTGACTTGCCAACACTGCCAAGTCCCCCCTGTTGCCCTCCCTCCTGTTCTTTCTCCCTCTCCCTCCTCAGTCTCTTGCTTTCTCTTCCTTGCCATTATTTCCACCCTTACTCTGTCTCTATCTCTGGGGCCTGGCCATTAGAAATGAGCTGAGTGGTCTAGCCTTACCCAAGGCCGTCTGACTCTGAGCCAGGGGAATCTGCACATAATGCAAAACAGTGGCCAAAGTGTTCAGTGCTAACACATAAAAATTTTAAGAAGAATAACAAAAGACAAATGTTTTTATTCACTGGTAAGACAATAATGACCACTGTGAATTCACAATCTGTCTAACATGTGTTAGCAGTTATCACATTAATTGTATATGCCCTTACCAATAATGGTTGAGAACGGATATCCTGCTTAGGATTACTCTGGAGACCAAAAAATATTTGCAGAAGGAACATATTGTATTATATCATAAAATACTCTGTTGTGGATTTCATCTTGTGTTAAAACAGGGTCGTGGAGTGGATGAAGAAGCTCCTGAAGAAGCCCCCATAGAGCTGAATGGGTTGCCCTCTCCTCCAGCCGCTCTCTACCATGGCCCAGCTTTCCCTGTACAACCAGCCCAGGCTGGCCCACTCAGTGAGCCTGTACTTGCCACAATCCAGCACAGAGAGACTCTTGAGAACAGGCTTGTGGACTGGTGAGGATCTCCTTTTTTAATTTTATTACAAACCGTCCTACATTACACCTAAGCACCGCAAAATAATAAATAATATATTGTGCAACCATACCGTGAATATTGGCAGTTAAATTGGCTTTCTGAGTTAAAGTGTTTTGCTTTTTGTGTAGGGTGGAACAACAGCTCATGGCAAGAATGATCAGTGGGATGTTTCCTCAACCAGCCCAAACAGACCAAGGCAACCAATTGGAGCCAGATGACAGTGCAACCTCAGATATAGGTAAATCTTGAGATTAAGTGTAGGACATTTGTCACTTTACAGTGGACAGTGTGGTGGTGCAACAGTTGGGTCACCCGTCACTGTCAAATATCATTCCATAGTCTTGCCTCTTTCTGTAGTGTTACATCAAACACAGGTGATGATGAAATAAAAGCAACACTTTGCGATCAAAGTTCCCAGGAAAATGACTAAAACAACTAGTGTCAACCAGCGTAATTGCCGAGCTATGTGTGACATGGTCTTTCCTTCTCTTGGGTCATAATTTTGATTCACAGTTTGTGCAAATGCAAGCTGTGTGTTTGCCAAGGCCGCTGGAGCTGGGAGATTGTATTTCCTCATTATAGTGCGATTGCTCTTCCTCATCCCCTTCATTCCTCCTGTCCTCCATTTCACTCAGCTCACTTTAACTCAGCCCCGCACGCTCTTCTCGCCTCATTAATCCCCACTCTTGTTTAATAGAAAGATCAATGATGTATCAAATTTGCAGAGGAGGCTACAAGTCTGTGATCAGCAAACCCTAGTCAGCACATTTGAGGACTGACTGGACTCTTCCCCGCTTAATCGGCCACCATACTCCCCCAACATTACATCACGTCCCCTTAGACAGAAGAGGAGAGCTCCCCTGCCAAGAGTGCCACTTCGCGATAGTGGCCTTTTTGGTTTTTTAATAGTTCAAGTCAGAAACGCTGACAGTGCTCAAATGCAAAGTAGTTTGGGTCAGATGTATAGGCTTTCAGTTTGCTCCTTTAAAATTATTTGGCTTCTGATGTACAGCTAGGATCCAGCATATCTTAGAAATATGGCAGAATGCCTGCCCTGTGTAGCCTGTTTTACAGGTACACACTTTATGGAACTTTGTCATTGAATTAAAGTAGCACTGGCTGCTTCACACAGGGTAAGCATTTTTTCTAGCAGCGGCTTTGATATGGTAATGATTTATCAAGCCTAGCAATGCCCATATGCTGGCAATCAAATATGTCAGCTTGTCATCAATATGCTGATTACTTTTTACAGAAGCTCCCTGCACAACTACCAAAAGAAGAGTTGTTTGAAGTATAAATCATTTTTCTTCCCACATTTCACAGAGGCACGAACTAACAATTGCCAGAGGACCTTGTGCAGTGACTCAGAGTTTGCTGCACTTGACTGCAAGAAATGGTGTTCCATCAGTAAAATTGCGCTGGTCCGAGTCATCATTACAACAGAAACTGAAATTAGACAAACTCTTAATGGAAATCATAATCACCACAAATCAAGTGTATGATTTGGATGCCTCTCATGTGTTTTACTGCGGGTCAGTGGAGACGGCGGGAGGCGGAGGTTTGCAGCTGTTTGTGGATGCCGGAGTGCCAGTGGACTCAGAGCTCATCAGGCAGTGTGTGAATGAGGTACTGGCTGAAATCATCACCCTAATGCTCGGTCAGAGAGAAGACCCCAGAGAGCCCGCTGCTACTGCCTCAACACAGGACACACATACTCAGCAGGTAAGAGATGGCACAAGCTTGTGCAGTTTATTTTTTGATTACCACTAACATTCTAACCCTGGAATGATTGGATTTTAATTATGTTTAGTTCTGCAATGACACTTGTACTCTTATGGTTTGTTAATGTCGTGGCAGAAGACTCCAGTACCAACACCAGTGCCCACTCCTGAGCCGAGTGTGAGAGAGGGCTCTCCAGTTCTGAGGGACATGCTGTCTCCGGTTGGCACTCCAGATCTCTCTGAACAACCTTCTCCTGTTCAGTCACCTGGCGACAGTCAGCCTGTGCTGCCTCAGCCAGCTTTACCAGGTCTCACAACATTCTTTCAACCTCTTCTAGGCCAGATACATTGTAGGCAGAGGTGACGGATGAAATTTGAGTGTGATAACTTCGATAATTGTATTGTATACTTGTACAGCTGTTTGTTGGTCAAGGACTAGCCAGGAAAAATCAAGGTCTACCATATTCTTACATTGATGCAAATGCAAATTTAGAATACTGTTGTCCTTGTACCTCGTTTTGACTGATGACTAGTTTTGATTTGTTGAAACATGAACATGCATAGTAACCAATGCGACCTGAAATAATATTTGATTGTGTAACCTAAGCCAACACATTATTGTTTATTATTTTACCAGATTTCATGTTTGTCTTTGAGATGTTAGCCTACCAGTTAGGAAGATAAAAGCCTGATCTTGTATGAATAGACATAACTGCTTTTTTATTCAGTGATTAATCATTATTTTGATTATAATTTTTTTTTTAATTTTTGTATTATATTTAGATTGCTTTTATGTTGTTTTGTAACTTAAATGGGGGAAAAATATTTTATGTAAGTATTTTATATTTTCTAAAGAGAGCATTATGAGAGTTCAGAAGAAACCTTAGAGTCGAAAAAGTATTTTTAGCCTTTATGGCTCAACACACTCATTAGCTCAGGCTTGCTAACTTGTGTCCTTTATGTCCTTGTTTCAGAACCAGAGAAGACTCCAGTTGGTACACCTGCCAGCACACCCCTTCCATCCCCCCGCAGGGTTGCAACACCTTCTCCTGCGTCAGAGCTGGCGAGCCAGCATAACCACCCATGGGGAGACGCCGAGCTTCCTTTGAAAGAGGAGGAGCCACACAGTGAGGAAGAGGAGCAGCAACCACCTCCACCACTGTGAGTCTTTCCCACTAAACTCCACTCTGTCTGGCTGACCATCAGATTGATTAAAAGCTGCTCTGATAACTTTGTATCACAAAGTTTTATGTCACATTTCTCATATTCCTCAAGGAAAGATCAAGGTTTGACTTGAATATGATCAAGTTTATGATTAGTAATTAGTAATACATTGAATATGATTAGTAATCATGCAAATAAAGATATTATGAAGATGAGTTTACACTCTGATGGAAGATTACAATAAAACAGTTCCTTATGATATATGATCAGGGACACAAACTAGGTTAGAAATTGTGCTTCCCAGTTGTCTGTGATCAAAAAAGACATTGAAATGCTTAACATCCACAACATCCACAAAATATACATTAAAAGGCTTCCAAACTGTGAATGCTATGACGTCAGGATTGTTTTCGGTGTTTCCTCTAAATTAGAAAATTACAAGAAAAGCGGTTTGAAGTGTATGAGCTCAAACTTCTGTTCTCTTAGATAACAATGCACAGGAGAAATGTGTCAATGTAAAAATATTTGAAACCACAGTGCCCCCTACTGGTGATGTTCGTAAAAACATGGTAGTGTTTCAGGAACCTCTATATTCATCAGGTTTGAGCTGACCGATATTTCAGAACAGCTCAGTTTAAAAGACCTTTCTGCATCACTGAATGTTTTAAAAACGGAGGCACTGTTCACAAAGAGTGAAGTTACCGTTGCAGAAAAAAACATCTGCTCTTTTTGTTTTCAACCTGTAGTAAGGCCTTGCATAATGAAATAGCTAGTTAGAACTCTACTAATCTCTCTCTCTCTCTCTCTCTCTCTCTCTCTCTCTCTCTGTACTCAGTAATGAGCTGTCAGTAGCTCGAGAGGAAGAGGAAGAAGCAGTTAGACCATCACAATCTCCAGTTCCATTAAGACCTCTTGCACCAGCAGTAACTGAACCTGCCCCTGCACCTCCTGCTGCCCCAGAGTCTCTGTCTGTGGAGGACAGCAGCTCAATCCTCAGCCCCTCCCTCACAGAGACTGAGACTGCAGCCAAACACATCTCAGAAGGAGAGCTGCTACTGAGCTGCAGCCAGATGGCTGCGGTTAGAGGTACTAGCCAGCTTGTCAGACACTTGCATACAACACAAACACACAAATGAGAATGATGCACATTCCTGTCACCACGTTACACGGTAAACTCCTGAACTACATATTGCTACAATGCTATAAAAGAAAAATCTCCATACAAACCTCCACTGACTCATACAACCTGTGTTTTTTCCACAGCTTTGGAAGAAGAGGGCTTCACACTGCCCAACCCATTAGCCAGTTTCAACAGCTCACTGCATGGAGTCCAGGATATGGTAAGTATCTCACATCACATCTATCAGCTATTAACTAATAATAGACATCTAAAATCAAAATAAAAAATATATTTAAAATATATTAATTGCTAATGCAATTTAGTAGTACCGATTTCTACATTATATTAATGTTTATTTACCACGATTGCTTTTAGCATCAGCAGATATGTGCATGAGAAATATCAGCATCGGTCCACAGTTAGGTGCAACCCTTATAATTAGGAATTTTTTGGTTGAAACCCAATACACATAGTGAACTAATACAAAGTCATTTGTATTCATACATAATAAGGATGACCAGTGCTTTTTATGTCAGTAGAGATTCATTGATTTGTTTTGCATCTTTGTGGTTGTTAGGACTATGACCCCCCGAGTGAGGGTCAGGTAATTAGAAGGCAACTTATTCCTGCCCACCATGATCCAATCCTATCTCTACTGGCCCGGATGGAGCAAACCCCAGCCAGTCAGTCACATCAACCAGAGGTATTACATAACCCGTTTCAAGAAGTGTTGAATGATCCACAGATAAGGAAACTGCATATACACTTTAATAGATTAAATTCTTATATATTATTTATATGCACATTCAGTCAATCTCATTGAAATTTCTTTGTATAGTTCTGTGTACAATGACTACAATATCTAACTGTCTATCTATTTAGTAGTTCAATGGTTTGCTTATAGTAAAGGGGGCATTAGACTGACTGTCATATCCAGACCGACTCGCAATCATTACTTACAGGGACAATTCCCCTGGAGCAACCTTATGAATACATTATTCTCTGGTTCTTGTAAGAATGGATTTGTGAATTTATATTGTGCATTTTTATGACATTACATATCCTTGTGTGGTAGATTTGTGCTCACTTTATTGCACAAAAAGCAATTATTATCATGTGGTGATGATAACATTGATCTAATCCTTCTTTCTGTGGGGTATTGATCAATATTTTGGCCAGAAAAGGTATTTATATTGTTGGGGTTAGTGTGAATGTTCTCTAAATCAATATTTTGAGGAAAATATTAATTTAAGGATAAAGAAATTGTATTTATTTTGTGATTTAGAATCACGTCAAATTAACCTAGGAATTGCACGGTTCTGTTCAGTTTTATTTGTAATGTGTTGTACCAGACACTACCCCCAGTTACCACTAGGGGACACTGGCACCATATTATTAAATTTAAGGACACATAACCTGACTGCAAAATGAAAAAAAAAATTTTTTGTGTGTGTGTGTGTATTAAAAAAAAATTATTAAGTGTGTATTAAGTGCCTTTGTTCTTTCAGAGATCATGGGATGAGGAGAGCAGCGGGGAGGTGAGTGAGGGCCAGCGACCAATCCTCACTGTAGCACAGGAAAAAGTAATGACTGGACACTCTCTCATACGACAGCAGCCCACCCAGTCCACTGAAGAGCAGAGTTCACATGCCACCCTGACCTCACCTGGACAACTGCTCATTCAGCACCCAGGTACATTCACACTAACCCCAGCAAACACACCTTGGCTGCTCCGTATGGACAAAACACCATCACCATGTTGTGATTGCTGCATGGTATGATATGCCACAAAATATATGCATAATAGATAAATAGTTTTGCCATCCTTTTAAAGAAGTCTGATTTAGTATGCCAACATAAAATTCCAAAAAGTATCATTCACTGTTTAGTCCTTACAATCCATATACAGAAATATCAGCCCATTTTTAATGAATTGTGTTTGTCATGTCACCAAACTCATTTACAGCTAAATATAGAATAAGGGACCTTTAAAACACTTCACATAAAAAAGAGCAACCTGCATTATTTTGATTACATCAGCTGAAACATCCAAATGCTCACAGCACAGAATTAGAACTTTTATAAAGAATTAGAATTATTTATAGAAGGGTTTATCAGAATACAGACATTTTCATACCCTGTAAATGTTTAGCTTTAGTGACTGTCCATGAAACATTGTAGTGGAACATATAGGCATGTAAGAGCAGCCGATGTGTGGCTTACCACATACAAACCTGTAAATTTCTCCTCATGTTTTATGTTGTTATTCCTGCCACCACTGCCTCTGGGTGGTCATCCCTACCTGCTACCAGGTGTTTGTGGTCCTCGCTGGACCAGGCTTTAATGGGGCATGTCTCACACCAACCATTTTATATGGACACAGGGAATAAGAGTGTGTGTGTATGTGTGTGTATGAGTGTGTATGTGTATGTATGTATGTGTGTATGTATGTGTGTATGTATGTGTGTGTGTGTGTGTGTGTGTGTGTGTGTGTGTGTGTGTGTGTGTGTGTGTGTGTGTGTGT
>JBBPCW010000001.1:26024788-26036557 GCA_037974425.1 Phenacogrammus interruptus
ACACACACACACACACACACACACACACACACACACACACACACACACACACACACACACACACACACACAGATCTACAGTCTCCCCAGTAGGACCACTTCCAAGCTTTCAGTTTTTCCAAGCTGAGCGGCAGCTGTAAGTTCAATATTAATATCAGAAGTTTTGATCTGACTTTGCCTTGCATCTTCATTTGCCCTTTTTTGCACAGCCTGTACTAACCCATGGCCCCATTATGACTTCATGGACTTGTCATACATTCAATCTGCCTAGGCATTTATAGATACAAAGGTCACAGATATCATTTTCTATATGAAATGATTAAGATTCACTTCTGGGTAATTTTTCACATGCAGCAAGGATAAAGTGAAAACTATGCCTTTCTTACCAGGCAGCCTGTGTTTGTAATGTCCTCTGACACTTAAGTAAGAGAGTCAGTAGAGCGATCATTTCTGACTGTTTTTGCTCAGCTTGCGCTGTGTGAAGAGTTCTCGTGTTTCTTCGTCAGCAGCAGTCTTATACAAACACAGGAGGCCCAGGCTGAGACAGTGTGAGAGAGCATTAGGCTCCTCTCAGGGAGGTCCTTTTTTAAACAATGATGAGAGTCGATTATTTACACAGTCCAAACTAGTTGTCTGTTCGGTAGTTTGTGGTGAAAGATGGACAATTTAAGTATTTTTGTTTAAACAACTGCTACGGCCGTCAGCAAGGTCTTAACTACATTTTGTCACATACTGATGAATCTGTCAGAAGACAGCTGTCCTTTGTCGTGACATAGACTAGTGATGACCATAGTTTTCAGTGTTTAAAAATGTTAAAAAGACCTTTGGTAACAGGGTGGCTGAGATTTATAAAGTTTGAAAGTTGGAAACAGTCTAATGACTTCACTCAAATGACATGAGACACCAGACTGGTGTGTGTGGCTGACATAATTAGAGTAGAACTGTGGAGAACTACAGAGTGTTCATGTGACCAGAGGACCAACTACATTATCATTACTTGCCTGTAATGAGTGCTGAAAGCTGCCAGGCCAAGTGCCAGAAAACAACTGCCATATTGGGCATTTTCAGGGTCTGCATTTGCTGTACATCCAGTAAGAAACGCCTAGAAATTCTAAAATTGTTAATTGCGACATTAGCGACAGGGATTATAAGTTGCGAGGTGGGGCCTCTATGGATCAGACTAGTTTGTTTAGCACCACCTACATATTCTCAGTGTAAATATTTGCAGTGTGACAGAGTGTATTATCCTGCTAAAATAGGCCACAGCCTGTAGGGAACATCATTTCCATAAAGGCATGTACATGGTCTGCAATAATGTTTAGGCAAAGTTTCCCAGCAGAAGGTTGCCCAAAGCCTCACTCGGTCTCTGTCAGCTTGCATTTTCTCGCCATTTCTTCACCGTGTATATGAAGCACACGCAGCCATCCACATGATACAGAAGAAAGCACGATTTAGCAGACTAGATCATTGTCCTCTGTTGCTAAACGATCCTGTTCTGAAGGTCAGCTGTTCTGGTCAACGGTTCACCAGTCACCGTTTCTTGTACCCCTTTAGGTACATACTAACCACAACATACTGGGAGCACAAGACCCCACAAGACCTGCTGCTTTGGAAATACTTGGGCCCAGTGTTCTAGCCATTACAGTTTGGTCTTTGTCAAACACTCATATCCATTTTCCCACCTTCTAAGTATTCAGCATAAGCTGCTGTTACTTTGGCAGGCGCCATTGTCACAAGATAATTGATGTATTTGCTTCACCTGTCCGTGGTTTTAGCATTATGGCCAATCATTACATACTGTAAATGCAATTTATTGATTAGCACATTATCAGCTACAGTACATTACGTCACATTAACTTCAGCACATTTTGTATCATATTTCTGGCTGTATCATTGAGCCCCAGTGCATATCACTGCCCTATAATGGTTAAACATTTAGTATAATCTGGTCAGTTGATCCATGTTTGAAATCCTCTAGCACAAATGTGGCATGCTCCCTCGTGTTCACAGACTGGACAGAGCTATTGACAGTGTTGGCGCATGTTTGTCAGCGCTGGCTGGAACCCCAGTGCTCTGTAACCAAGCTGCAGACAGGACGAGACAAAGCCGGGAGTTAAGACCAGGATTCTGCTTTGTTTTCCTATTAGAGCAGGAAGTAAGGGGACAATAATCAAATCCACCGAAACAACAAAGTAAAGCTAGGCTCAGTCTTTGTCACTGTAGTCTGTAACTGGCCAACACCCACCCGTTTGCTCCGGAGTTATTATTTTTTCTTTCACTTTAGCTTCACTTAGTTTAACAAGGGCATACGTTGTTTAGTTTTATCTTCATTTTAAGTAATTTGCCTGTTTTAGTTTACTTTATTTGGTGTTAGTATTAGGTTGGGTTTTTTTACAGGCATGAGGAAAGTGTTGATGTATAGATCACTTATAAAATCACAGATTTTTTGCTTTTAGCTGTATCCCACAAATTTACCCATCACTCTTCATCACAACAAATTTACTTTTATCCGCTACCGTGTTGTATTCAATATATTCCGGTTTTGGACTGTGATACTTTCTGCCTTACAACATCAGCTATTGTAAATTTCACATCAACCATGATCCTCATCTGCAGTTGTTGCAACATCCATTATTCTGCCACATTCGGGAACTATCTAGTTATGTCAAAAACAGGACACAGTGGAAATCGAGGAAGAAAGCAAAACTGCAACACAAATGAATTTGATTTTTCCTGCAGTTCTGTCTCGTTGTAGTTTGTTTTGCATTTTTCATTAAATTTCTTACTTATTTTTTATTTTAAGTCATTTTTAAGTACACATTTTACCAACCACCCCCAACCATCCTGTTAGCGCCAACATTTGGGCTAAATTGCTTGGTTCAAAAGCTTTGAAACAACAAACAGAAAAAACAAAACCAGTCGTAGCCATCCAGAACCTCACCTTATATAAAGAAGGAGACAGTCACAGATAAAAATTTGGAACCTTCTTTTGTTAGTGACATGAATTGCCTTCTCTTGTGGTAGTTAAGCCTCCAGATCACTGCTTGTTGTCATAGCCTGAGGAACGTGGCCAGCAGAGGCCATTCAGTTGGTGAGAGAGGTCATCACAATCTAAACACAACAGTGGAAGAACTCAGGCTTATCTGTAATTACGGCTGATTGTAAGTGTTCACAAACTGTTTTCTTTGTTCTGCTTTGTGACAAATGTATAGAAGTACAGACATGATGCAGAGAAAACAGGATTTTGTAGTTCAATTTTTGCCATGCTTGATCTGGATATAGGTCAACAAGCTTGATTCCCATGCCAAACTTGCATCGCACATTTCCAGCTATTTAAACATGGAGGCTCTTCAACTGTGCCTTATTTGGTTACCTAACCTTCCTGCACTCTGTAGCCTGGGTTAAATTAACATGAGAATCATTATGGAAGACAAATCTTTCCACAGACTGTAAGCATTACAAAGGACTTTGCGTATTCAGAATGTGTACTTAATCTTTTATTTCACCGTTAAGTCCCATTAATGATTGGACTCTTGTTTAGCAAGGCTGACCAGACCAGACTGTCTTACCGAACCGATCACACAAGCTAAATCATCTGTATACAAATTAGGCTTTGTGTCAGTCCTTATGTCAGAACTTTGATAGGAAAAGGCTTTTACATCTAAGCTATGTAACATTAATTATCAAGATGATGACAGCAGCAGAGAATTGAACAATTTCCTCCGGGATAAATAAAGTTCTCTGATTCTGATTCTGATTCAGAGAAAAGCACTGGATTTGACAAGCCCAAGTGTTCATGTCAGGCTTGGTAAGGTCTAAATACCAGTTTTATGTGTTAGTTAGCTTTGGGTCCAGTTCACATTTTCCGTTTGAGTTTCTCATACCTGTCTGTCTCTTTTTAAATAGGTTTTAAAAAGAGACAGGCACGATAAAGGCTAGCATTTTATCTGTAAAGATTCTGAAAAGTTGTTTTCGTAGACATTGATTGATACATCTTAATGTCGATATGGAACATAAAACTTAAATTTGCCTTGCTGATAATTAGACTATTTGTTTGTTCAAATGATCAGCTACATGGGTCAGGAACATTTTAGTAGGGAATTTTATTTGGTCTCCAAGTGAGAGTCTGGTTCTGGTTCCTTACACTTATTATTGCTGTGCTTTGGGTTGAATTTTCTCAGGATTTACATCAAAATGTCTTGCTGGAGTATATGTCTCACAGAGAAAAAAAGAAACCTGTAGAGGGAAAGGAATAAGAAGAATAAGCAGTAAAGGTCTATACTGGGTGTGTCTCTGCCCTGATTGGTAGGTAGGTACACTTTAGTACAGTGAAAGCAGGGACTTAAAAAATAGGCCTGTAATTGATCAATAAAGGCTGTAAAATTGATAAGTGACATGTCATTTTCATTCCAGTTCTAGATTCCCTCAGCCTTAGGTATTCCTGTAAATGATGCAAGAACAAATAAGGAAAATTACATCACAAACAGTGTTTTTCATTCTTAATGTTAGTTTAATGTTTAGACCATTGTCAGGTCTTTTAATAATGGGCTATTTTTTTTAACAGATAAAAAGTCTGATTTGTTGCAAACAGATGATTTGTGTTGCATTGAAGTTTTTGATGCACTTTTGTTTGCATAAAGATGAATAAGAAGCTAAATTAATCAATTACACCTTAACGACAACGAAGAGTGACTACCATGAGCTTTAATGTGAAAGAAAATGCGTTATAAGTGTTAAGATTTGCGTATTCAAATAACCTTTATTTATATCCATATACACAATTGGTTATTAATATTTGAACTTGGGCTCAAACTGTCTTTATTGAATGTTGCAGAAAATAGTTTTAAATACTTGAAATACCAATATTTGTTGATTATTTTATTTATTTATTTTCCAACTTGCTTAATTTCCCAGCTTTAGAAAAAATTTAAACTGTGTTTGCCTCTCTATCATAGTCCAGAACTGCCATCTCCACAGATTGTTAACTCTTTAAATGCTTGTTTTGACAGCATGAGAAGAACACTGTGCCCTGAAGGAAGTGCATGTGCATTTGTGTGTCATGTGTAATGTAGATGAAGCGTCACTCTTTGTAGCATCTTAGTGAGTCACTCTCCAGAGATGATAGAAGGAGACATGGCTGCCCAAGTTCTTGTTTACTGTCACACTCCATTGAGTTTTCCTGTTCTTCTGACTTACAGATGCTGCAGAGTGATTTCACACTACACTTAAGGCTTTCAGGCCAGCAGCAGCACACTGGCCATAGCATGACCTTGAGAAAGTATAGCCTGAGGTCCACTCCAAACTCTTCAGAAGGCTTGTAAAAATTGTGAATGCTGTTATGCAATGGGCTGCGTAAGCTTCCGAAGAAGGCATCACTAATGGAAAGCTTATAAAACAAATAAAACAACACTCTTGTTTGGCAATGTGTGTTTATGAGGTCCAAAAGTACACACTGTGCTTTCTCAAGATTTTGTGTAACTATTTCAGCGATTCCTTTTGTGGACAGGAATCTAATGGGTTACATTTCACCACCAGAATGTAAGGATTGCATCACCATGGTATTTGACGCATAAAACAGTGGTGCTATTGCAGTATTCTCTGACTCTGAAGTTCTCACAAGTACCTTTCTTGTTAGTTCTTTCTGATAGACAGAACAGTTCTTAAGGCACCACATTGTAGAAACTTTTTTTCCTTCTACAGTAAGGCCATTAAAATGGGCATACAATTAGTTTGAGTGTATTGTGTGCTTTTGTTATTGCTAAACTTGAATTATACTTCTCTATATCTATCTGTTTGTAAACCTGTGTGGACATCACACACATACATTTGCATAGGAGTCTGTCATGCAATGTCCTTAATACAATAAAAGGCTGGCTCATATTTTCCAGAAATGCACCATTTTTGCCGGCCAGTATTATGTGGGTCTTGCTACTCTTAACAGAACCAGATAGTCAACGCCTTTCAGCATTTGCTTGACATACAAGTCTGCATTCTACAGAGGCATATTTACATGTATCTTCTCAGTATAAATTAGCCTTTAGAGTAGATGCATGAATTTTTAATTATGCTTTTTGCGTAAAACTACATCATTTTGTTCTCTTTAACTGTATGTTGGATCATGATGTATGTCTGAGCTTTGGAAATAAGGATATACTGAAAATGTTTGTGTTTATTAGAACATTCAGCATGCTGCAATATTATAGTACAACATTATAAACTTTCGAAGAACACAGTCAAGTTTTGCTTAATCCATTCAGATTCAATAGCACCGTAGATACCATTATGCTTTATTGTGACCCAGTCTAGCACCCTAGCCACAAAGCAATACAGTATGTTTGGTGTTGGTTTGTTACTTTTGTGGATTTGAGAATAGTCTAGAAGAAGTCTATGTTCCCAACAGCTGCAGGTTAAGGTTTTAACAAGCAAGTCATGGAATGATGTTGCTCAACTCCACCTCTGACTAATACATGGAAAAACTATAAAACATGGAAATGCGTATCAAATGCTTTTACACATTAAGCAAGAATTGACTTTCCTGCATTGCATGTAAAAAGATATGCATTATAATATATGTTGCATGCATATTTTAGAACTGACATTTAACTGGTAGTTAGCTGTGTGTGCTGTTTTTCAGCTGTGTTGATATTAATGGCCCCTGTGTGGTCATCTATTGTAAGATGAAGATCCATGAGAAGCTGTCCAGCTGTACTGCCGTGTCTATCTCCGAACAGCTGCAGAAGGCTCCTGGTGAGAGCATGGAAGCTCAAGCGATAGGCATGCTAAAGGCTCTTTCAGAACACTCATATCATTTTATTGTGTCTGTTAGGAATTCAGCGCGTTTGAAGTTTCTGAGCCTAGTCCTCTGAGACTTATGAGGCAGTTAGCAGTCGCACCAACTGGCCAAGAGGCTCCAAGCAGCTTGGCAGCTTTAGGCACAACCAGGGAAATTGTAGAATTATGTTGTTTCACTTATGACATACCGTTTATTGCTGAATCATTTTTTAAATTTTCTCACAGTTATTTTACAGTGCTTTATATCTGTATCCATTCATGTATTCTATTATATACTCTCAGTACTATTCATCATGGTGATGACTGCGCATGCCATCTGGAGCCTGCTAGCAGTGCAGCACTGATGAGTGTCTGGGTTCTTAGAAGAGACTGAGTGCTTATTTTTTATTGCATAGTGATGCAGAAATTGCAGTTTGAGTGTGTATTTTTATAAGTTTGAACAGAACAGCATTGGAAAAGCTATGAAAAAGCCTAATTAGCAACTTGCATTCTTTTGCCTTCATGCTCTGGCAGTTTACATGCACTTACTTTGTGCTTCTTGTTCAGTTTGTACAGTAATGTGCTAGTTGTAGTAAGTCAAGGAAGGATTCAAATTATGTCACAGTATACTTTTCACAGCATGTAGCAGACATCATGAGTACCTAAAAAACAGTGAGAAACAACACGTTTATGCCGGCACTGGCATTTTTTGTCTATTTCAACTCATCAAGCCTAGATTTTTACTGAGTAAGACTAGTAGACTCATTGTAGTCAGGAAATTACAGCTGACAATTAAATTAATTAGCTCATAAATAATTGTGATTAATAACTGAATCGATTTTGTTCAACAAGCCTAAAGCCAAAATTGCTAATTATCTTTCTTGTTTTCTAAACAGCTCCCAACTGACAACAGACACAGCTTGAGCTCACGTAAACAAACATTTGCCTTCTGCCCTCCAAAGGTGTTATAACACTAAGTCTGAAGTTTTGTTAAACCTATTACTAAACCCTTTACCCTTTAACTTTTTCTGCCTTGTTTTATTTATACATATTTGCCTGTATTACATATAAAAATCTATCCTAGGTGAACACTAACTGTGGAAAATACAGTTAGTAATCAATAACTGTGATCATCTTTAGACGATGTAATCATTTTGACAGGATTAGCTACTATATTGCTCCATGCTCAACAGAATCACATTTAACCAGGAATGTGCTAGTGAACAAAATGTTATGTTGTGATTATGTTGGCTACGTATGACGACTGCAAAATGGCATGATAAAATAAAATATACAACAGTACACCCTAATGGTTTACAGGAAAAGACTAGCTTGCTTTTTTTTATTTAATTATTTACATTTCTATGATTTGATGAATCATGTGAGTGCTGATTAACAAACATCAAGTAAATGTTTTCTTTAAAATGTGAACCAAATAACTAATTGAATATTTCAGTCCAGAAGAATGGCCATTTGATCCACCATTCCCTATGTATAAGGGAAGACGCATCTTCATCTCTCTGGTCCTGCCCAGTCTGAGATTAGATACAGAGATAAGGTTCCTCACACAGATGGACGTATGCAGAGGAGGAGGAGGGAGAGAGGGACGTCCCCTGAAACTGAACTGGGTTTCGAAGTGTGTCCAGGAGCTCAGACAGCCTTCACCTCTTCACCTCCTCCGCCACTCGGCTGAGAGAAAGAGAGAGAGAGAAACATCCCCAGAGCAGAGATCTTTGATGTGCCGAGGCAGGCTAAAGCATCGCAGCAGAAAGACCAGGCTTTGCTTTCACAGGTGGACGAGCAGGGCTTTAATGGAAGCTCTCCTGTTTCAGTTGGCGAAGGGTTAGGGAGGTTGTACCCCGAGCTGTGTTTGAAGTGTTTTGAAGAATAGAGTCCTCCTGTCTGATGACAGATGTGCATCATATCATGACAGTGTGCAGAGGGCTTTCTACCACTAAACTTCAGGCTCAAAAAAATATCTGAAAATCTCTGAAAAAATTTACTAATGGTACCCTTACTTTCTCAGTCTGTCATTGAGCAATATGTGTTTCTCCCATCTCCTTTCAGCAGATCCACCACAAAGTCTAAAGTGTGTGTTTTAGTCTTGAGAGTCTGGAGAATATTGGTTTTGTGCAAGTCTGCAATGTAGATGTGACTTGACATTGTGTCAAAATTCTTAAACTGAATTTCTTACATGAGTACAAAAGACTTCTGACTGTTTGGAAAACACTGATAATACTTGGGTATAATGCTCTTTTATTCTAAATGCAGCTTGTGTGTTCACTCACCAAATGTCCAGCTCTAAAGAGAACAAACACTTAGTCTGTGTTTTTAGCAAGATGTTCCTAAGAGCAAATCACTGTTAACATTTAAGGTTAAACATGATTGTACAGGGCTGGTGTCGTCCATATCCTGCTCTAATTGGTTTGTTCCTCCATTCAGCCAGACTTAATGTTTTAAGGTAGGAAGCAGGTGATAGCGGCATGTTTGTGGGTAGAGGGCGTGAGGACTTCTCTCAGCTAAAGCACTGCGGTGTTTGTCTTTTGTCCTGAGCAGCCCTGTTTCTCTCATTCTCTCGTTCCTCATCTGGTTTCTATCAGAGCTGCTCTCACTGCCAGCTCAAGAAATTCCCCATCATTTCTCTCTCTCTCTCTCTCTCTCTCTCTCTCTTTCTCTCTCTCTCTTTCCCTCTCTGTTTGTAACAGACACAATTTGTCTCTCACTCCGTTGTTTTAAGTAACTCACACACAGATCTTTTTTCTTTCCTTTTTCTTTCTCTTCCTTTCCTTCTTTTTTTCTTTCTTTCTTTCTTTCTTTCTTTCTTTCTTTCTTTCTTTCTTTCTTTCTGTCTTTCTGTCTTTTTATTTTGTGCTCTCTTTCTACCTCTCTTTTTTCTCTGTAGTGCTCTTTTTTCTATGCCTCCCTTTCTCTGTCTATATTTCTCGCTCCTTCTCCCTCTCTTTTGTGCCCCCCCTTTCTCATGGTGTGGAATGGGCTGTGGTCCCCAATCAAAGCCCTGGCTTTGGTCTAATTCCTCCCAATTCAGAGCAGCATATTGAATGTAGCAGTACTGTCACATGTGCCCATCTCTCCAGCAGTGCCTGAGGAGTACAGGAACACAGCCAAGCACCACCATCACTGTCCTAAAAAACAGCTTTCTCTGGACTCAGCTCCATTTTACATTTTGTGACTGTTGCCCAAGTTATGGATAGTTTTCCACTTAATGGTGCAGCCACTTTGAATGACTAAGTTATACATTATATTTAAAGTGGTCAGTTGTTTAATGATGATATTGTTTTACTAATGCTGCTTTTATATAGTCGCTAACAAAAAATCAACCTTGGTCCAATGGTCCAATTGCATCAGATGTGATGGATCAGCTGAGACATGTTTGGACTCCCTGAAGCTTCACTCAAATTGCTGAAAGTGCATTTTTAAGGTGGCAAGGCTTGTGGTTTGAGCTAGTGCCTGTTGACTTCTAGCCTGTTGATTTGTTATGTTAGCCTCATCACTCCAATTCTAAAGTGAAGCAGAATTTAGATACTAAGCCTGCCTTTGCTGATCAGTTATATTTTTTGGTCAAAGTGTCATCAACATCATAATATATCGGTAGGACACTACTCAGTTTTTCTGTCAGTTTTTTCATTCATCTGTCCTCTTCCATTAAATATTAATTGCCATTGACTACCCCCCACCCCCCACCCCCCACACACACATTCTCCTTTTCCATCTGAAGATAGTCAGTTATTAAATTAATTATACATTTTTATGGACATCAGTGGGATTTGATCTCAGACAATTAAATAGCTTTTGTGCTCATCTCCAAAGTTCATGCAGAACAGGGGCTGGCTCATAATTGCATTTGGCTCATTACAAGGAATGAAATTAAATTACTATAAATCACTGTTGGTGATTCATCCGTCAGCTGATTGAGATTGAGTGAATTTAATGAGTCTGCTGTAGCATATTGCTCACTGCAAAGCAATGTATGGTCTTATAGTGGAACGTCCACATGTTACTCCCACTGTACTGTAAATGATGGATGTTATTGCCCGTAGTTTGGCAAGTACGCCTATCTGTTCATGCTTTTAAAAATAGACACAAAGTCTATGTCCCATTTTAAATTTAGAGATGAATTTCTGTCTGATCTGTGTGTATTTTTATTCTAAGCTCTGTGCTGGTACCTGCAAATTAGTACCTGGCTCCTAGGCTTCACTGCTGCTTTTCTTAACTGTAAGAATTGTTAGAAGGCACTGCTATCAGATAGCTTTGCATTGCATATTGCACTGCGGTAAGTGTCAGCCTTTGATTTGTCTCCCTCCCACTCCTCTCCATAGCTGATAATTACAACCTCATAGACAGATGCACTGATGTTCACAGATGGTTGAGATGCTGGGCAGTTTGCCCATGGGTGCTCCCCTCCCCTCTCTCTTCTCCTCTCTTCACTGATTACAGCTCACACACACTCATACACACACCCAGAGGCACTTTACCCCCTCATACCTGAGCTAAACTCATGGAATGCTATAGATAGGGGAAGCATGGATTACTAAACTCAATTTCATTATAGTGTTAGGAATAATGTTTCTAGTATAACCTTTGTATGATACACAGCTTAGCTTTTTTGTATATCACCAATGTGACCAAAGCTAACAATTCACACAAAATCCATATTCTGCTTTCACTTTGTCAGAAACACCTACAGTGTACACTATAGGTTTACAATTACAAAATGTAGCCCATGTGTTTCTGCAAAGTTTATCCACCTGTCCTCTGTTCATCAGTGGAAGAGAACCACAATAAGACCCCCACTTTAGACACACCTATCATCGGTGCCCTTTGTAGGAGTGCGGTCTGATATCAGCTCATCACTGTCTTTGTCACTATTTCTCAACCACTTTCCAACCGCAGGGCCACTGTTGGATGGATGTGTGTGTGTGTGTGTGTGTGTGTGTGTGTGTGTGTGTGTGTGTGTGTGTGTGTGTGTGTGTGTGTGTGT
>JBBPCW010000001.1:26041123-26054956 GCA_037974425.1 Phenacogrammus interruptus
CTCTCTCTCTCTCTCTCTCTCTCTCTCTCTCTCTCTCTCTCTCTCTCTCTCTCTCTCTCTCTCTCTCTCTCATAATGTTGCAACATAACTATGCAATATCCAGTTACCTGTTTTCCATGCACTTTATTTTGACTCATGTTTTAAAATAAGCAACTTTTTATCGTGAAATTAAAATTCCTGGTCAGCCCATTAAACAAAAACAACTTTTATTAATATTGCTACGAATATAAAATTCTAGTGTTTCATGTGTTTATTTGTCCTCAAAGTGTGAACTAGTAAAAAATGTAATCATCTGGAATAATGTATATGGATTATGTATTTATTTAGTTGTTATTGCCAATGCATAGCTGGTCTTGAAGATGGATAGTTGTGTGAGCATTGTGGGAGTGTTTGTAAATCATGAAGCAAAGATGAACTGACTTTGACCCTTTTCACACTTTTACACTTACATTTGACATTTTTAACTGTTGCTTTGAAAATTTAGGGAACCAAAAACCCTCAAAATGCCTTTGAAGCAGCTCACTTTCATTCAGCTGGCTAAGAGAAGTGGTCATTTCCTGTAAAGTACTTTGTCCTCCAATTCTGAAGCTGGTTATTTTATAGGACTCTTCTGAATCTCTGCAGCCTGCACTGCCTCACTTTCAGAGCCTGTCATCTGCTTTTAGTGTGCTCTCTAAATTCTCTGCACAGGAAGTTGCTCAAGTTGTGAGGACTTGTGCCATTGACAGAAGAACAGAAGAGTCAGTATGGAGGATTTTTTTTTGAGTGTTTTGTTCCTCTGGTTGATGTCATGGTCCAGCAGGGGTTTGCTCAGGCGAACACTTCCACCATAAGCAAGCATGACTGAGGGCTGTCTCCTCTCCGGCCACCATTTTACAGTTGAACAGAGAGTGCCTTTTGTTCACAGAGCCTATTGTGTTCCATGCTTGAACGATGTTAGAAAGCCCCAAGAAGAATTTCTCCCACTCACACTCTCATTTCGGATTCTGATTCTGCACCCTGCTGTCCAGCTGTCTAAGCTGAGCTGAGTCGCGTTCGCTTGTTCATGTTTCCGACATTGGCTTGCGGCAGGGAGAGTGTGAAGGTGAATGTGTCTTTCTGTTGCACACCTAGCCATGCCTTAAGGGGAGGTGAAAGGTGAATGTGTGTGTGGTTTCCGTGTGTGTATGTCTGTGTGCCCCCACACATTTTATTGTTTCGTTGCTCAGCTCTGAGTGTGTTTCATCTTTTCTCCCTGGACCAGAGAAACTATAGTGAGCGTTTAAAAATTCTGCTCCTCTGAGATGTCTACCCAGGAGGACTTTGACCAAGAGAAAACCAACAAATACTTATTTGGTGGCAGTTGAATAAAAGACAGATTTGTTTTAAAGTCCAAATATATGGCAACATTACCTGATTAGCCATCTTAATTCCTAGCTGTGGATACTTAGGAGCTTCCAAAATAAACCACTTGAGTTCAGATAAACCAACATTACTGACCTTTATGTTAACAAACATAAAAAAACAAACAAACAAACTGTTGATCTCTCACAACACCAAGTCAGATGTCAAGACTTTTGCTTTGGTCCCACTGATAGCATGTCTTAACTGCATTGTCTGCTTTCTTTTATTTAAGTGAATATTATTTAACCCAAGTGATTTATTTATGTATACTATTATGTTTATTATGATGTATACATATGGTTTGGAATGCTGACAGCTGTGGAAAATAATTGCAGTCAGATCAGACAGTTGTGAACAGCAGAATACAACAACTGACAGATCTTTTCCCATTACTACAAATATTGCTGATCAGTCAAGACATGTTTGTTAAATATGCTTCTGAAGCCGATGAGGCAAATGTGGCTGACATGTTCTGGAAGCATACATCTCGTCAATTAACACTTTGGCATCTAAATGTCTCATTAGCCTCATATCAGGTTAAATGTTGTTTGTCCATTTTTAATCAATAAGAGTGTGTTTCAGATACAACATTAAAAAGTCTAGTTGACACTATTTAACTCCTTAACTCAGTTTGAGACAATTGTGTTACATTTTTGGCATATATTCCATGAGGAGCTTTTTTGTGGGTATAAAGTTCCATTAGTTCCATTATCTCCCTCATCTTCATGCCTGTTGTTTACAGTTGGTGTTGGAGAAAATCCTGTAAATGAGATTTTTCAGCATACTGTTCCTTTAAAGCATTCCTTCAAAGTACATGTGTGAGATAAAAAGTCTGGTCTGGTCAATGTTTTAACTGCGTCAGCAGGTTAATGTGTTTATCCTTTGTTTATCTTTTCTCAGAAATGTTCAGCCAGAGAAGGAGCTCGAATGACACAGATGCATTCTTCGAGGACATGAGTAGAGGTATTTTCTAAATAGTCTGGTATGTCTTGATTGTTTTCACATGTTTTTTCCACCCAGAAGTCATTGTGGCAGTGACTTCATCCTCATTTCATTGTTTGAAGGTACCACAGTGCCTATCGTCCTTTAACTGCTCTCACAACTCTGAGCTCTGCTAAAATGGCTCATCAAGCGCCACACAGAGAATAACCTCCAGAAAGCCAAAAAGCCTCATGCCTCAGTCTCTACTCCCCCCCTCCAAGCAGCCAGGGAAGAGACAGGGGAGAGGAAAAAAAAGACAGAGTGAGAGAGTAGATGGAGGAAGAGTGAGAGTGAGAGTGGGGGTGGACTCATCTGTCAGCCTGAAAGCTTGGAACAGGGTGGAGAACGTTCTTAAGTGTTTGCAGGTGTCTTTGCAGAGGAGACTATAGAAAGCTTCGTTGTGAATGTGTCTGTCTGTCAGTGTCTTTACACATGCAGATATTAAACACAGTTGCAGGCTTGGGTCGGATCTTCCACAAACTTTTCCACTTCATAACATGTCCAGATGTTGTTGGGATTTGTCATCCTTTTTAATCTGATTTATTCTTTGAGCTGGCTATTGAAGCGTTTGACATCTGCTGCACCTGGCCTCTCTCGCCAGTTCATCAAGCTTGTCCAGTAGTTAGCCTCTTTGACCTTGTTACTTTTGTCCAAACCGTAACATTTTGAAAGGTGAGGTTTGCATTCACCACCTGGTCCTCTGATCTCAAAGATCAGTATCAATGTGGATCCAGGCCTACGTTTATGGTTCAAGTTCATCTTTTTTTGTGGAGGGCCCAGTTCCAATACATTGTTAAAACTATTTACCCCGTCGCATTCCTTTTAAGGCAAGTACAGGAAGAAATGACATTATGGTCCTGCCATTATTTTAGACATTTAATAAATTAATTGCTTTTGTGGCATAGCGTCTTGTAATCTGGTTTAAAAAATGTCCAAACGTTATAGAAATATGTTCAATTCCGTGAGTGTAGTCATGTCCTCTTGTATTTCCCAAAAGTTAGCACCTTATAGACTTTAGCCCCTTCCTCACTCATCACAGTCATGTCATGTCATGTCATGTATGACTGAAAACGCTGTGAGAACACCTGCATGCCTCACATATTCATTCCTTACTATAATTTTAGGATATTTTGCTTATAGATGGGTTTGTGCCAGATTTTGGATTAAAAATAACTTTTTATAACAGTCCATAGCATGAAAAACCTTTTAACTCAAATGTCATCCAAATGCTAGATGTTTGATTAAATATGTGGACTTTTGTGCATGATTAAGTAGATACTAATGTATTGTTTACATAACTAAATGGGTATTGCTGTGCATTACCAACACTTGAAGTTGCCTTAACACACACTTGTAATATCTGAAGTTCCAGTGCTTTGACTGTGGTAAACCAAGCTGCCTATCATTAAAGCACAGTTAAGCTCACCACATGTAGAGCTTTTATGGGCTTGTCAGTTACAGTGTGTTCAAAGCTGAGAAGAATGAGTGCTTCATGGATGTTATAGCGTTCTGAAATTTGAAAATAGTGCATTGAGGACACTTTAAAATAGATACTACCATAAAGTGTCTAATTTCAAAAACATATCTAAATCGAAAGGGATCAGTTCAAAGCGTGGAGCACTTTGCACATAACATTTGTCTTTAATACATTTCTTATGTTGCTGCACTGTGGGGCTTCATTATTGCTAAAGATACATCAGATATGGGGACTCTGTGCTGGCAAAAACTTAATGTCTAAGGACTCGGATCAGGATTTGGCACAACAACATTTTATAAAGAGATTTCCATCTCTTTGATGATGTCTTTGGTCTTGTTTGAAGATACCTGGAGGATAAATGTTAACTTAGATGAATCCTCAAGACTAGCATAAGTAAGTGAAAGGGGCTGTAAAAATAGTGCCCCTTTTCATCTCATGACATGAGTAGGAGAGGAATGGCATGGCCTCTGAAATAAATCCGCTCCGGCAAACCTGCTGTGGGTGCTTCTTAAACATGTTATGCATATTTGTGCCATCGTTCAAGATTTTCTCAACATCTGAGTCCATGAGAAGCACATACCCTTTGAGAGTCACACTGTGCCTGCGTCCTGTTTGATGCTGAGAGCATACATGGTAGAACTTGAGTGCTTGGGAAATAATATGTTGATTGAAGGTATACCATGTCACATCTTTGATCTTGGCGTTACCCAGCTTTCAAATGACATACCGCCACATATTGCTCTAAATTTGCACTGCCACTTCAAAGCCTGTCCTTGAGTTTCATAGCGACTGGAAGGGCATGGGAACAGCTTTAACACTGTGCTTGCCAAGTATTTCTTGTTGAGAAGCGTTTCCTCATTTCCAGACAAGAGCTTATCTTGATAAGTGGGACAGGAAGCTCCTATCCCAGCTCGCTCTCATTTTGCCGTCTTCATTGAGTGGAGCTCCTCTCTTATCTTTCATTAATACTTGAACAGCAGGGTGGACTTGCCTGTTTGGTGGCAAATAGTGTCTAGAACTGATAACTTGACATGTGCAAGACCAAAATTGCAGAGGCATCAATAAAGAATGGAACTTTTAGTGTGTATCACTTTTGGGATGCGTTGTTTCAAAGGACATGGAGTGACTGTACTCTCTCTGTGCCATCTTTTCATATCAGGAAAGCAAACAAATTATTTTAGTTATTCAAAGTTTTATGCATGTGAGCGGCTCTCCTCATTTCAAGTAAAAACTTTGAGGGGAACTTTTAAGAGAGTCAATCGTAGGACTATTAAATCTCTGGTGTCCTCCTCTCCCAGCAGCAGTGTCTGCCTGCTTGCTCTATTCTGGTTGTTTTGGCCATGCAGTTCGGATCCGTTCACACAGCTGTGAATATTTGTTAAGGCCCACATAGAAAGTGAAATCATTGCCTTTGCGCTCACACTTCAAAAGCTTGGCAGGCCACTAGCAGCCGTGGCGGTCTCAAGAGGAGCAGCAGAAAGGGCAGAGCAAGCATGAGGCAAACAACTGCCTGAGAAGGAAACCCCTCTTTGAAGCGGCAATACTGGGAAATATTTTCAAGAAGCTTTCTCTCATGCTCGCTCTCTCTCTCTCTTTCTCTGTCTCTGTCTCTCTCTCTCTCTCTCTCTCTCTCTTTTTCTGTCTCTCTCTCGCTCTCTCTCTCTCTTTCTCTGTCTCTCTCTCTCTCTCTCTCTCTCTCACTCTTACTATCTCTCTCTCACTCTCGTTCTCCTCATTCTCCTTATATCAGAATTTCTTTTTTTATTTTTAGGTTTGCTTTTATATTTTTAGGAAAAATACACTTTAAAATAAATATATAAAAAACTTCGGTGTATATAAAAAAATTTGGTGTGATGCAATAAAAGCAAACCTAATCTTTGTCACTCAAAATCTTTCACAGTGGTAATTCGTCAGATAAACATGCTTAAATGCTAACAGAAGTTCAGATTAAAAATTTCTGAAACTTTTGAACCATTTGTGTTGGTCCATTTTCAGGACAGCTGAAAGTTTCCTTTTCATTATATTTTGCAAAAATGATGGTCACAGATGATGACCCAAAAGCATTTTATTTAATAGCTGAATAGCATGCAATAAGAATAAGTAATTTTAATTAATAATGTTTTATTTCGATTAGAGGATAAATAATGGAATAATTCAATGAGGAGAAAACCAATGTGGAATCAACCACAAAAACTGCAGTAATTTATCACTCCTCCTCAAGCCCAAGTTCATTAATGAAAAACTGTTTTCTCCATCAGTCTGGTTCCAGGTTCTCGAATAGTAGTTGACCGATCCTTTGCAGGATGGAGCCCTGTCATTTTTTAACCCTTTCAATGGGATTGGGTCTGTTTGCATGTATATGCCCTTCCTGAAAAAAGACACTCTTTACTCTGTGGCTTTATCATTCTAGCTTCATCATCACCAGTTTATTTTCTATTGTTGGAATGGGAAGTATCCAGAATATGAATGTATACATGTGCGTTGACGGTGGAGGTAGTGAATGCCGTCTCCCTGGGTCCATTACTGACATGCAGCACCAGATTAAAAATAAGTGGGGAAATGTGCTTGTTTTCTTTAGGCACACAAACAGCACCACAAAAAATAGTTCTAGCATCATTCCATATTTTTTGGATAAAATATACCATTCATTAAAATAATGCCATTTAATTTGGTTGAGGTAGGTTTCACCAAATCAGAATGCTCCGCTATTAAAATTTTTTTGCATCTAGTCCCAGCACAAGCAATATGACTAATAGTACTGCGAGTGTGTTTTGAGTCAACACGCTCTTGTTGGGTTGAAAAACACTGATTTCTTTGAAGATCTTTCCTTGGAACTGTTCTTCTGTGGCATCACTCCAAAGAAAATATTTGGCACCTTTTATTTTTAAGAGTGTATTTATAACAGGTTTTATTTAATGCTTTTTAGGGCTCGTCATCACCTACAATATCAGGTCTATTTGGGTCTGTGTGGCTGAGGGCTGTTTACTAGACCTTTCAGGCTTCAAAGAAGTTGTTTCCACTGGTTCAACTCCCACTCTCTCCATCATACTCACAACCACATACATGCTCTGTCTCTGAGTTTCCCTTCTCTCTTTCTTCCTCCACCCTGAGGTGCAGTAGACGGACTGCAGTGTTTGTAGGCTGCAGGGTTTCCACATGCGAGACTGAGCTGATCTTTGTCCATCTGCTCTGAAAAAAACATGTTGTGCTGTAAAACCATGCGGAGAGTTGGGCCAAAGCGGTCCTGCTGTCTGAAGCCGGCTGTCTCAAACAGTTACGACTCACATGCTCACCCTGTTCATGGTAATCTGAACTTCAGGGTTCACTAGATAATGAATAAAAATAATTGAATAATAATAATAAAGCATACTATTTACCATTAATTAGCTGTTTAAAAACAAAAACATTTTTGTAAATGAGATGCATGAGTGTGAGGAACCTTTTAAAGAACCTCCAGATAACATAAAGGTTCATAGAATAACCCACAGACTGGTAAAGGAGCTTTACATCATGGTTTTTTCATCCTTTTGGAAATCGTTCATTGGGGAACTATAAAACGGTTCTTCTAAGGCACCACTCAAAGTATCTTATGGCACTTTTTTAAGTATATGAGAGTGAGGCAGATAGTTTTGGACCTGTAGGTTCTTAAAGGGTTAAACGTTTCTGAAGTGATGTTGCCATGTTGTCTGCATAATCCCAACTTAATTTTTTTTCAATGTTACTCCATTAAAGGAACATCACTGTTTCATGTTGTTCTCATTATACATTCCTCTTATAAATTCTTTCCATCTTTGTTTTTGTATTATTCTGTTTAATAATTCAGGGATAATTTAATAATTCATTAATAATCTTTAGTATTCCATCAGTCGGCTTTGAACAGCACCCAGTTCTGCCATACATGTTCCTCACATCCACACTAGTACAGTGTAATGTGATTCATTGTAAATGTACTTGAGTCAGACTTATTTCCATATTTCCATTTTTTCCGTTTCCATTTTATGTGTGTACACATTTAAATCAAGCAAATACATTTGTTTTTCAGTTTTCAGAGCCAAGTCTAATACAGAAGCTGTTTAGGCTTCAGTGTATCTCCTGAACATTCAGTTCTAATACAAAGATGTGTTTGTTGAGTGTCAACAAAAAAATCCTCTGAGCTTCATAAACACATTAGCCCATTGAAGAGAATGTCTCTGTGTCCTCCTGTCTCAGCAGCAAGGAATCTTTTTCAACTTCTTAAAAGCTGTAATGCTGTTCTAAAGCTGTAAGGTGTGTGTTTTTGGGCTGTGATTACTTTGTAGCAGTTTCAACATCTTTCAGCTGCACCACAGCCTGTGCTGCCAGAACTGATCAGTGTGAGTGTGTAGCAGGGCAGGCAGGAGGTGGCGTCTCTCTGGGCTCTCCTCTTCTACCTCTGTACGCCCCATTGATCAGGCTAAGTGTCTGCATGGCCGCCAGCGCCTGCCTCCTTCCACCACCGGACGCTGACTGATGCCTGTTTGTTTTGCCACTTGAAAGAGTCGTTGGAAGGCTTAGTGTAAAGGTGTTGGGTATTATAAACAAGTGCCATAAAAAGTTACAGTGCAATGGTCATTATTGCAGTATTAATAACATGAACACAATTATAATCACAAAGGAATGTATGTGCTGAAAAAAACAGATTTAATATAAAATCACAATTCATATTTAATTGTACTGGACTGAAAAATGTAAATAGATAAAGATCAAATGAAAGTGATACAAAAAAGTAAATGATTTTATTGAATTTTACTTCATGGCATTATTATGTCTATGGCATTTAGCAGATGCTTTTATCCAAAGCGACTTCCATTCCCTAGCTACAATCTCCCTGGAGCAACTTGGGCTTCAAGGGCTTGCTCAGGAACTCAGTGGTGGTATGCTGACGGGAGTATTCGAACCTTGACCTCTTGCTTAAGTATCCTACCCACTAGGCCACCACTAAAATGTAAAATATTAAAAGTAAAGACAGACTATTACACCCACGTACAAGGCAGCTTGTTGCACGATTTTTATTAAAAATAACATTTTCTCATAACATTTCTATATAACATTTTCTCATTTGTCATCAAATATGTTTGTGTTTCAAATGTGTGTGTTATAATCCAAGGTTTGGCACCTCTTCATAATGCAAACAATTGAAATTTAATTAGCTCAGAAAACATATTGTAGTAATGCTCGTACTGTCATCTGATGACTGAACCTCCTGTCTGTTTCTCCCACAGGAGCCGAGGTTTCTCCACAGGCAGGAGGAGGCGTTGGGGCGATGTCTGTCAGGCTGCCGTCAGTGCAGAAGGATGATTCTTTGCCCAGTATCAGTGCAACAGAAGGAGATTCAGACTCAGCCAGTGAGGTGTTCTAGTGCTAGCCCCCAGCCACTGTCAGTGAGTAGCTTCAGGGCTGAAAGGATTGCTGTGCTGTGGGACCAGGCTGAATTATTCATTACATCTCTGTGCCTTTGTGAATGGCCTAAAAGATACGACTGCTGATTAGAGTTTGTAGGGTCTCTTGCTCAACGGTTCTGCCTTGTCACCTCCAAGCGCACAGAATGACATCACACTTGACAGCATCTGACATCTGGCTGAACACGTGACCTCACACCACTGCTGCTTTTAATTCGATGTTGGAAAAGACGAGTGTGCAGAAGAACCATTTAAGTCATAAATGAATGGATAAGTTCTGATTGTAACTTATTTTTTTTAATACTAATAAATAGTTTATTATAAAAGTTTGATTTCTTGGTTTCCTTAAAACTTTCAGCATTTTGAGCTATTTCCCTCTAATATTTGCATTAAGCTTGATATTATTGGGTATAATAAAAAATAATTATGTCAGCCAAAAGTTTTCAAACCCCTTGCTTCTTAGACACGTAGCTGCATGATGCTGTACTTTGTCATGGTAATGGCAGTGCAGGACATTACTTCATAAGAGTTTCACCTCATTAGTGCCAGACCACTGTTCCTCTAGAGAAAAGGGAGATTCTATCAGATGCTGCTTTGTAGTGTAGTGCAGTTTGCAGTGATGATGCCTGTCTAATGAGCATCCTGTTTACTTTCCAGCAGCTCAGCCAAGATAAAGAAACCTTAAAGGCTGTGCTTCCCGACCACACTAAACAGTGTACAAACCCAGAATCAGCTCAAAAAGCAAAAATAAAAATCCACATAATGTTTCCAGTGCTTTATGTTAGTGTGTTAGCAGAACGCCCATATTTATTTAGAAAAATCTTTTCTTTTCTTGTTGGCAACATAAGAGTTCCATATTCATTACAATCAGACATTTGAATTGAAAACTAGAAAACATATTCGTAGTGATAAAATGTTGCTACTCGCACTAGCATTTAAAATGATGTTTTCCTCTGTGTGCCATTTTGAGTGTCATTTTCTTGCTCTGCTCTCTCTTACATGTTGTCCTTGTTCACGTCCTCTCACAGCAAGTTGTCAGCAATGATTCCACACATACCTCACTGTCTGCCACTGATGGGGCTGATGCTGTTCTGATGGCCATCAGACATCTTGGTGTTGTTTTGGGGTCTAACCGTGCCCGCTTAATGTGTGGAGAAAAGTGGTGGCTGTTTTATAAAAAGAATTACCAAGATAAGCTATTTAACCTGTTTTATGCAACCCCAATAGAGGCTTTGGCTATGAGAATATAAAACAAAAGATGAACAAAAGCAATATTTTACATCAATTCAAAACTCAAACACAAATCTGCTTGCAATGTGTGTTGGATGGCACAAAAACTCAACAATTCTGTAACCCCTTCTACAACAGCAGTCCAGAGATTTCTGAAGGTTTTATCAAAGAAAGAGTATCAGCACTGCGTTTTACACTAACCCTGTTGGAGTGAGTCAGGACTTTTTACAGCTGCACAGCAGCTGCTGCACTGATAAGAAGATATGATATGGTGAAACAGGGCAGTTCTGGAAATGACTAAATGGTACAAAGTAAGTCTGACCATCACCCACCCACCCACACGCATAAACACATACACACTTGGACACACACACACACACAACGTGTCCGAATTCTTTATGGTCAGCATGTTTCACAATCTAATAGGGTTGCACAATCGGAGTCGGCCATGACCTGAGTCTGTAGGTTTTTGCTCTGAATGCTCAAAATAAATGTAAATAACGTGAGAAGTAAATGCATCTGCATACAGCAGAATAATCCATGGCTCACTGTATTAAATGGCCAGTTGAATCTGGCATACATGGTAGATTCATGTTGTTTAAACAGGCAACTGATGTTTTCCTGTAAGATGTTAAAATGTATGTTTGACCCATTATAGAGCCTGTTGTGTCATTTTTCTTGTGACTTGGTCTAACAAAAATGTTCCAAATGTTCATTTGGCCCACACAGTGTGAGCTCCAGGTTAAACAAGACAAATGCAAACACAAGCATCCATAGAAATTCTCGGTGATGCTAAACAGCTGCTAGTTATGCCAAAAATGTTGTGTATAACAGCATGTGTGTCTGATTAACGTCTCTCTTGTATGGTGTTTGAGTGGAAGGACAAAAATTGTTCAGCTTTTGAAGACTGTCATCTGATGAGTGGTGTAGTCAAGGCGAGATACTCGAGCATCAGTGCACTAATGAGACAGCGAGCCTCCCTCTGTTTGATTAGATTATAATGAGGCAGAGGCGGAAGAGCGAGGAACGACTTTAAAAAGCCAATGCTGGCCTGATATCACACACACTCTTTAAGCGTTTTCTAAAGACTAGGTTGAGAGCCAAGAGTGCAGTCAGTTCAGACCCACCCCTCCCCTCACACCCTCCTCCCCAAAAACCTTCCCAGTCCCAGTTAGCCGCTGTTTATCAAAGCCAGATGTGTCAGGCAGGAAGCTCGAGGAAATCGAGCGTGACATTGCCCACTCTCCTCTCGCAAGGCACCATGGAAGGGGAGAGACACCAGAAAAGACCCCCCCAACGCATACACACACACACACACACACACCTTCCCAACAAACACACACATACCCCCCCACACACCACCATACAGTGAGCACTCTAAAACTCAAAAAAGCTGACACACATTAAGGTGTCATGCTTTAGATCTGGAACATGCAGAACCCATTTACAAGCGTACTGTTCAAAAAGCTACCTTAATAGTTATTGGCTGTACAGTTGAAACTCTTGAATTATACAGACCCTTTACACAAGGTGGAGGATTTTCAAAGTTTACAAAGGTTATTTTCACACCAAATGTATAAAAAAATGGTATCTTAAGGAACCATGCAATTCTAAGGCCTTGCTCCAAAGAACCCTCTCTGGCACAGTCATTTTTAAGAGTGTAGAGTGAAATTGGAAGGTAGCAGGGTGATAAAACAAGGACAGATATCTCCCAGCTGAGTAGCAGGTTTTCACACTAAAAAGGAGAAATGGGGGTGTAACATTTGCATTCAATCACACAAAAGTCAGTCAAATCATGCTCTTGGGGGACGCTGTCCAAATCTTTGCCAATTTTTTTCATTATTCCATCAGACGTGGAATGATTGCATGATGAGAGTGTGTGCAAATGTAATGAATCAGACAGCCTTCTATTGAATTAAGGATTCAGACTGGTCGAGTGGAGCTGGAGTGAGTGCTGATTGAGATGTTGTGTCACTATGCTAATGTCTCAGATTAAATATTATCAGGGAGAAAATGAAGGTTTGCCTTTGTCAGCTGCCTGTGTGTGTGTGTGTGTGTCTGTGTGTGTTCTGTATCTCCAGGGAGGTTGAATGCTTAATTGATGCTGAATCACCCTTTAGAGTCATTCATATTTATGACAGGAGTGACTTGGTTTCACAGAGTGCACAGTGGAAAAGCTTCAAATCTGCATGAAGGATTTTGTTTAATACTGGGCGCCGTGAGAGGTTGATGTAGAGCATTCATTTTCTTTTGCCTTTGAAACAAGCTCGTTTTGTCTTTTACAAATAGATTCAGTGCTTGTTTATGAACAATATGGGCAATATCAAAGTGCACATAAAACATTTTCACACATAAGGGTTTGACTGGATTAAAGGTTTGCTTCAGTGGAACCATAATATTTTAGTTCATTGGAATTTTAAATAATAAAACTGGGTGGATTAACAGGAATACTTCAAATGTGCATTCAGGGGGAAAGTGTTACACCACACCTTACAGTCTGAGAGGAAGTAGGGCATTCAAATTGGCCTGAAATGTCCCCTGTTCAGCCAACCCCCCCCCCCCCCCCCTTTACTTGCAGATGTGTGTCCTTGTCTGTTACATGGAGCAGCACTGGAGAAGACTGTAGACTTCAATTCCATTTTGCAGCCAGGCAGTCACAGCTCAGAGATACAGCAGAGTATGATGCGTGGAGATGAGGTAAAGAGCAAGAAAGGACATCTTTGTCAGTCCAGCAGGGACTTAAGATGAATGTCTTACTTAAAGGATTTGGGACGGTTTCCTGGGATGTTGCCTTTGACTCCGTTCCAGGTGATAATGGACACAAAAGCAGTGATAAATGAGAGCTGCTGGCATAAAGCAGTGATAGATGAGGGTAGTTATCATTCGAAAGATGTGGGCTTTTCCACAGTACCACACTTCTACTATACAAATGACTTTCTGTCATGACCCTGTGATCTTCACCTTAGAGACTACACCCTGTAAAAATAATGCTTCTAAATGCTTCTTGGTGTGGAAGTGTGGTTCGGGGTAAAATCTTAAAAGTCAACCTGAAATCGAAATTTGACCTTGTTAGCAGTGTTGGAGAGTGTTATGGGGCCTGGTCGGTGGCACGTTAGCCACTGCTTTTTGTTTGGGGTTTTGGGTGTTTCTGTTCTGGGGTTTTTGCACTTGTGTTAATGGCTCTGTTTGTTTTCAGTTAATTTGGGTTTTCTGTTCTCCATGTATCATGTGTCTGTTCCTCATGTGGTTGTGTCTTGTGCTTAGTGTTCACCTGTTTCATGTTAGTGTTTGTGTCACATGTTCCTTGGTTGTCACCTGTTCCCTGTTCCCGCCCCATTAGGTTCT
>JBBPCW010000001.1:26070770-26085861 GCA_037974425.1 Phenacogrammus interruptus
GAAAACATGGATCCCTATTCTTTCTTAAAACTCACCGTTTACATTCCTGTTTTAAAAATCCTCCCGATACGGCGCCGGAGGCAGGGGAGGAACAAAACGTGGTTTTTCGCAGTTGCTGTACAGAATCATGGGACATATTCGGTCCTCCAGAACGTCAACCGAACGCCATGTAAACGCCATAGCAACGTTTTCCTCGCGTTCGTCAGGATTTTGACGCCAAGAAAAGAGTGTTACTGCTGCCCATTATTTGAGTAGTTACTGTATATTAATGATTTCTGAAATGAAGTTATTTCTGATCTAAACAATAGCTGTTATACACAAAACAACTATTCATAAACTCTATGAGGGTGGTCATATTTTAAAGATCGAGAAGCTGGGCAGCTGGATGGCCTAGTGGTTAGGGTGTTGGCCCTCCAGTCAGAAGGTTGGGGGTTTGGACTGCTAGTGTCACCACTGAGGCATCCTTGAGCAAGGTACCATCCCCACACTGCTCCTCATTGGCGGCAGCCCACTGCTTTGCTTGGTGAATGGGTTAAAATGCAGAGAAAGAATTCTACATTGTTGAAAAAAACCCCCTAAAGATATTTAGTAAAATAACAGTTTACTTTGTTGATCTCATATCATCACTGTCCAAAAACACTAGGTATCTCACTAGGTATTTACATTGTATGAAACATTCATAGACAATGAGCTTCAAAATTATTTAATTTCTCCAAAAATAAAAGAATGTCTTTTTCTGTTAAGTGATTCATTTTGGAAACGCTCATTTTATCTGCTTAGCTATTTAGCTGGCAAACTAGGACATTGAGAGATGGAGAGGTGTAAAGGTGGACCGGCTGTCAGATAAGCCCTGGTAGCCACTGCAAGTGATTCAGCGCCATTATATTAAATTCCACAGTAAAATGGTGCCTGATCCTGATGTCTTTGTAAAACCTGTGACATTTACAGATGAGGTAAATGCAGGATCCAGACGTTAATAAAACTAGACTGTGATGAGTGGGAATTCTGTTTGTGCTTGATGTTTCTCCTAATCATCCTGAAAAGAAATAAACTTAATTGTCCAAAGTCAGTTTAAGCAGTGATGCTGCTCTCTGGGTTGCTTTATATCCTGCTGTTATTTTGAGCTTCGGTATTGACTGATTATGTAAAACACCTTATGTTTCTGGCGTCACTGAGACACCAGACACTAGACATGCACACCGGGAACTAGGTTCACAGAGGGACTTTATCATGTTTACCGTCAAGATTTGATTAGGATGCCACAAAGACCTCTTCCTTTGATCCAATTATACTCTATGTTTACCTCAAGTCACTTCCTGTTATGTGTGTCACAGACCCTGCCCCTCGGGGTACGCAGGGATCATGCCTGCCACAAAATATTGCTATTGACAGAAACTAAAGTAAAGTGGCTCTCCTTCTGTCTGTGTGTGTGTGTGTGTGTGTGTGTGTGTGTGTGTGTGTGTGTGTGTGTGTGTGTGTGTGTAAATGAGTGTGACCATTAGGTCCATACTAATGTTTCATTCAGTGATGTTTGTGAAGGGTCACCAGCTGTTTTGCAAACATCTGTTCCTCATTGAAGTGGCCATGGATCCCATTTCCTAAATCCCTGTCATGTTTAGAGAGAGAGATTAGCTTTGTGCCCGCCTCATATTGCTCTCCTCCTCTGTGCAGTGACTCTCCACCGCATGCTTTAGCTGCAAATCAAACAGTGCTGACAGAACCATTTGCTAGGTTTGATGGACAGAGGCTTTAGAGGTGCGGTTGCTTTTAATTAGCCGCCAAGCTGCAAGGCCCTATGCCGAAATGAGCCCATCCATCAGTGATGCAAAAGCAACTAAATTATTCTAATTTACATGCAGACACAAAGCCAGGGGCTGTTTCCAGCACAAATTTGTATGCGCCTTTGTGAATGCTTCCCCTTCTTCAAATCGACGACTCTCTTTTTCAGCGTGAAATTATAATTATTTTAAATACAAATTGCCCGATTTGTAAAGAAATGGGAATAAAATTAAATGAATGTAGGATTTATTCACATTTATTTGGTGCATAGATGCTTCTCTTTTCTGAGCCCCATATTAAAATGGGAAGCATATTTCTCCTTAGATCAGAAAGCAGTAAGACAACAGTGATGCAAATAAGCCATTTAATAAGCCAAAATAAACATCAGCTTCACCATCTATTCTATTTATATATTATAAAATATGAGTACAAAAATATAAGGCAGGCATATGCTAGTCAAGTCAGTTGACCTTGACTTTGGATCCAGATGGATGAAACAGATCTAAGAGACTTTGAAATAGGGGTCAGTATTGGGGCCGGAAACTTCAGTCACAAAGACCGTCTCAGCTGGCTAGTGTTTCAGTAGAAACAGTGACTGAAAAAGACATCTGCGCTTAAATCTGTGGAAAGACATCAGCAAATACGGCAGGCAGTTGTGGCTGAAAGCACGTGTTAAATGAGTGAGATGGTCTTGTCATAGGTTGATATGGAAGGAAAATCAGAAGAGCAGCTGTTCCTCAGGTGATGATAATATGAATTCAGGATGTGATTAGATCATGTCAGCATGAACAGTCTGTTCAGCCACTACACAGAGAGCATATTATAGAAGGGCTGCTTTGTAGAAATCCTTCTTGATAAAGATGCACATTTGAGAGTGATGTAAAAATCACCGGTACTGATCTACTGAAGTGTGGAAATGGTAAAAATATGGTCAGACAAGTCATCATGTGTGATGTACACAAAGAGATGCTTGACCCCTACAATGAGGAGCTCTGGTTCTGTTTTTCTGCATTTTGGTCACTACATAGTTAATCATCTTATCATGTGATGGGAGTTGTCTCTTTCTAGATCCACAGGACATTAGGGGTCACTAAATGATTTTTTGTGAATGAAAACAATGTAGATGAAATGCTATGACCCTCACAGCCCTCTCCAGTGCTGTTCTGATTGCGTGTAGGGGCCAAACCCTAAGGCACTTTAATGTGTCAACTGTGTTTACATATTGTAAATGTAAATATTTACATATTGTCTTAAGACAGGGTTCAGTGTGTAAAAAGCATGACTAAAATGGCTGTTAGCCTACTGTGTTTTATAATAAAAAATAGTATAGAGATTGTGGACTGTTTCTGTGTTTCACACATTTGAAGTCTACCACCACATTCAATAACAAGAGACTTTCACTAATTTACTGACCTGTATATAACAAATGTTGAATTCTGCTGAATAATACATAATGCACTTTATTGATTACACAGATGGGAGCAGCTTGCTTGCGGCCTGCTTTAAGTTGTCAGTTGCTCTATCTAATTTGTTGTTTGAGATATGTGGCTCCAGTCTCTCACTCCTCCATGTGGTGATGGTATCAGGGGCAGCTGTGTGCCAAATGTGCCAGTGCAGGCCTGGAGGATACATGCAGTTTTTTTTCTTCAAATCCAACCTTCAGACTACATGATAAACATGCTTTTATACTTTTCACATGTCTACAAATACACAGTGGCCAAGCAGTCAGAAATGTTTTGTAATTATTTTTCCTCATGTAGGTAAATATTATGTGGGTTTCATTGTTTTTTGTTCCAGAACAATGTTCTATGAAAATAATGAGAATGAACTATGGCTCTAAACGTCAATGATATATACCGACTCTGCAGAAGCCTTACAGCACATCTGAGAAAATGATATACTTAGCCATTCATCAGCCATTTATCATGGAGGAAGCCCCAGTGTTTACAGTTACCATCTAATACCTGCTTCTGCTAATTAAATCAGGTGGGCTAATGGAATTAAAGTGTGTTGCTGGATAGTTAGAATGCACCAAAGCTAAATATCTTGCAATATTTTGCTGTATTTATGTTCTAGTAATTTTATTGTCTCAAAGTGCATATTACCTAATATTCTTTAGTGCTTTCACATGATAAAAAGCACACTTACCTCCAAGATAAATAGTTTTAAGCCATTTCCTTGAGTGTGACTTTTGGACACATGGATATATGCTTGTGTCTCTATACGTCTGGCAGTGCATTCCCTTGACTGAAATGCCCGCTGTGAGAACAGTAGAGGGCAGTCATTCTCCCTCATGTCTTAATTTACCTTCAGCCTTATTTGTAGGCATTTCTGTAAACCATGGGTGTATTTTGTAAACTGGTTATGTCCATATATATTACAATCACTTTTCCAGTACACATCTACCCACACCTCATAAACTTATCGGAACAGTGCAGTGTTCGGTAACAGAACCATCAGGGTGTCTTCATACAAAGTGCTGGATGCGGGTGTTGTCCTACACCTCATTATTATTATCTTTGTTTAAATTCCTATAATCTGAGAGGTTATGCTGGTCATCACTGAAGAGTAACTTTTCCTCTCGGCTCTCCCTGAAAGCCCAGAGAGAAAGGGGTGGAGGTGGGTGGGGCTTAATCCGGCAGGCTCTAGGACAGGGGGCGTCTCAGAATGAGCTCTGCTTTAACGCTTCAGCACAGCAACTTCAGATTAGAGCAGGAGCCGGAGCACCAAACTAGCAGATCCTCAGAAAGCAGCAGATCGTCATCCAGCAGCATTGCATCCACCCTGCCCCTGCACACCGGATACCTCTTCTTCTCCTTCTTATCCTTGGTGACACAGTTTCATTTAAACTTTCCAGCAGGGACCGTTACAACTTTATTGAAGTTTTCGGCTTTTCTTCCTCCGTGGATTTTTTGGAGCGACCCTGATTGCGCGTGCCGGACTCTCCCCCGGTGAGATGGGCTGGACCGTGTGAGAGGTGGTGGCGCTGGTCTTACAGGGTTCTTGGGGAGCAGCAGTGTGAAATGAGATGAAGGCTCCTCTGGTGGAGATGCTCGCGGCGCTCCGGGAGCCCAGAGACCGCGCGGAGGGCCGAGAGGAGTGGGAGCGCGCGCGCACACGGGAGCGCCTGGAAGCTGCGCTCGCGGGGCTCGGGGAGCTCGAGTACCTGAGACACAGACAAGAGGGGCTCGTGCGTGGAGCCCTCATACAACTCGAGGAGAGAGAAGGAGAGAGCGCGAGCGGCGAGGAGGACAGCTACCTCAACAAGGAAGAGAAACTTCTGGAGGAGAACATCCTACTGCTGAGGAAGCAGCTGGTGCGTAAGAGTGTACACAGTAGAGTGTGTGCTGTTTTGTGGTATTGTGAATGTTGCTCTCATTCTCTCTCTCTCTCTCTCTCTCTCTCTCTCTCTCTCTCTCTCTCTCTCTCATGCGTCTCCCATGTTTTTTTCCACATCCTTTTGCTTTTCCCCTTAATTCCTGGTTTATTGAAGAGCACTGAGCTTGTGTTCCTCCTAATCGCACGCACGCACTCTGTTGCGCTGTTGGTCTAAATTCATTCGTTTGAAGCGGTCCCTCTCCAAATTAGGACAAATAATGTTCCTCTATGGCTGGACTGAACTGCACGTGCGTAAATAAATGCCGTTTATTTAGATATAGGTGTGAACCTGCAGAGTGGATTTAAGATTCACTGTTCATTAGAACACAGTCTTTAATCGGGATGCATAAAAAGAGGAAACTGACTGCTGTAAAGCGCTCATTAAGACAGCAGGACGGCTTTAGCCAGTCGTTAATGTTATTTAAATTCAGCTTCCTGAATGTGAAATGTACTTGTTCGTTCTCCAGGGGGGGCTGAGCCACCTGAAGCACATTCGTGAAGACTTACAATAGACCAAGAGACAGAACTTTTCCTAGACCAGCTCCCAGTTTGCTCTGAGCTTACAGCATGGCGAGATCACAAAGGCCAGCCTGCTCCGGCTCATTTAGTTTCACTGTTCAAATAATAAAGCAGGATACTTTTGTATAAGTATTCCTTTTTTGTTATATTTTTATGTCTGTTCCACTGTGCAGACAGGGTTTTGATAGATTCGGTGTTGTGTGCATTTCTTGGTGTGAGAGGTCATAATTGTTAGTTTATGAGTGGCCGTGGGATCAGGTTCTTTGGACCGTTTGCTCACAGGGTGAACTAAAATTCACTAATGATATGCTGCGTTTTAAGGTGAATTCCAGTCTACACAGAAAAAAGTAACACATGGATAGTTTTCAAAACCAACAAAACAATGAGATAAAATTAAAAAAGAATGTGAAGGACAAACAAGTTGTTGGCTCTTTTTGGCTCAGTCTATCACCACTGCCTGGGGTTAATTTAGCACTGTTTTAAAATAACCGCTGGCCCACTCTGCAAATGGACTCTGTGTAAAAATGGTCTCCACAGCCCAACATGCTGAGAGCCAGAGCCCATAAATCACAGAGAGCCTGCCTGTCAGGGCTACAGTTTTTATTGCCTGCCAGTCTGCAGCAGAGGAAGCGCCATTCCACTGCTTCATATAGCGCTGGAATCTCTGCTTCTGCTGTCAGCAAACAGCAGTTCAAATGTGCAGCAGATAATGCACTGTTGATTATGGCCCATTTGAAGTTATGCATGTCTGCTTTGAGGGGCCACTTTTTCCTCGGACTGCTTAATTTGGAATGCAGCACATGATCCGGGTGTTGTCAGATGCATCCCATTCCGCATAAGTGGCGTGTTTTAAGCCGAATGGGCCTCCCCACCCCACACCAGTCGTGACTCTAATTTAGTCTATTACACTTGTCTGATCTGTACCTCCAGGCCACAAGCAGCCCAGACGACTGTGGGAAATAGACTTAAATTCCAGCAGGGACTGATTACCTGAAAGAACTCAGACAAAATCCTCCTTAATCAATAGCCTGAATACCAGAGCACTAAAACAATAGCTGGTTATCCCCATGTATTGACTGTTTTAAGACTCCTCTGTGTGGTGCTGTGTTGATTTTCCCCCACCAGAGCAGCAGGGATGTGGTCCTGACCTCACCTCATTGTTCTTCTTCTGTAGAACTGCCTGCGGAAGCGAGATGCTGGTTTGATTAGTCAGCTGCAGGAGCTGGACAGACAGATCAGTGACCTGCGACTGGACACAGAGAATTCACATGAGCACGTGGAGACCGACAGCCGGCCCAGCTCAGGTTGGTTCTGAATTGGCAGCAGTCGCGAGTTTTGGTTCTCAGACAGGTTTTAAAAGGCTTTGGAAAATTTCAAGTACAAACGATTCAAGAATGTTCTAGAGTGATGCAGATTTCTTACAGAAGTCTTTTGTTTATGATGTGATAGTACAGGAACGGCAGAGTGTGTGACATTACTCAAAATATTTGGTCCTAATTAAATCAGTGCCTTGAATCTCATTTTTTTCACATTGCCCCATAATCAGAAGCCTTAATAAAGTTATATAATTTATAATGAACCTACTTTGTGAACACAGAAACACCAGTAGTAACATGTGTGCCTGCCAGGCCTAATCTCGGCTGGAGACTGCTTAGCCGCTCTGTTTAAGCACTAATTTGGTAATATGAACAATCTGCGCCCTGTGCTAGCCGCCTACCAGCTGAGTTAGTTTACATTCCAAATACGAGAGGTCATTTTAGTGCTGGTCCTGACTACACTTTTGTTGCATGAAGTGTATATAAAGCAGAAATTGATTGCACATGTGTATGCTTCCTAGTGAATGTCACCATTGTTTAACAGATTTCTCTTTTTACTGTTTCTAATAGGTACTTGTGTCTTTTAGTCCCCATTAGCTGCTTTATGTCGCAAATTAGCTTTCAGCTTTTATGTAAGCTGCCTTTAGGACACTTGAATTCACTTTTATTTTACAGATTAAATTGACAATCTCTGAATCCATATTAGTACATAAGTATTTCTAAGTGATTTCTAAGCATTGGCTTTATTTTGTAATGAAAACAGTTTGGTAATTTCTTCCTCCCTTTCTCTCGTTGTAGGCTTTTATGATTTAAGTGATGGCACTTCAGGCTCTCTCTCCAATTCCTCCAACTCTGTCTTCAGTGAATGTTTGTCCAGCTGTCGTTCCAGCACCTGCCTGTGTGCCCCCCTTGACACCTCTCTCTGTGCTTCTGATGGAAGGCCCAAGTCTGCAGGTGAGAGCCCACTTTAGTTCGGGTGTTATATGGGTATTTAAGCACATCTTTACTGTCCACATGTTGGACCAATGTAGTGTTTACTAGCTTTATAAGTGGAAGTCTTCATTCCAGTGACAGACCATTGAGATCAGCCTTGCATTGTTATAATTAGCTGAAAGTTCGTTTAAACAATTCAATCTGGCACAGGCTAGGGTAAGAGAAAACTCAAACACTGGAGACAAAAACGGTTTCACAGCTCTGTAAATGCCCCCTGCCACACCTCTGATAAACCAAAAAGACAAAAGGCTCATTTGCACATCAAAGCTAATCAACCACCCACTTAGCTCAACACTTTAGGGTTAGGGTTAGTTTCATTGCTGTCATAGAAACAGTTGTAGTACTGATATGTAGAATCTAAGGATGGTTTTGGGGTGGGTACTATGTGTTCTTTTATTAATATCTCTGTGTTTTCCCGTTCTGCTTTTCTAACCATCTCTATTGTTCTTTGCAGATGAACTGGGGGTGTGTGCAGAATGTGAAGGGCAGTGTGAGGATTTGAGTTCTGGAACAGTCCGCAGATCCCTGTCTGCTCCGTACTCTCCTTCTCCAGATGGGCCTTGTGATAGCCTGTCTAAGTACCACTGTGACCTGATAGCCAAAAATGGTAATGACGTGTACCGTTACCCCAGCCCACTCCATGCTGTGGCTGTCCAGAGCCCCATCTTCTTCCAGTGTATGGCCAGCCATCTTAAGGAGGAATGTGGTCTGTCCAAGTCTGGAGATGTTCCTGGTGAAAACCAAAAACCTGAGCAACCTCAGAATACTTCTTGGCCTGCTCCCCAAACTCCTTTCAACAAAAGACTTGATAGTTATATCTTTGGACTTCTTCAGAGGAGAGCACAGCCGATGAGGACCAATAAACCCAGAACGAGCATAAACACAGATCCTTCCAAGAGTGTCTTACGTCAGGCTAGTCTCTGTGTGCGGCCCTCTGCCCCAGGACAGACCCAGCCATGGACTGCTGAACTCAAACCAAACTGGCAGACCAGTTTGCAAGCAGTGGCAACATCCTGCACTGACCCCAGAACAGCGTCACCTCAAAGACAGTGGACTGTGGAGTCGAAGGGAGAACTTGTAGATAATGGAGCATCCTATTCTCAAAGCCAAACCCCTCATGGATACTTAATCAACAGTGACTTTAATACTAATAGTCTCTTAAAGAAGAGAGGCTCTGGGGCCAGTAAAGGCCAGCCATTATCTGTTGTTGCTAAGGAGTGCCAGGAACTGGGCAGCCCTAATGCAGTCTCATCCCCTAAACTTCACAAGCATTCTTATTACCCTGCAGCAGAGGACAGTAAATCAGCACAGATGGTGAAAGCAGGCACTCCTAAGAGGAACACTAAGGTCCAGGCGCCAGCAAGCGGTTCTTCTAAAGTAGAACGGCCTGCTCCAGAGCTCATCAGCCTGGGTTCCTCCTCTCAGAGTCAGGATGAGGGAGGACAGATGGTTAGTGCTCAGTACATCCCTGCCCAAGAGCAGAATGTCAAACTTCGTAAGGGTGGCACCAAGAACATTAAGATTGTTAAGGTCAAGAATGCCAGCAGCTCTAAATCTAAGACCCATGCTGCCGAGCCTGTTTCAGATACAGGCCATGACAGGCATCATCGGACAGGATCTAGGAGATCTCGACCAGTGGAAGACATGGGTCATACTCACAAAGCTTCCAAGAGGACTTCTTGCAAAGCCAAAAGGATCCCTGCTGCAATCCCTGAAGGACGAATCCTGGAAAAGCACTCCTCCTCAGGCAGGTCATCTTCTCAAAGGCACCATGGGCACCACAGGCATCATGAGGCAGTGCTGGCCAAACCCAAATACAAACGCAACGACTATCACCGTAGGCTGCGGGGCATCCCAGAAGTGCCTTATGAGGAGGCATTCAGAAGGGCTCACCGCAGGCAAAAAAGGGAAATTCTTGGCCACATATCAGCCATGTATCTCCCTTCCAATGCAAGCTTCACAAGCCCTTATGCCTATGCGGGCAGCGACTCAGAGTATTCTGCTGAGTGTGCTTCTCTTTTTCACTCGACCATCCTGGACACTAGTGAAGATGAGCGCAGTAACTACACTACCAACTGTTTTGGGGACAGTGAGTCAAGTGCCAGTGAGGCGGACTTTGTGGCCGAGAGCAGCACTACCAGTGACTCAGAGGGCAGTGCTGGGGTCAACTGGCCCCAGTTCGGTCAGGCCTCTGCTGGATCCACCCTGACCCGTGAAATGACCTCGGCACAGGCCAAGGCCTTCGTCAAAATTAAAGCATCCCACAATTTAAAGAAGAAGATTCTACGCTTCCGATCAGGCTCTTTAAAACTCATGACCACAGTGTGAGAGACTCCAGGGGACTGAGATGCAGCCAATCAAATTGACTGCTTTCAGAACTTGGCCAATCAAGTGCCTAAGCAGAGTTCAGCTACACTGCTTAAAAGCCATCTGAGTAACATTAAGGAGACCTTTCATTAGGAGTGTATTTGTTCAGTGAACTCACTCCCCTGCACTTTTGGATTCCTTTAAAACAAATGTTAAAATATTGAGAAGCATCTGAGTAGCCCCATTGTGTCATTTTCTGTAGCCATATTTATTAAAAACTCATTTTTGCTGTGAAGCATCTACATAGCTAGTGCTTTGCAAATGCAATCACTAGACATGGTTTAATTTTCTAAATAAAATATTTAAAACTTAATATATTTGGTTAGTCCTATGTGGAATAGAATAGAAATTTTGATTCAACTGATTCAGTTGGTGTTAAAAAGCAGAAGACAATGGAGTGATAGACCGAGTCTATCTTCAAATTGTACAATGATAATGTGGGCAAGTTCACCTGCTGATGACATAGGGCTTTTGTTATATGCACAAAAAATATGCATGAGCAACTGCATTACTATTTACCTTGTGGTTGATGCCTATTAGCTGTAAATTGCATTTTTTGTAAATAGAATGTCAATGTTTGTCTGGTGTCTTACCTTTTTATGCTTTATTAAATGTTGAATTTGAAACTACAGTTCTTGCTTTGGATCTATCAATCAGTCAGTTTTCTTTATTCTCTGGACGAAAATGCTTCAAATGTTTTCACATGCAATACTCAGTGTCAAAGTACTGAGTGATCTATCAATGAATTAAGACCTGCGAAGACTTGTTCCCTATCATATCTTTAAACTCCTCTCTGTGACAGGTGTGCAGTGTCAGTGGATGAGATGGAGAAAGAAAATGAGAGAAAAAACAAAAACATAATTTTTTTTGACCACCATTCATCAACAGTAACAGTGAGACAGCAGTTAATTACAGTATCTAATATGGGTTGTGGGGTAAGCAGTATGCAACTTTTAGGGCATGGTGTTACAGGCTGATTTTCATGAACAATATACAGACATGAAAGACATCCACATTTTTAAAAATATCTTTAACTCTGTGTCTCTGTATCTCTCTCTCTTTCTGTGTATCTCTCTCTGTTTCTTGCTCTTTCTGTGTCTGTCTGTCTCTCTCTCTCTCTCTCTCTCTCTCTCTCTCTCTCTGTCTCTCTCTCTCACACATGCACACATACAGAATGTCCTCTCTTTTCCCCTCCAAATATTAAAAGATTCAGCTGCATCATTTTTAACTGGGTAAGTTCACAATTTATTGATGACTACATTGTTCAATACAGTAATCCCCCGCTTCTCGCGGAACTTTTGTTCCAAGAGCACCCGCGTATAATGAAAAAACGCGTTGTTGTGTTTTGGTAAAAAAAAAATTTAAAATCCTAAACATGCTCCCAGAACACTTTAATTTCATTTTACACTCAGTTTAATTAATTACTCTTGCATTAAAGAAAATGTAAAGGTAAACCTGTACTTGTTCCTTTTCATTTTAATTCCCCGCTGAGATATGCAACTCGGAGGGTCACTGAACATAAGTATTGGACTGTGAATGTTTTTCGGAGAATAACCCCTCATCTACCTGGGCTAAAAATACAAATTAGGGCTTGTTGGAAAGCTCCTTATTTGAATTTTCCGTTCCACCTTAAAGATTTAAGATTCAAGGTGGTAAAGATTTAAGGTGGAACGAAACCTTTTGTTGCTGGGACATGGCCACTGAAAATGAAATGGAAGCCATGCAGTTCTTTGGTTTAGGGATGTGTGCGGTTCTTTGCAGTCAAAAACACAACACTTTAAATGTGGAGTTTGAAGTGTCTGAGTGCTTTCCCCGCCGATATGTGCAACTCGGAAGGTCATGGAACAAAAGTATTCGGACACCGCAGAGAGGTGAACGGTATTTGCAGGTATTTGCAGTTTCCGCGTTGTTGTGTAGATTTCTGCATAAAACAATGAGTTTGGTTCTCCAAAAAAATGTGTGTGTGACTGATCCACGTAAAACTGGGGGATTACTGTAGTACTTTTATTGAATGCTACTTTGTTAGTATACACATTAATGGGAGCGCAAAGATGGGTGGTAATTGTATGTGGTGCGCCATCCGCCCTGGTTCCCTCAACTTGAAACAGAAATGGGTGTTTTTCTTCCTAAAGCACAGTATCTGCATGGGTCTCAGGTTGCTAAGCAACTTTGCTTTAAACTGGTAGGAGGGGGAGTGAAATATAATATTATTGATTGTTGTTATAGTTTCGTGCTCATGGTGATGTAATCAAAAATAAAAAATCAGCCAGTTTTGATGGGAGGTTATTGGATTTAATTTTCAAATCATGATGAACAAACCGTAATTTAACCAGGTGTATGAATTAATGAGGCACATTTAAATTTTAGGTCAACTTTATAATGTAATTCATAAGAACAAAAGAGACAGTCACGTGTCAAGTGATTCGGTATATCAAAAGTTAGCAAAAATGAGTAAAGAACAAATGAACTTTGCTTTTAGTTGTATCTTTACAGGTCCTGGAAAATATTGTTTTACATGAAAGTGGTCTGTGGCGTAAAAAAGGTTGCGGGTCGTTGGTCTTTAGAGCAGGTTTCAAAAACCTGTTTCTGTTTAATTACATTGCCTTTATTGTATCGTTGTTATGCACAAACACATACAATAAAGACTTTTTAATTCAATCAATAGCACCATGGAGATTTGGTAAGAAACACATTCGCTGCTACAGCTTAGTTGAAATACCTATGATTATGTTTATGAGACGTGGTGTCTGTAGCTGTTAGGTCTAGCCAGGATAAATGGAGGCAAATAATTCACTTTCTATGAATCCTTGGTCACTGGCAGTAAAGGTTGGAAATGTATTAGTTCAGGAAACGTCTCTGCTTAGATTGGGAGACAGCAGTATTTTAAGTCTTTTTTGTTTTAATTGAATGAGATTCTAGGGTGTTAAATCCCTGTACTGGATAGGAATCTCCTACATTGCACTGTTTAGGGTTTTCCCTGCTCAGATTCAGCGGTTTACAGAAGAATTGGGGGTGTTACAGCAGTACAACAGGCACCAAATACTGCTTTGCAGTGCATGAATATTGTAGACGTGGGATTTAAAGGGACTCTGTTAGTACCATGTAGAACTATGAGCCACACAGCAGGCACTGACATGTAAACGTGTTGCACACGTGAACGATGTCCTTACATGAGTTTTTGACCTTTCTGTCATTGGCTCAGCTCCTTAGCGGTCACACTGGATGAGGAATTTTCCTACTCTGTTCTGACTGGAGCAGAGCTGGTCTGGAAAGCATCTGGCTTTTAAAAGAGGAGCATGTCTGTTTGTATTACTGCAGCTGGCCGAAAAGAGCAGACCTTAATTCTCTCCTCTCAGACACTTGGCGAGTTTACGGCCTGTTATCCCACCCAGTCACAAGCTTTTCGTCCACAGTAATGTCTTCTGTGTAGACCACAAAATGTCCGTTTTCAGGAACTGACCGAAGATATATGGTTCTTTCAAAACCAGTCAGCAACAGCTTGCTTCTCAAAAGGTATTGGAAAGAGCATCAAAAGTATTGTGTGAGTTTGCTTTAATGCTTTCAATAATATAGAAAGACAGGGTGACTTTATTAAGTCTGTAGTTACATTTCAAAATACTGCTACCATTTGGCTGGTAAAGATGGGCAGAGGATTTGATTAAATGATGACAACATTGCCCTACTTTGTTCATTTAAATGGTGGGCTGGGGAGTTAAATAAGGATTCAAAATAATGAATCAGTGTTCAATGCTGAGAGTTAACTGCTAACACTTTAGATGCTTTCCAGAAAGATCTATTATGTGCAACTTAACTTTAGATTCAGTGTAACAAATTCTTTTAAATCCAGCCTTAAGCTTGAAACCTTACCATTAGTGTAACCCTTAATGCGCGTGTAGCATGGAGGATACACCCAATCACAGAGTCACACGAGAGAGTAAATAGTCCATGCGCTTTGATCTGAGAATGCTCCCTTATAAGAGTAAAGATCCCCATCAGAATCTGTGTTCTCATTCACACCCAGAAAAGGCATAACATGAGTCTTAATCCTAGTCTTAATCAAACCTTATTCTTAATCCTAACATTGTTGAGTATCAGCACTGTTACTGTTGAGTGTGTGGTATTCACCAGAAAGTTTGTTATTATTTGGGCATCTGAAGATTACCCCAACCAAGCCATCCCCAGATTTTGCACATTTTTGCTCGTTAATGTGTTAATGTTAGTGAGGTCTATCGGAGTTGGGCGTTTATTGTTTCAAATAAATAAATAAAAAAAACAGCCACAGTGTTACGTAATTAAAAATGTGCAACAATTTCAACATGTTCTTTATAAAGAGTTCAAGAGGAGTTCAGACTTCGACATAAATGTCAAGCCAAAGTAGTTTTCATTTTTGTGGCTTTTACCATAATTGCTCTCTCATTACATGTTTGTAAATTTAAAAGCACTGCGGAGCATGAAAAGAACAATCTGCCCGTCTCTTGAGTGGTATGCACTGATGAGGGGCTTTGTTGCATACTAATAACTACAGAATATATATACTGACTATGCTGCATAATAGCAACAATCTAATCTCCAAGACTCAGCAGTAACAAAATCTAAGGCAATTATGCAAAATCAGTACATTTTCAGTCAAAGAATACAGTGGATGCTGATGTCTGCAAGAAAAGATCTTCCAGAGGTCAAACCTACTGCTTTTGGGACACATTGTCCCATTCTAGCAGTAAATGTTCTTTAATACTTTG
>JBBPCW010000001.1:26093175-26107036 GCA_037974425.1 Phenacogrammus interruptus
TTTTTTTCATTGTGGTCCTGTATTATTTAGAACAAAACTGAATTTATTAGAAGCTAAAGAACACATCTTAACCGGGGGTGCCAATAATTATGCAGGGCAGTGTAGATTGCACTGGTGGCTGAATAGATTGCAGCTTAGTGCCTTTACATGTGACTGGGTAGATTAATTTTAAAAACAAACATTGTGACTGGTTTGTCACAATTAAGTTTGGGTCATTTCTACCCTTCTACATGTGTTCCACCCTACAGTAAGTTTTATTAGTGTGTAATGGACGTGTAGCAACAACATCTCGTGTTGCAGTAATTTGGATAAGACCCTATCCTGTTCCACCATGACTGTGCGTCTGTTCACAAAACCGGTCCAGAAACACATGTGTGATGAGTTTAGTGTGGAGGAACTCTGGTGGCATAGGGCCCTGACTTCAACTCAGTTGAAGACTCTCAGTTATGAAGTTATTTTGTCTTGACACAGCATTTAGGGCACTATATCTGGGGATCAAAAAGACATGCTTGTGTTTCTTAGTTATTAGAATAATCATGCTTGTTGTATTTACATATTTTAAAAATATATTTGTAACAGTCTTATTGCATTGTTACATTTGCTCTTCTAGAACTTGAGATCAATGCATGAAGGTCTTGGTAATCAGCCGATGAGATGAATTGGGCATGTTTAATGAGCAGGAACAGTTCAAACTGTAGAGATGTGGTCCAGAAGTACCCAGTTTTACAGACCTGCTGTGGGCCTGCTGTAGACCTAGAGATGTAACTGACTGTGAATTCCAGCCCAAAGAGGGCTCTGTTAGTAGTTAGGACTGGAAAACAGCAGAGCTCTCTACTGCAATAATCAGTGTGAAACTGGGACATAGGTAAGATATACTTTAATGTATGTTTACAAGCTTTAGATGTCTAGGTGTCACCTAGAATGGCCAGAAATTGTCTTGTACCTTAATTTATATATTATATACATTAGCATTTTTATGTGGGCCTTTTTTCCCTCAGGTTTTAACACTGATGGCCTCAACTGAAAGCCTTGGTAAGTTCTGGTCATGTTGTGAGGCAATTCAATTTTTAGACTGTGGTCAGACTGTAATTTCTCACATAACCACATATGCTTTGAGTGTATTAACTTGTAAGGTACAGACAAAAGTCATATTCATGAGCTATATACAGTATATAACTGGCTTTTTAGCAATTTGAATCATATTTTAAATTATTTACAAAGGTAGTTTGAATCTGATTGTTAAAAGGTAGATTTTATTGCGTCTTTTTGTCATATAGACTGTAGAAAATCTGATTTGGCAAAACATGCTGAAAAATCTGATTTGAGCTGCCTATGTGAACACATTTATAGTCACATTTCACTATAAAGTACAGTTCTGCACAGTTTTGTCTTTCAGTTTTCTTACATTTAGCAGTAACTGTGCTGGCGTAATACATTTACTTATATACATATTTGATTACAGATAAAGTAATACATTTGTTTTTTAAGTGCTGATCTGTCGTCTGTCTGCAGCCGCTCATTATGATAATGAGACATTTGTGGATGATGACTAATGACTGTACAGTCCAGCCTATAAACACTACCACCCCCTTGGTTCCGCCCTTCCTTCCGCCCCATGCTAAATAGACTGCAGAGGAAGTTTCTGCTTCTGTAATGAGAATTAATGACTGCTGTTTTCCTTTTCATATAAGAGTGTGGTTTTCACATGCAGTTTGCTTTTCGGGGACTAATTACAAAAGTCTTTGTTGATATTTCTCTTTAAATTGTACTTCTTTGAAATAATAGATGCAGGGGCTGGAGTTGATTTGCTTTGTTTTGGTAGTTGTAATGCATTCTGATAGTCACTCCATCGCATGATGTGTGTGTTGACAGAAAACCTTTGCCTACAAATAGGGAACAGGTGCTTTGCAAGCTATAGTGTATCCCCTGGTATAGCCTCAAAATACAATGAGGAGTCATTACTGGTTCAGATGTCAAACTGGTGTAGAATTACTATGTTTCGGTGTGTGTGTGTGTGTGTGTGGGGGGGGGGTTCAGGGTCTTTCTGGGTACATTCCGAACAGGCAGTGTGGAATGCATCTAGGGCATGAATGAGGTATTCCTTGAAAAGGGCATACATTCTTTGTCAACATGAGCAGATTTCATGAAACGCTGAAAAGCAAAACTAAAGCCAGGACTGCTTTGGGCATTCACCTAGCTACCGGCTGGCTTTGTACCAAGGGCCAGTGAGCAGTCATATCTGCTGTTGCACGGCATCGGTTGCCAACCACCGAGAGCCTACCGGGAGCTGGCTCTCCAACACAAGCAGCAGTGCAGAATGTGGCCACATATGGAAAATTCCATCTGTCTGAATTATTCGCAGAGCCTTGCAATAAGTGTCTTTGGAGTGTTTCAAAGAAGCTCCATGAAAGCAGTGCATTTCCTGTACATGCGCTCTGCATTGGCAGTAGTGAAAATTACAGCAGCCACATTTTGAAGCAGCTGAAAGGGATAAAGCCTTCAAGTGCTGGTGATTTATGAGAGTAGTGCACTGGTCTAGCACAAGCAGGAAAGAATAGGGTATTTCCTAAAATCACTGCTTGATAATTAGTATGATTATAATTCTGAGCATTTCCAGAAGGTGCTCTTGCCATCAGCAGTCCTTTTTAAAGCACTCTTTTAAAACAAGAGTCATATCCGTTGCTAATTCTCTAACCCAGTGCTGGAGAGTACCTGCAGGGTTGGGGAGTAAAATAGGCCAGCCTGTTTAGTTCAGTTTTCTGGAAGTTCCCCAATACACAGTCATGTGGAGGCTTTGGGCCGAGGCTTTCCGGCTCTTACCTCCTGCAGCTCCACTCTCCCCCACTCACAGGCACGGTCCCAACACAGCACTCATGCAAAGCCAGAAGCCAGACTCTGTGGAAAAAAAGACAGGGTTGCACATCTTCTGTGATTTCAGACCGCACACAGTTATAAAAGTAAAGAGGTCCTAAATGGATCTTGGTTTGGATTAATGGTTCTAGCAAAACCTTATGTGGAGGTTCTGTTACAAGCTTATCCACACTCACACATTTCATTTACTGAAGGGGTTAAATCCCCTGCCCACTCTCACACACACATACAGAAACACACATAGGATTTATTGATCCAAAGTAGTAATTTTAGTTCAACTTATTTATTCAGAGCACTGGTTTTCGTCTGTATTTGTTGTTGTAAGTGTGTATTGTTGTTGATGCTGTTGCTGTTTCGTCTTGTGTGTTTTTATTATGCTGAGAGCACCAAACTAAATTTTGTTATGTGCAAACATAATGACAATAAAGATTTCTATTCTATTCTATTCTATTAAAGGACCATACACCGAGGCTCTTCAGGCAACCTCAAGGGGTTCTTCTCTTGCATTACACCATAGCATGCCATGTCATGAGTCTTTTCTCGCTTGTCTGTTTTTCTGATGCATCTTCTATGACATGTTTTTTAACAAAGCCAAGGGCATGAAAGTAATGTGAATGACAGTGCAAGAAGACCCTTCAAAAAAAGGTGTGGTGATTCATTACTGCTGAGAATGAAGTCACTGAAGCAGAAATCATGTAGTCTCCAGAGTGAAGCATCACTGCTGTAGATCCAAAGAAATGTATGCAGCATGAATCACAACCACAGTAAAGCACATTTCTAATGTTTCATCTTGCCCTCAAAGCTCATTGTTTAGATAAGCTTTCAAACACTGCAATTATGAAAAGACATTTCCGATAAACGCTTCACAAAAACGGTTAGTTTGTGTGTGTTAAAGTGATAGTTCGGAAAATGAAATCTAATTTACACAATTCTCTCTTTACCCTAAAAGTAGTTAATTAGCCAAGATGTTTTTTTTTGCTAATTTCGGTTTGCATGGGAACTACAAGGCTAATGTAATGGAAGAAGTGGACAAAGATCTTAATTCTTGAATTTTGTCTTTACTTTAGTCATGTCACAAATTTTAGAAATCACATGAGCCTTTCAGAATGTTCGGCTCAATGTTTGTGAGTGTATTAGTGGTCGAGTGCAAATTTTAGATGCCAAGCTTGTCTTGGCTGACTACATTTGGGGTAGCATGGAAAGTGTGTACATATTTTGCCTTCTGTTCTGAGACCACCTTTGCTTTTTTTTGTCCATGAAGATCACGTAGCCCTGGCCAAGGCATGTTATCAGCAGTCACTAAAGCATCATTCTCCTAAGATGGATGTCAATAGCTGTTCTCTTCTCTCTTCAGACTCATTGCTCATTGTCCTGAAAGTGGTGACTCTTGCACTAGTAATCATGTTTCTGAATGTTTTTGCTGAAAAGCCGCCGTGATTACATGCCCTCCACTGGTCATTCAGACTGCGTCCAAACCACTGTGAAAGCATCCAATCGAGCGCCTGCCTGCTATTGTGCTGAGGCAAGGACGTGAGTGCTGCGCGTGTGTACTCAGGCAGCCACTCAAAGTTTTCCTCCAGCCCTTTGAAAGGGAAAGGAATAATTTTACGAGGTGGAACACAGAGCAATAGTGTGCAGCCTGAGTTTATTCAAACAGTGGGACATTTCAGCATCCTCAAGGGCAAGAGCTATTGAGGAGAGTGCACACTCCCCATTCCGTCCATTCAAAAGCAACTTTTTTTGCGTCAAGGTTACAGGAGATGAAATGTATTGATCGTACAAACGCTGGAATGTATTTAAGGGTCATTTTTCTTTAGATAGTGGAAGGTGGGGTGTTAGGTGAGGACAGAAAAAAACCTACAGCTATTGATGTCTTCTGTGTATCTGTTCTAAGGCCTCACTCACCTAACTGCTACAAACTCACTACATACTCTTAGACCCCCCAAATACCACCTCAGTATGAAAATATATTACATATTTAGATTTTTTAAATTCAGATTAAATTAAGATGTTTGGCATAAATAATGAGCACATCTTGTTCAGTTATCTTGGATAAGATGTGTGATGAATAAGAGACAGATTAGCACACGCTAAAGCTGTGTGTGTGTGTGTGTGTGTGTGTGTGTGTAGTGTTGATGGAAGATTATGGGTGAGGTATGTTGTTGAGAAGCTACTTTCCATGAGTCATAGGTGTGCAATCATGTCGGGATCATGCAGATTTTAGGGGCCAATGCAATTATTGAGTGTAAGCAAATGTGAAGTCAAAAGGTTCCAGTGTTGATGGTCCACTGTAGATGCTTTGTAAATTACTCATTTTCTGGTATTTAAGTAAATATCAGTTTATATCTCTAACCATAATGGCACTAAGCCTAACCTTAACCACCACTTAAACACTAACCCGAACCCTAACCATAATGAAGTTGGAAGTCAGTATCACCAGTTAGTGTATCAAATTGAGTCTTTGCAGATATGCTATAAAAGACTATTATCAAAAAGTATGGTCAAACGAAGCAATTAGATAAAACATCCAGAATGGGGAGTGGGGAGATCTTCTTCTGTGGATAACATGTAGTGGTTATAATGATAAAGTACAATACTTTTAAAAAAAGAAGGTTTTTTGGGGGTGCTGTTTTGCCCTGCATGCACTTGCCCACCATAAGTGGTTGTAAATACATATAAACCAAAATCATATCTCAAAACTATCATAAAACCTTGTCTCAGACACTGAACAGTATTTATTACCATGTGGTGTGAGTACATTCAGTGAGGCAGCATTTGGAGGCATTGGTCTAGTTCAGGGGTCGGCAACCTTTAACACTCAAAGAGCCATTTGGACCCGATATCCACAAAAGAGTACACAGCAGGAGCCGCAAATCCTTTATGACATCTAAAATGAAGGGAACTTTTTTTTGTAAAAGGTATTTATTTGCATGCTATGTATAAAAACTAAGCTAGTGTGTTGAATAAAAATAAAATACACATGACACTAGACCGCTGACAGCACCAACTGATGTAATTTCATCAGAATCAGGTCTATTGGCCCATTGGAGCAGTGAGCATGCTCTGTAAGAGACATATGGGTGTGGTGTCGGCACTTGTACACATGTATTTTACATATTGTTATTGTTGTTTTGCATGAGAGACTCCATTGACTGGAATCAAATTCCTTGTATAGGTTAGCTCACATCCTCAGCCAATCAATGCAATTCAGATTCTGATTCGGCGAATGGCGCGGTACAGCGGGCTTTGGGTCCAAAGTCCAATGGACACTTGTTGTGTTGGCTGGCTGCAGCTTGCGTGGATGTATGCCAGCAGGCTGCAGGACTAAACGCTAGAACATACTGCAGCAGCATTTTATCAGGAAGTGTCTTGTCTGAAACTGGGCACTGCGTCAGTTGAAGCACACAGCTGTTATAGATATAGCCAGTTAGACGCTGTTCTAGTGTTAAATTATTATTTATTTTCCAAAGACACAGGGAGCCACAATATAAGGTTGAAAGAGCCATGGGTTGCCGACCCCTGGTCTAGTTCTTATCACAACTACTGTACACAATTCGGAATTTGTAAGGTTTAGAAAAATAGCATTTTACACATCAAATCACTTTGATTGGCTTTGTTTTTGTCCAGTGTTTCTCTATGCTGTTGTTGTAGTAAACCATTCAGCGCAACCAGGGAGCTACTAAATAAGTGGAGTGAGTGAAAGCCTCTGTATAGATGGTGGGAGAACATTATTGGACATTGCTTGGATTTGGGTGCCTGACTGTGGGAAAAGAGAAAGGAGTGAGTAAAATGTGAACACGCTGAACCCCACAGCACTCACAGATGTATGAACTAACACTTCATTTGAATTTATAAGCTGCATGTGCTTCAGGTTTATGCACTGTGCAGTATAATGTTAATTGCTTATTGGCTTTGGCGAATCGATGGGAAAGGGATTAGTTGAAACTAGGTCCACTCCTGCAGCCGGTGGTTAATGTGAGATTTGGAGCTGGCTTTTAATAAGAAGGCGATGTTGTGGGCTGAAGTGGATATGAACGCAAAGTCGGAAAGCAGAGATACAGTGGCTTTGATGTGGCCTATAAAGATTTTGGCCACTCTTAAGAGACACAGCTGCTAAAATTCTGGGCACCCCACTTTTTTACAGTTTTACTACAATTGGAAAGCTGCAGGAGATCTGAAGAAATGAAATGTCTGGAATAATCTTTTAAGCTTGGCGTGAGCATGTAGTCATGGAAAATCCCTTTTATTTTGGAACTGTCTGTAATAATTTGTTTAACGCTATGTTTTTAGAACTCCAAACTGAAATAAAATCTACACAAAATGAATCAAAGACCAGTTTTTTTCTGTGTAATACTGTAGCCTTTAAACTCAGTGACCTTTACAGTGTTTGTTTCTGTCTGAATGTTAATTCTAGACTGTTCTATAGCAGAATCTTGTCTTCATGAAGAGCTCACCACTAAGTATCACCAGCATGTCTGAATTTGCTGTTGTCATTGTTGTGACCGGATAAAAATACATTTGCACGTCACTTAGCATGTGTGTGTATGAAGATATTAAAATGACCTATGAACAGTTGCACTAATAGATTTCACTATTTGTTTGTTTATTTATTTATTTGATGAATTGAATTGATTGAGGAAATTTTGTCCTTTTCAGTTTATCTAGTTTATCAGGTTTTATATTTAATTTTTGATCAGAGCTCTGTTATAACACCTTATTAGCTTAATACATGGCACTGACAATTCCAGGGCCTAATAATTTGTGCAATATTTGCACATAAAGGCACAGGAATACTGGTGTACCGGCCAACTCTCCACTTGGAAATAATTTTTTTTTGTAAATTCAAGTGCTGTGGTCTCATGAGACAAAAATTGAGGTCTTTGGCTTCTGTTGCTAAATGTATGTTTGGGCAATAAAGGGAAGCATTTCAATAAAAGAACACCTTACCAAGTATCTTTTATTCTTCGGGGTTGTGTGGTAATCAGTGGTTCAGGACAAAGAGGGATAGAACAGAGGACAGAGCAGATTCTACTAAATATCAACAAAACCTGAAGCTAATGTCAATGAAAAAACTGACAAAAAAGATTCCAAACCATATATCTAGCCTGTATGAACTGCTTCAGATTGAAGGTCTGGAATGACCATCAGTGTGCCCAGACTTCATTGACAATCTGTGAAATATGCTGTGACCTTAGACAAGACATCCTATGAACATTTCCAGAAGTGTTCTGCAAGAAAAGATGGGAAAGAAACTTAACCAAGTAGAGAAACATTTTGGAAGCCATATAGGGTCAGACTAAGCACAGACAGAACATGTGTTCAAACATTTTTATATCGATTATTTTGTTAAATTTAGAAAACAACCAAAAAATATATGTATTAAAATCTGTGGCAGTACTGTACGTCATGTTTAAGATGTGATAGTTCTTTCTTTTTGGAAAAAAAAAGGGTGATTTGACCAGGTATTCCAGAACTTTCATGTATAACTGTATATTTCATGTCTCGTATATTTCTCTTTGATTTTTCTTGTTCTAAACGTCGGAATTTCAGAACCTTGAGCTTGGACCTGGCGGAGCCAGAGAGCTCACTCAGTTACAGGATTAAGAATATAATGTTGAATAGTATTGCTGTTATTGAAGCATTCATTCCATATAGAAGGCTTCCTTTTTCATAATTAAAATCTTGCTGAAATCTTAACTCCATATATCCACTTTACTCCAAAGCTCCAAAAGCAGCTGGATTGGAAACTCATATCACTTTTAGGCATCAGGCTTAAGTTTGAGCTCATGACTGAAGAGAGATTTTCACATTGACAGAAATCCATTTTTCAACACCCCGTGAAACGGTTCACAACAAATCCCTTTTATACGGCTGTGGGCCCTGGCTGGCTCAGCGCCTTTGGGCCTCAAGGGAGGGGGAGATAAAGCTTCATTAGTGTTGTCAGGAAGCCTGACCAGTGGAGACTCTGCAGTTTCTCCATGCTAATCCCCAAGGTTATCAGTTCACCTGGGCTGCAATCTGAACCATCTGAGAGCGGCTCACTCTATCTCTTCCCTCAGCAGGTGGTGACTCAGCTTTTCTTACTGTCTACATTCCAAGATTAAATAGTGCCCAGTATATTATGGAGTATCTTGACCCTGGCTACCTGGCTAGCTGCTATAGATATGTGTTATGCACAACAATGCAAGGGTGACAATGCTAGATTTAGTGCATGATTTTTGACAGGATTTGATGTATAAGATTTTCCACAAAAGTAGACAAAGCGAGGAGCACACACCCACTCCTTTCAGAATGATCTCCTAGGGGCTGATTCAGGGGTCATGGAGAGGGCAGGGGTAACTGACACATTTGAGAGTTTCATTCGCTGCTCTTGTATGACTGACATTTTAGACTAATGGCATTGATTTAGATTTATTGCTCTACTAATTCAGATTTATGGCATTTTTATGGCTTTAGGCAATGCTTACATTTCACTTTCGCTATTTAAATGTAAAAGGATGCTGACCATTGTAACTCTTCTGTTGCTAATCTTTGCTCCAATTTGGAAGTGTAGTATTAACTGAAGGTCAAATGATATTTGTGTTGGTGCTATGCTAACAGACTCAGAGGAATGTCATTTAACTAGGTTAATTGAACAGGGATTTATATTTGCATACAATGGTGTGTGACCAACAGCAAGCTGTGAATAGTATATACTTCTGAAGTACTCTTAATAAAATGTCTTACTGACACGTTTAGATATCTGTTGTGGATTACGGAAATCCTCATTTCTTTCAAGTCCTTCAGAGAAGGCAGAATTATTTCTCAAAACTAAATAATAAATATCAAATTTTTGCTTAAAGAACTCTCACATACTCTCTTAATTAATTATTAAGTTTAAGTTATAAACAATATGGATAATGTCTTAACTGCCAATGGAAAGCCATCCAATCAGGTATCTAGGCAGATACAGCTAGGCTTTCCCATTTGTTAGGCCTTAAGGTGTAGGATTTACTGAAAATGAGATCAACCAAAAAAAAAAAAGTGAAAGTGATCATTCGGTCATACGTGAACACACCACTGCACACAGTGTGAACAGCACGAATTTCACCCTCTGCATTTAACTCATTCACCAAGTGAAGCAGGGGGCAGCCATGAACGGGAGCAGTGTGTGGGGACGGTACCTTGCTCAGGGTACCTCAGCTGTGCCTAGCGGTCTTGGGAATCAAACCCGGAATTTCTGATCACAGGACGAATGCCCTAACCACTATGCTACAAGTTGCCCACTGATGAACCACTGATGTCTGATAGGTGGAACCCGATTCATGAGGGAAATTTCACTCTAGGCCTTAGATACGTCACTGACTGTGAGAGACAAAAGTCTGACCAATGGGTTTCAGTTCTATGTCAGTACTCTTTGCTGAATGGTTAACTCAGGAAATTCTGCATACAGGGCACATAATGTGGTCATTTGTTCAAATAAAAACATGAAAGGTCTATTCTAAGTTCTGTTTCAAAGCTACAAACGCCAAAATGTTTGCTTGCATTTCTGTTAGCTTAGCAGCAATATAATCAGAAGTTAATCTTGATATGTACAACTCAAACCTGTGGCTCACCACTGCAGAGCTGTATGAATCTTATCATTGCTCCGTGTCTGATATCTCCAGTAGGCTAAATGTTAATTTACTCCCATTTTCCCTATGAGGGTACTAAATTGGAAAGTGATGGTAGATAAGAGTGGAACATGCAGTCCCTACAGGCCTTTCTCTCTGCAGCGGCCCAGATGGCAGTGTAGCCGTACCTGTCTGCACAAGCTCCTTCGCAGGAGCAGGGGACAGAGCCAGGCCCAGGCCAATTTACTCTCATCTCACTGGGCTGCCAGCTCTGCCAGCACAATGCACCTCCAAACTTTCATCTTCCCTCGCCTGGAAGTTAATTAAGGAAATGTGTTTTTGGCTGCCGGGGGCAAGCTGCAGCATGCCCCTGATGCGCGATAGTGACATCCGTTGTATTTGGCAGCGAATGAATAAGATAAAAATGTGAGTTACCGTCATCATCTCTCTAAGCTGTTTATAGCGTGCCATGAGCTGATGAAATGATTCAATGGCCATAACCACAAATAATCAATCAAAGGTGTGATGGTCTGCTGTCTCTGTGGTCCGGGAGAGGTATGAATAACTTGTAGAAAAATTCATTCCAGCAAAGGATTAGGATTTCTTTTTCCATGCTAGCTTCTGTATTTCAGCAGAAACCTTGTCCAACTGTCTGAATCTTAAGGTTATCTCTTAAACATGAAGGACTGCGATTCTCCATATTTCATCACTTAGTCTGGGTTGTTCTGGTGTATGGCAATAGTCTCTGCCAGTTGCAGTTAAGCATGCATTTAAAGCAATCAGAGCACCACACCAAATGCTTTTCAGACAAGGTGACCTACACTGTTATTATCTCATCAGCTAAAAGAAAAAGGGACTAGTCATCCGTGCTCTCTGTGGTTTCCTAGGAAACAAACTGATCAGCAGGAATAGGGAAAATAATAGTGTGGAAGGGATGGCGAGGGGTGGAGGGGGGGTACTCTAAAAATTAACATTAGGTTAATGAGAATGTAACGGTCCAGAGAAGTCTACAGAGCCACGGTTCAACACAAGCAAAGTTGTTTTTTTAGTGTCTTTGTTCATGTGCTGACAGGGCTGTTTTCCTTTTTGGAGCGGGTGGAGGCTGGTGGGCAGATTGGAGGGGGCTGGTCAGTGAGTTGGCTGGGTGGGGATCCAGCCCTTAATACATAATGTCCAATGCGAAAAGCAAACTACTTCCACTCTGTCACGGCTCGCTGCAAGTCAAGCTTGCCTTCTCCATGGCCTGAACGCACTAAACAGTCTTCAATAAAGGCTATTAGTCTAATTCAAGTGATTTAACATTGCTCTCCCCCACTTTTGGGATTTGGAAGGGGCTCTGGGAGTGCAAGCGTGGTGTGTTATTAGCAGCTAATCCCTCAAATCTCCAACCTCTCCGTTCAACTCTGGTTTAGTGAGCTCCTCTCCCCTTTGCCCGTGAGATTGAGCAGGGCCATGTATTTTCCAAGACCCCGCAATGAAAATGAATCACAGACTCAGTGGCGAGCACCAGGCGAAGTCAGCATGTATCTTACCATCTGACTTCATCCTCTTGTCTGTGGTGATGGGGTTCAAACCAAAACCTTACACAACTCTAATGATTAATGGTAATATCAAGTGGGCTCGGTAGCCTTAAAATACTCCCCAAGTTAAGCAGCCTTTTAAATCATCCTAAAAAAGGAGCCTGGGCATTAGCCGTTTGAGAAAAAGCCAAACTGTTGGATCTGCAGAGTGGCTCGGCAGTCACGGCAGAAGGAGGCAGTGGATGAGGAAAGCAGAAAGCGAATGATGGCAAGCGATAGCATGCAGAGCTGCAAAGGAGAGATGAAAACAGCAATTGCTGGAGGGAAGGAAGTAAAGAAGACAGACACGAGACCATATGTGTGTGTTAATCCTGTCTTAGGCTGCCTTCTCCCTCTGCCTGTCCAGTTCCTGTCTCCATTTTCTAGAGAAGTCCAGGAACAGCTATATTTGTCCAGAAGCAGCCTTTTTCAGATGTACTGATTAAAGAGGCTCCTAATAAACCTTCCTCTGGTATAAATGACAGGCTTAATCTCATGAAGCCTGCTGGCTGCCCATGGGGGAACCTGGCACGATGGGACAGAAGTGATACAGACCTGATTTATTAAGATACCTCTGGCCTAATTCAGTTTCTGTGTGAAGATTAAGTGTGCCACAGGGCTGATAGCAGATTAAGCTGTGTGGGGTCTTGCTCATAATTAGTTTTGGCATAATTTTCAACCCATGTGTGCTCTTTGGAATTGGGCATCTCACAGCACCATGCAGATCGTGAAAAGACCTCAGTGTATTTCCATAAATGACGGATGTGTTAATCAAGTTTGGAGATACATATAGATGCAGCAGTCAACAGTCATGAAAGATTTTAACACAGAACAGTTATTTTTTACAAGGCTAATGAATGATATCACTGCCCACTCACTGATGCCTTATCTCAGTTGGGTGTCCAATGTTTAATTCATGTGGTGAATTCTGGTAGAGTCATAACTCTTCATTAAAACACCACAGACAGTTGGGTCAGTGAGGAACCAACAGAGAAACCGTCCATCGGACAGATGGTGCCATCACCTCAGCGTTCGCTCCTCAGCTTCTGTTAAATAAAGTAAAAAAAGAAGAAAAAAAAGAAAAAAAACTCCAGCTTGTAACACAGGGCAAATGAAGCTGCTGTGCCATAATATTTGCTTTGACACCCGTAGCTTCCTGAACTCTTTGTGGGAGAGGAGGCTGGAGGTGCTGAACCCAGAGAGGAGGAGAAGGCACATAAAAGGCCACTGGCTGTTTATTTGTTGTCTGATGTGACCGTGGGGTGAGAAAAGCTGTGCCTGGCCTGCTGTTCAGCACCACACAGCCAACGGGAAGTGAGCCTTTATTGGTGACCCCTACCCCCAGCTTGCTGACAAGGGGTGTCCCCCACTTCAGGGATGCCGCTGTACTGATTAACGGTGGAGGATGAGAGTTAGGTTTAAGCCAAAAGGGCGCAAATAGGTGATAGCAACATGATTTGTGGACATGGGTGTGTCAAGGGGTTTGTTTGTGCTGAGTTGTGGGTAATGCTCATCAATCATAGATCAATTAGTAATAACTTATGGCCATATTATGGAAAAACAGTATTAGAAAATAAGACTTTAATGTACTATGTAAGCACTGTTAACATTTTAAATCGTACCATTCACACCCCAAGTCCACGCAATCCACAGACACTCACACATTTGCATAAAACACTTACTCAACCTAAAACCAACCAGAACAGATATAATTAAATATACTGGTCTTAAAGGCACAGTAAGAATAACACCCTGTTTAATGCAAAGAGGGGTTGACACAGCTTTTTTAAGGTTGTTAAGCAACAATAGCATTATAACCATAAATCAGCTGTGCTAGCT
>JBBPCW010000001.1:26110553-26122712 GCA_037974425.1 Phenacogrammus interruptus
TGTGTGTGTGTGTGTGTGTGTGTGTGTGTGTGTGTGTGTGTGTGTGTGTGTGTGTGTGTGTGTGTGTGTGTGTTGGACTTACCCCCCTCCATGCTAAAGCCCCTTAAGATCAGCACCCTTCCTTAAAAAATGGACACCTCTTAATGTGGAATTTGGCCACCCTTTCATCTGAGAGCGGCTCTAATGATGTCCTGTAATGAGCAGACCTTTGCGATGCTAATGAGCATCCAATTGTCCCCCCAGCGCTTGTGTTCGATCAGGCCAGGAGCATTACCATGTTCTTCTACTGCAGGCCAGTGATGGATAACAGTGATCAACACGACAAGGAGCTCTTTTTATTGTATTAAACCTCATTTTGAGGATTTTTGTGTTTTTTCCTCAAAACACATCAATATAAGAGTGTGATGCACAGCATTTGCAGAGTTTTTTTTTTTACTTTTTCATCTGACATTTCTGATAGGTCATGGGGACTAGGCTAGCCTGCTGTAAGTTCAGATCAATATAATATTGATATTTTTCCTCTGAAGATGGGGGTATAGAAAAAACACAGGGAAGAAAATCATTAGATTTCACTTTCTCACTCAAAAGCTCCAGCTATTTATGTGTTGTGGCTACCTTGTTGTTTTAATGACCTCTTAGGCTCAACAGGCCTATTTTTGGCAGCCAAAGAGCATATGTCTGTGCTGAATGGGAACTTGAATGCCCCTCTCTGCCTGGTTACATCCCCTGAAGCACATTCTTAAGTTGCTGGAATACCAGTGTATCTAAAAATGCACTAAGTCAATAGACCTTGTAAAGAGGAGCTGAGGAGGACAGTGAGAGATTTACACAGCTGGCTTGTGGGCGCAAACGTACCGAACCTTTTAAACTCTCTCTCTCTCTCTCTGTCTCTCTGTCTGTCTCTCTCTCTCTCTCTCTCTCTCTCTCTCTCCCTCTCTCTCCCTCTCTCTCTCTGTTGCTCTATCTCTCTCCTTGTCTGTCTGTCTCTCTCTTTCTTTCTTTGGATCACAGTGGTGGAGCACGTGTAGCCCCCAAAGCAGAACAAGCTCTTGGAATGTTCCCTAAGGCAGTCTGCCACCCTCCACCCCCCACCACTGTGAGTCCTGTTCATGTTTGATAGCGTAGCTTTTTATTATCCCTTTTCCCAAAAAGTGAAAGACCTGGACGAAGAGACTGCAAGCATTTGTTATGTAGTGTGAAAAAGAATGGTATTAAAAAGGTTCTTTGGTGCGATTTCATATAGGAACCATTTTCTTTCCTTAAAAATTCTTTCAATAGATTGTTCTTTAACAAAAAATTTAAGGGAGCCAAAAGTGGGTGTTCTATAACATTGCTCCAAAAAACCCTTTCTGGCCTCCTTGGAGAACGTGTGCGCAAATACAAGAAATTTGATTACTTCAGTTTTGTCTTTTGTTTCTTCTTTTTTATTTTACGGATCATTTTATTTGTAGCTTTAGGATCTTTTCTTAAGCTCGTGGTAGTGTTTGTTGTAGAAGTGGTCTTGGCTGGTAAAAACAGTTGTGTGCAAGGAGGTCTGGCTCAGTGTGAGCAGCTGTGTATTCCCTGTTTGGCAGAGAAGGAAACACACCCAGCCCCCCAGCACGCCTGCACTCAGTCAGGGTCACAGGCCAGCACCTGAGCTAATCATGCACATTATCAAAACAGCATGCTCTCCAAGGCCTGTTTGCTGCTAGCTAGGGTTGCTAGGCCCACTCTGGTCACTCTGTGCTGTTTACAACAGGCTGCAACAAACTCCACTTCTCCACAACTGGACAACAGGACAGGAAGGGCAACTAGGGCGACCCAAGTTCTTCACTGGGTCAACTGTGAACAATATAGGTACAGTGTGTTACAGTATGTGGATACATGTGGAAATAATGTACGATGTGTTTGCATGTGTAAAAGCTTTTCAATTCATTTATGAATCGTAAGATAATATTCAGTACTATGAATTGTTTGGTAACACATATACACCTCTATCAGTGGAAAGGTTTCAACTCCCTTATTCCTCATATTTCTTTTGTGTCCATGCATGAAATTGGCATTATTTTTGAGTTTTCAGGTGACTACACAGCTTCTACAGCATTTGTGTTGTCAATTAGATTACCCAGACAGAGTGCTTGGCCTCCATCAAAAGAGGCATGAAAATGACTGTTTAGCTAGCTCAGAATAGCTCACTCACCTCTCATAATGACTGGAGATCTAACAGCCCCGAGAGGCCTGAAAGCAGGTGCATTTATGAGCAGATTCTCCCTCTGTGTCCAGTGTTATTTCTCTTAACCCTGTAGCTGAAAGCGCGTGTCCTTACTCGAGAGGTGAGGCTGCGTCAGGTTCATTTTTAAAAACTAGATCAGTAGAAAAAACAGTCTCTTTAAAGTCTGTGTGTGACATTGTTTTATTGTTATTCGACTGCTGCACACGCCAGTGCAATCTGGAGTTTACAAAAAGCAGCTGTTGATGTGACTGGCTCCAGGTTAAAGTTTAGACATCTTGGCCTACTTATCTGAGACTGACTGCTTCTCGGTCTCCTGGCCCTGAATTCCAGCAGCTCCTCCTAGAGTATCTGATAAGAGTAGAACACTCTATCTTATTCTTATTTCTCTCACACTCTCTTTCTCTTCTGCATACTGATACTGTGTTCCTACTTGCTGTCCTCCCTGGAAAAGAATGATACCTCGAATTTGCCTTTAATTTGATTTAAATGTCGACGAACACAATTATATCCGTACAATTCTTAGCAACATAAGTGAAGACAGCTGTTGTGTTGGTGAAACATTGGTCTGGTGCCCAACCATTTGATACATTTTAATCGTGGATATTCACAGCACCATGTTAAACACAAGTATGCCATTATACTGTCACTCATATCATTTTATTTACTGATTTTGCTCCATCAGAAAATGCCAGCTGCCGTTTGCACAGAATTGGCCAAATAAAATTGGGTTATATTACCAGCACTATTTCTTTACAACATATTTTCTTCTCATTTAAAGCTACAGTTCAAGTGATATAAGCGTTTGGGACAGAACGAGACTCGCCACTGCCTCACCGAATGGACTGGAACATGAAGAACAGTGCTGTGTTATTTTACAGCCCTCTCACGTCTTAACAGCGGTGTGGTGACCCTGTTACCTGATTTACTCTGAAGCGGAGGCAAGGTGCATTGAGGGTGTTATGATTCATAGGCAAAGCTCCAGTCGGGGCAACTGTAGCATGGCTAGCCTTCCAGTTATTTTCATAGAAAGAGGCGAAGATTACTGACCTTACTGACCTGTCTTCCTCTGCAGGAAACACATCTCATAAATCAAGCCAAAGTCTTACTCTATTGACCTCCTTTTATAGCTTTCTGGCAAACAGCTGTAAATAAGGCTGATTTATAGATCGCATCAATTTTTTTGATTAAATCTTTTAAACAAATTGGCACAGCAGTATATCAGTAAAGGGGCCCACTTATAAAACCTTGATAAAAGGTAAGGTATAACATCTCTGTTGTCAAATCTTATCCAGCAACACAGAAAAGTCACAGATGTATTATTCACTCCGGCAGTTATCCAGTGTTTTTGGAGCAACAACATACTGTGGTGTGGCTCATGTCTAATTTAGGAAGGTTATGTGTGTATACAGGATCATTAATTCTTTACTGGTTTCCAGTCAGTTTCTGCTGGTCAGAGCATAAATATAGGCCGCACCCTGGGAAATGGTGCCTGGGAGACAAATTACTGCAGCAAATGGGGAAGAGACAACATCATGCAGTGGAACAGCACATATATACTACACTCGCTCTCCTGGACGCATACACATAGCAACCCAGGGGTTGTCTATCTGGATGTCTGTCTGTGTTCATTGTATGACTCTGCAGCAAATGTGGGCCTGGTCAGATGTAATGCTTTGCTCATAAACTAGTGTAACCCATAGATAAATATTTAATAGCCCATGGCATCTTACAATTGAGTGAGAAGCAAAACCTTTCACCTCGCCTACAGCAACAATATGAATGATTGATTTACTTTCAATACAATCTGCCCTTAGTGTGGGAATTACACTGCGGTGGTCTTCTCACCACTGAAAGAATGGTTAAAGAAATGAATATTTTATACTGTATCCCACAAGAGGTGCAGTTTTCACAGTTCACAGTCCTCATTCACTCTTTCAGGATGCTCAGGTTTACTTAGTCCTCTTTTTGGACCTTTCTAAAAGTTGTAGGAACTTCTAGATTCATCAATAAAGAATCCCTGGACTTCAAATGGTAACTTTCATTTTGCTCAGTTGTTCAGTGTACACAGTTATGAACACCTTACGTTTACATTACATTTAACTTCTGATGTTTGTTTTACTTCTGATGTTTGTGACAAAAATAACAGAAATTTGTAAAATGCTCATTCTTTACCACATCACATGACTGTCTGTATAACGGAAGTTGCCTCTTTCAGTGAATGATCAAAATGATCAATGCTGAACACTAAGCTTTTGATATAACAGACAATGACTGCAAACTCATACATGTGTTTTCTACTTTGCCTCTAACCTCTGAAAGACTTTGGACTCCCTACCGTTGTTTTTTATCTTGAGAAGATTCCAATTCCATCTGGCCCCTCTTGTCTTCATTTGTTTCGTGATTTCAAGCAGGGCTTAAAACAGTTTCATTTTTGAGACTCCTGATAAAAAGGCTCTATGTCTGGTCAAACAGATTCATGTCAGGTTATCAAGCGGTTTGACCCAGTCTGTAGGTTCATGAAGTCTAGCCTGACTTTATCTGAAGCTAAAAACGGAGTGTGGCTCAGGTTTAAGGCCTGGATTTAGAGGCGGCTAAAATCAGGCCATCACTGAGACTTGATGATAGGTGACTGCATTTTGCGGTTTAGAGGGTTTTGGTGGTCACGTCATTTGGGTTTGTAAAGGATCCTTCCCCCCCTCAAATTCCAGCCTTTTCATTTCCAGTCTCTTATTGCATGTGGGCATATCTAAATCCGAATCTGATTGCTATCGTATAGTGCATGTACAGACTTGAAATGCACTCGTATGCTTTTCCCACATGTTCTGGGTCAAAAAGCAGCTCACGCTGTGAGGCTTTCTCTTATACATGGTATGTGTCTTCTTGATCACTCACATATTATATCCACAAAACAACTCTATCTAGAATAGGTGCAGAGGAATGAATCAGGACCTAGACTTTGATGCATTGAAATGTTCAAATCAACTGATTAGAGATGCCTGCATTTCACCTAATCTCAACTCCTTCATGTATTTCAATAGAGAGGCCTGAAGACTTTCAGAATCTCAGCTAGTGCAATCTGACGTCTAGGCCTGATTTGGTTTGTTTTGACACTGATATGAATCAAAGTGAAACGTGTTGACATAATTTCAAGCAACTGCCCTTGAGCCATTTGAAAATGCCCACATCTCTCAAGCCTCCTTTCTTTTGAACACTTTTCTGCACCCTGGGGGCATCCTTTTTTTCTTTTCTCACTCAGACAATTATAGATCAAAATACCTGCCATTTTGTCTCTTCAAAAAGAAAAACACACTTTTCATTTTCATCAGGAAACACACTTTTACTCCAATATGGCCAATGTAGACCATTCATTTATCCGGAACCAGTTTGGTGCTTGTTATCTCTGTGTTGTTAGTTGTCAAGGCAACTGTGCCATCTGCTGTAAGAAGACGAAGGCTGGATGTACATATTGGGTTTCTTAGAGAAAAGCAAACAACCCCCTTTAATCAGCTGAAAAAGCTTGGGGCTCTTTTGTTAAGACCTTCTATGACCCGTGCTATCAAGTGGCTGTTTAGGTAATAACAACCAACCGGGTACTGAGTACCTTTCGCTTTTCCTTTGCAGCTCCTCTCAGTGAAGCGTGTCAGATCTCACCAGCCTGATGTATGGCCTGCCTTCTGCTGGTCTTCACTAAATAATAAACAGCTTATATCTGCCCTAACACATCTGAATGAATCATTCTGTGGTTCAGATATCAAACTCCCTACTGTATGGAAGGATATGTTCTCATCTGATTGCTAATACTGCAAGCTACAGGCATGAAGCCTAAACTCATCAATTATTGCATTCAGACTGTAGCATGCTTAAGCTAGCAATGATACAAGTGGCTATATAAAATTACATTTTGGGGATTGTATTCAAAACCTGCTGTAAACTGTGCAATTATGCGATGATAGCAGGCCACAACCCATAAGATTCTCCAAGTTGAATCTCGCCCAATTTCTGTGGCTGACTCTGCGTCAGGTCCGGTATTATAACAAAGATTTTTGGTAAGAACTACAGTGCAAGAAAACTGTGACACAGTGCCTTTTTTTTCAGAAACAAATAGAAACCAGTTTGTACCTGTAAAAGACATAGTAAACAACCAGGAAGCAGAGTTTGGAGATGTTCATGGCTTGGGAAACTTTCAGTGGCTTCAAGGGAGGGCACTCCAAAGGTGAACTGAATGCTGGGCCTAAGAGAATACACAAGATGTGTGTTGTAGCCAAGGTCAGGCTTATTGTTTTTACTTTTATTGATTACAACGGCACTAAATCAGTCATTTTATATACGATAAGAAAGAACTTTATCCCGATGCAAATAATTTTTTGTCTCATAAACTTGCTCGTTGCAAAAAGAGGAATAAAGATAAGACAGAGATTTAGGAGGGGGAAAACATATCAATAAAATAAATAAAATAGTAATAGTGCAAACAGAATAATAAACTACTACAAAAAACTAACAAGTAACTATAGCAGAAATAATAAACTAACAGATAATTAATGCAAGTGGTTATAAAAAGGGACTGCAATAAAATTATATAGCAGCAGGTAATGAGGGGATGAGGCAATATTCAATAATATATAGATAATTAAACGTTGTTATATTGCACAATTCCATACTTAAAGACATAAACTTTGACAAATATCCATTCACCTACAGAACGAATCATTACATCATGTGTTCTCTCATTAATTCTTACATTTGTATCCTAGCTGACATGTATTAGCTTATTGTATATTTGTGTATATACCTGTGCATCATTACAGCAATTCACTCTGGTTAGTGTAGTGACTAGAAATAACATGATAGTGGGGATAAAAATAGCGAAGAGTTAATCGGTGGGCAAACCACTGCTGATCTGAGATCAGCTGAGAATCAGGTTACTACTGACCTTGCAAGCTTATCATATAATTTCATAATATGAGACTAAATAAAGTTTAAAACAATTCTGAAACTACTGAGATCTGGATCTCAATGTCTTCATTGCTGGTTATGGCCTTGTTAAGTAATTGTTTGGCCATTAAATGAATTTGCTTACCACAGTCACATTGTCACATGCAGCACAATGTTTGATGGACATTTGGATGCACACTACCTATTCCGCAAACTATTGTGGCACATTATGCAATTGGATGATTGCACTGGATATCCTCTGCTACATTTTTAGATACTACAAAAACGTCACATTCCTAAAATAGTGCACAATATAGTCAATAGGGCATAATTTTGGACAGCCTAAGACTCATATCTAGTTTCTCTTCAGGCTTCTCTCTCCTAAAGAATCAGGTAATTTCAGACAGCAGACTCACTGGCACCAGACTGCTAGTTAACCTTGAAGACGTATAGAGACGGACAAGTGCAATATGCAACCAAATGAGGTGGAACTTCAGGTCCCTCCATCGCACAGCCAGTCCACTCCTCATTCCTCTGCTCTCTGTCTACACTGGAGACAATGTGAAAATAATACTGGATTTACTTGCCCATTGGACCATATCTTCTATGCTGAATGCTTGATTCCTCATCATTGACTGAAAAGAGTACCGTCCCAGTCAGATCAAAACTTCATCACTCTTTTTATTATTTTGATCCCATTAGAAATGATGTTTTTACATTGTGTTACACCGTAATAAAAAAGGTTCCAAACTACTAGAGAAAAATGGTTTGCATTATTATACACAGAAATTAAGTTCCCATTTTGGAGATACAAGCTCGTACCACAGTAACAGCATTGAAAGACGGGATTTTTTTTATTCATATATGAAATTAAGGTGAAATTGTATTTCAATACACAGATGTGTGACATGAATTAAAATCTCTAAATAACTTGTACCCACCATCTCATCTCTCAAGCTATATGAGATTCAATTCTCAAATAAATCTGTGATGATCCTAAATAAGTCATTTACTGGTCAATAACATTCCCTCTTTAGTTCTTGTTCCACTCACAGTTTGAATTCTTGCCACTTTGTGCAAAAGAAAGCGACATGGCAGCAGCAACACCCTCGTGCCAAGATTCCGCTTTGCTAGTTTTCCAGCTGGACCAGCGAGGCCTGAGCTGAGTTCATCTGTGATGATCTTATCAACAGAGGTGTTTATTTTAGCAGCTGCAAGAATTTACCCCAACCAGGGTAGGCATCAAAGCTCCTCACTTTGTCAAAACAATCTCTACTTCTCTCTGGGCCATGACTGGTGCCAGAGTGAAATTATAATTGGATGATCTCCTGTTGCTGACATTTTGTACACACAGAATGTCATTTCCATGACTAAAATGCAGTGTAGGTTGGTCTTGCCAATATGTTTTTTTTTTTCGTAGTCAATATCTACCCCCAACTGTCTGTGACTTTCTCATCTTTGCCCCAAACTGATTTCATTGCCCTTATTCAACATTTTGGCCCTGCTGTGGCTACCATAATAACCACTGCCTGATTTGTGAGAATGGCGTGGACGTGCTTCAAAGAAGTGACATCCACTTTGTCACTGCAGAGGCAAATGATTTGGCTAAAGAAAAGGACACAGCAAGACGCATCGCCCCCTTTTCACCCACAAACAAGGCGACTGCTGGAGATTGCTGCTGGCATTGAACTTTAGACAAATGATTCATTGTGTCCAGTTTAAAGCTGTTGTTTGTGTAAAAGGGTGGCAAATTCAATGTGCTTGTCAATCACTTGACTTTTAACCAGTGGATCTTGTTCTCAATGAGAATTTGAGGAGATAGCAGCCAGATGGTCACCAGTAAAATTAAGTTAAGCCAAAGACTGTAGAATGAACCTGGGTTTGTTTCACTCAAGCTTGGTCTTCTGCATTCAAGAGCTTTCTTCCATCTTGTTTGGTGTAATTCAGTATTTACTAATGGCATTGGCTCTTTGCTTAGCTTTGACTTTGAGAAGAAACAAGCAACTGCAAGGTATTTATTTACTTCTGGTGGTTTGTGTATTGCATGGCACTTCAAATGATTGACACATGGAGAGTGCTCCAGGAGGCTTTTCTCAAGTCTGTCTGTGACTTTCAATGCGTTGTTAACGTTGGCTATAAAAGCTGTTGATATTTCAGGACGTCTCAAATGGAGCCTTGAAAGAGACAAAGGAAGGCTGGGGGCCATTACTTTTTCCCCTAAGGTAAACAAAAACAGAATATTTGCTTAAACATCTTTAAAGTGGAGGAAATCTCATGTCTGCTCAAACAAAACTTACTTTAACGGAAGAAGTCTGGAAATCTTCAGCCATTTGGTGAGTCATAGCTAAACGAATTAGGGACGTAATCCATTTTGAGGTCTTGGGGCCAATTTGGGCTAATTGGAGGTAATTCACACATGGATGCTAATTGCACTAGATGGCTCAGAATGGCTATCCATTAGATATAACAGTTGATTGGGTTCTGAATCAACTACGCAGTGACTGTTTCCTTTCAGAGGCACACTTATCAATGTCAGTGCAGCTTCTTTCATTGTAGGCCATTTGCTCTTTAGGGAGAAGAGACTGGCTGCAGTTGAGTTGTTGTGGCAATATAGCTAGCGAATGTGATTTGGGCTCAAGCTAGAGCCCAGATGTGTCAGCGGCAGCTGCTGCACTGTCTGAACAAGACAACACAGAACACTGGAGATATGAGGGAGACTGGAGAGGGGCTGCAGGGGCGATGGAGGGGTGTCTGGAGGGAGGCTGGATGGGCGGTGGGGGTGTTGACTGGCGTGGTTCAGTGATTTTACCCATTCCTAACTGTCAGTGGAGATTTTTATCTCCTAAACTGCCTTATTTGATTCATCTTTTATTGGAGGCACATGCTCCATGATGGCTCCCTTTCCTCTTTTAGCACATTATATCAGAATATTGAGAACATTACTTTGGCAGCGAAGGATCTGGGAACAGATGAATGGCCTAGTCATAAAGTATAAAAGAACACAGTACAGGCACACAGGTATACTGCTTAAATCTCTGCACCTCAAGAGTTGGAGAATATCATTTTCCATTTTCTTTGCTCAGTGGTCTTGTAAGCAATGATGAACTGATGCCATTTGGACGCCTCACATGGAAAGTTTCTTTATGCGTACAAGTAACCGCTGTTATGTGAGTTAAAGTGAATATCCTTTAGCCCTAATTAACTAAATTCATTTTTTATCTATAAAATGTTATAGTTGCTGGAAGAGTCTCACCTCTGTTCTCACTGCCAGTAAATCAATACAGAATGAAATGGAGTCAGGACCAGAATCCCTCCCCCAGCTTCATCCTCTGGCTGCTTTGTGCTACGTTGAGTGTTTCCTCATGATCAATTACAAGGACATCTTCACAAATAGTATAGTGTTCTTACTAAACCACAGTAGTGATTGTAGCAAGTACGAGGTTCCATGTGTAAATCTTCCTTAAGAGCTCAGACTTACTGACTTGCACTGGTGTTAAAAAAAAGCGAATGCACCTCACAGAAATATCAAATATCAAAATAAATGGTCATTGTAACCCGAACACCATGGTATATTCTGACTATTCTGACTTCTGACTGTCGCTTAGTGACTGTATGCATAATCAACCTGCTTGTATGTAAAATCAATGTTACCATATGTATAACCAACCCCTTCTCTTAACTCCCTGATGAGTTTTAGATCAATGTCCACTTGATTCTGGTTCCTAACCCATTTTTACCTCTTCGAACAACTGTCAAGCCCTGTTGTGTTTTTGTTAAATCTAGATTTAATTAATTTTAAATCAACAGAGTTTACATCTTAAGATGTTTCAGAAATGCAGAAATAATAGAACATTAACTTTGGAAAATTAACTTTTTCATGTGATCATATTAAAGGTATACAAACTCATATTTTTGTCATTATTTAAGTCATTAAATAAGTTATTTAGTTACAGATAGTTTGGTAACTTTTCTAGAGTTGTGGTATGTTAAACTGAAGGCCACTTGGGATTTTAATTTTCCTAATGGCAGAAAGAGGTTTTTGATAATGTTTAATCCCATCATTCCATCCCTCTGTCCTTCTGCCGAAACAGCACTTAACTCAAATTTGACTGGAACTGAGGAATGCTGGAAACACAAAAGGCCACCGACCCCAAAGCAGACACTCTGGAGTCAAGGTCTTACTGTAATAATCAGCTGCACTAAATGAGAGTGTTCTGTCTACATAAAGCAGCAAAACCGCCGCTGAGATCTGACGTCTTTTGCCTTTGTACGACAGTACTAAAGTGGCTTAACACTAGTCGCAGCTGTGATGGGGACCAAATCTAATTTTCTCATTGAGCTCATTTAGAGAGGCGTACAAAGTAAATGCATTTAAATCCTGTACTATACTTACTTTCTTTTGACATTCTATTCCTTTAAGTACAGTGTAGGAAAAAGAATATGCTGCGAAAACTTCTGATCTAACCAAGACTTGCAATCTTTTTTCTAGCCTAAAAGCCTTCTTGATCTAATTTTGAGAATAATATACTATATAATATTTCAAGAAATCAAGTGTACATCGTTGTGGATAAGAGTGTCAGCCAAATGCCATAAATGTAAATATCTTACTCCATGGACAGCTCATTTCTTGAAATAGAACAAAATATCTTAACACAATCTTAATATACTAAGGAATTTTTGCAGTTTAGTTCATTTTGTGTTTCATAGAAGCCAGAAGTGTATTTATATACTGACAAGCCACTTCATTAGGTGTACTTACCTTGTATATATACTAAAATATATGGACTCTAATTACAGTATAAAATTGCTCTGTAGTTTATTACAATCACAAACAGTAGTCCATCAGTTTCTCTGCATCGTTTGTTATTTTTCAACTACAGGACCCCACAGGACCATCAGTGGACAGGTATTATTTGGGTAGTTAACAAAATGAATGTACTTGGGTTTGGGTTTGGGTTTAAGGTCATAGATCCTTCTCACCACAGACTCTGGAGTGGCATATTTGTGTGTGT
>JBBPCW010000001.1:26140346-26159968 GCA_037974425.1 Phenacogrammus interruptus
ATGTGTACCACAAACGTTTCTGTGCATGATGGTATAGAAGAACCATTTTTATTCCCTAAAGAACAGTTCATCAGATGATTCTTTAAAGATCAGATGGTTCTTTAAAGATCAGATGGTTCTTTAAAGAACTCATGTTTAAATATGTAAGAGTGTGAAGAACCTTTTAAAGAACCTTCACATCATCGTGGTGGCCTGCACTGCATATCGTTTATTTCTTGTTATTGGATCGTTGGCCTCTGTAATATCGCAGAAAGCTGCAATATGCAAATGAGTCTCTAACCTGAAGACTCATGTAATACAACAAAACGGTGGGTGAATTGAACTAAACTATGGCCAGTTGTTAAATGTTAGCTTTGTGACATGGGGCAGCTGGTGGCCCAGTGGTTAGGGAATAGCCTCTCCAATCAAAAGGTTGTGGATTCGAATCCCAGCACTACTAGTGTCGTTACCGAGGTACCATTGAGCAAGGTGTCACCCCACACACTACTCACCGGACAGCCCTCATCGGTGGAAGGCTCTGCTTCATTTAGCGAGGGTTAAATGCAGGGAAAGAATTTCACGTTTACACTGTGTATGTTCTCTTGTCGCTTTCTAATCAATTTTTGTGATGCAAAGTCACATGTTTTTGTAGCTTTTTATTTCATATATGGTCTGTATGGATGGGGAGATGAAGTTAACATTTGATACAATATTCATAGCCATTTTCTTTTCAGGAAAGTGATGTGGGCCTTTTAACATTTTGAAAGACATCACAATCGCAATATGTAGCAGTATGATCACAATGCTGATATTTTGTCCAGATTGTGCAGCCCTAGTTCTTGGTAAAGAACCTTATATGAAGGTTCTTAATACCTTTTAAAGGGTTCTCATCTCACTTTTGTGAGCATGTTCTTCAGAGAATTCGTTTTCAGATGCTGTTTGGTGGTTTAGAGGTGCTGTGTGTGTAAACTCAGAGTTTACTTGATCAAGAGTAAAACGGTTTCTTTTTCTTTGTCGTAATGCCTCACTGCGCACCGATATGTTGTCATAGTGATGTTCCATGTTTTATGTATAACATGCCTTGGTGTGTTTGATGTGCTCAGTGTTAGGTAGGACCTTTAATTTGGACAGGCTGAAATGGAGAACCAGGGTTTTCCGTGATAAATAATGCATTCTACGTTCATGCTCTTTCTTCCATTAAGGCAGTGTGTGGTTGTTTTTTTTTTTTTGTGTTGTTTTTGTTTGTTTGTTGTTTTCTAGCTCTGAGTCCATTTTGTACAGTAGTTGCTTGCACTTGAGTGTGGATGTTTGTGAACTAATGCACATGAGCACATATCCGCACGCTCTTTGTCCCTGGGTGTGTTCTGAGCTGTTACAATGCATTCCAGTCAGACTCTGATGTTTCCATTCACATACACACTTTCAGTTCCTGCTGAAACAGAGCTATCAGTCCAGTCACAACACTTTTTTTCCTGAAGTGTTTGGTACTCTAATTAACACTGGCTATGTCTAAAGCCTTAAGTACATGTTATCATTGAGCCGTTACTGATATCTGGTCGACAGCGCAAAGTGAAGAAAATTGGAAGGAAAGACTTTGGTTGAGCTGGTCAAGCCAGAGTTTAAGATTTATTGTTGGGGGAGTATGTGGAGGGGGATAAACCATTTTTATTTATTTCAGGCCCACACAGAACTACCGCATACTGTGGCTGTGTTCTCGCTTCTTGTTTCTTGCTATCTTGCTGGAAGTGACCGGGTGGGCTACAAGAGTGCAAGTTGGCTTTGTTTTGCTATTTCTGGGTTGGTGTCCCAGCAGAAGTGCTCAAGCCCTTTTAGCCTACACCCCCTCTGCCTGCCCTTACGAAGCCAGTGTGAACTTCTTTGTCGGGATGTGAAATTCAGAGCCTGGGCTGTTGAACACAAACCCCTTCATTCTCGAGATGGTTTGGTGGCTTTTATTAGAAAATGGCTTCCTCTGGCTCTTGGTCAAAGAACAACTAAATTGCTGACTTTAACAGGTTGTCAGGCCTCCTGTGATTGATTGAAGTGGTGTAACACTGAACTTCATGCAGGTACAAAACACAGTTTGGATCATTTTAAGCTTATTGACTAAATATAAGCAATGGACAAATATTCCAGTATTGTGTTTTTGCTGCAAAGTTTAATGTTACCACCCCAATACTGCCGTTTGACAAAGCTCAGTACTCAAATTTTAAATTACTTTTTGGTTGTCGTAGTTCTGTTAATTTCACACTCGTGTATTAAAAAGCCCTCACATTTCTGGTATCGTGGCTGGTCAGCCAAAATGCCTCCCTCATTGGTGCTGAAGGATTATAGGATCTTACACTGCCAAGCCTTTTTTGTTTAATCTTTTGGCCAAGTCAGTCAAGTTATTTGCCTTATTGGGTTTTCAACCAAGCGGATTATCGGCATCAAACACGGCACAAAAAGTATTAAGATTTTACAAAACAGAAAATAACCTTGTAGAGAAAAAGAAATCAAATATATGTTTGCGACCCAAGAACACACAAGAGGGCAACTTTTATAGTGGGTCAGTTTATTGCACAATGTTTAAAAAGCCCCTGGATGTTTTGAATGAAAATGGGGTTGAATGAAGAAAACAGATCTGTAGAGTTTGCCAAGTGTGTTGAAATGGCAAGACCACAGTGTTTGGAACAAGAATTTTCTGTTTTAGGATCAGGTCTGCTTTGACTGAGTTTGTTAAAAATATCCCAAGGCAGAGATTGTGTTCGGCAGTGTGACAGAGGCTAAAGCGTAAAATTCTGTAACTCATAACTGGTACGGATGTCACTGGAATGTTTGATGCCCACCCATAGCGGATTTTGTATAAATGCACATTTCAGTAACTCTAAGATGGAGTTTAATATTTGACATGTATACATGTTGGACTATAAAAAAAAACATTGTCGCAGCTGGTCTGTGCGCGCGCTCTGGGACGTGTTAGGAAAGACATTGTGTAAGCTCAGTGGCCACACCTCTTAACTGAGTGCCATTGTTTTTAGAAGGCCTTGCAAAGTTCAGGTAGGGGAAGTGTGATATGAAAAAATACTCTCAGGAATGCACAGTCTTGAAGGAACTTGCAATAGAACTTGTATGATTCAGTGTGTGACAGTGTTTAGTGTATTTTTTTGTTTTGTTTTGTTTTTTTTCTTCTTTGGTGCTTGTGGTTGCCTTTGCATGTAAGGAACTGACACCTCCTTGACATAACCTGGATTCTGTCTCACTTGTGTTCTAAAAGTATTGATTGTTGCCTTATATAGACAAGTGAGAACATTTGAATAGCCACTGGCTCCTCAGACCTCTTTTTTTTTTTTTTTAAATTAAATTTTTTTTTTTAATTCCTTCTTACAGGCACATGCATGCCTGTAAGTAGGTCCTCCCACAACTCTGCTGTCCAATCACAGCTACTTGGGTGAAATTGTGGAGGTGTCTGACCATATCAGCAACATATGCTGCACCGAAATGAACAGTGTATGTGTGTTACAGTGATTACAGTGTAGTGTTCCAGAAATGTGAGTAGATTTCTCAGAAGTGTGTAAGAATTAAGGCTGTGTTAGTTAGGACAGTTAGTCTGCAGCTGTATTGAAACCCAATATTTAGTTACATTGTGTTACTTAAGATTGATAAACTGGCTTTGTGGCTGGAAAAGCCTCTGCAAGTCACTGAAGCTTTGCTGTTTGCTGGGTGCCCTGGTATCTTGGGGTACCTTGAGGGCTTGTGAATGTTAAGCACACTCACCCCAGCCCTCTAACTTCTGTTCCAAAAGGTTTTATCTTTCACGGCTGAAAGATATACACCTAAACATAGTGGTTGGCTGACTGCCTGAATTGTCATTGCTACAATCCTCTCTTTTTCTGCAGCTTTCATTGAGGTTATTTTTCCATTGAAGGTTGTTTTGCAGATACTACCTGGCTGACCTGCACTTGCTTCCCACTGCATAGTTGTATGCAATGTGTAGTATAGATTGCTTAAAATTCTTTAATTAGACAACAATAAAAGTGTGTGTGTGTGTGGGGGGGCTTCTTTTAATGGTCAAATGTCAAAACTCTAACCACTCAACTTGCTAATGTTAATGATGGTGTTCTTGATTCAATCTGTACTTTGTGCCTTGAACAAAGTGACCTCTCTAGTCCAAGCATCCCAAGATCTTCCGTGGCTTTGTCAATCTTAACTGGTAATCTGTCTGCATGTAAGAACTTGCTCTGCCTGTTGACCTACTTCAGGAATTATTGATCAAGTATCTATAGCTGTAGCAGTAACACACATGCCATATCCCAACAGAATTTCATTATAAAGTCCAGCAGTATTAGTGTTTACTTTTTTCCTTCTAAACTTTCCCCAGTAGACAGAATACTTTGCATGTTCACTCATGTCCAAAAGCCAGAGTGGTAATATCATCCTTGTCTTTGTGTTTTTGTTTTTTTTGCAGTGCAGCTGAAGGCCTGAAAGCAGGAGAGGAACACCACTTTGCACTGGAGGGAGGAGCCTAATGCCTCAGAAATGTGAAACTATCAGTTACCTTAGCCCCACCCCTTACAGGGAACCCGGGAAACAAACCTTCAGTCCACAGAGAGTCTGGAGGTAAGAGACTAGTGGTGTAGGTACATTTTTTTTCCAGAGTAAGATTTGAAAAAGATGCAAAGAAAAGTTGAGTGAGTAATCACTGCATTTCTTGAGCTTGTAAAGCAGGTCTGATTGTCTCCTCGAGATTAATCTGTTGGGTTTTATTGTTCAGAAAGACTCTGGAGTTTAAAATGTTTAGTGGTGAAGCAGTAAAAGTAGAAAAGTGTGGCATATCAGAAAAGTACTCATGTTAAGTGACATTATAAGAGCACATTAGTCAGCGCTGTTTAAAACTGAAATCATGAACTTCACAAGCATCATGCAAACGGATGCTTTGCTTTGTTTTGTAAGGTTCATCTTGAGAAATGAAAAGTGATTTACTTCGCTGTTTATTACCTATTGCCACACAGTACTGTCTTGCCATCATGGTTCGCAATTTAAAAATGTGAAGCAAAATATTTTTAAATTAACCAATTCATTATAATAGAAGGATCTAGAGTGAAGGTAGCCAAGGCAGTAGGAACTGCAGAGAGTGCCTCAACTTCTGCAACCAAACAAGCTAAATTGTTTTAGGTACAAGACAAAATCTTAAATCATTGCTGGCTTTATACATGACATGGTAGCCCCAGGGTGAATAGCTTTTGATCATTTTGTTCTTTTGGATTTTTAAAAAGGTTTTATTCTGTAGTGAAATAACCCAGGGGACTACAGCTTCTTTGAGCAGCAGCTCCCACAGCAGTGGCCGAGATGTCTTGGACGGCAGTAAATGTTAAATAATGTTGCGCATGATGTGACAACATGAGTTCTTGACTACAGCTATGATGGTTATTTGTGTTAACCGAGGTTTAGCTTGAACAGTTGTCACATTTGTACAGCCATGTTAAAAGATGCAAGTCATACATATAACATGCTAACAGTTTCACAAGCAAGTCTTGCTATGGCCTCTTCTGAAAATTCCTCACTTGCCATGTATGTCTTTAAATGAAGACTGCATGACTTGCGTCATAGACCAAAGAAGCACATGTGGAGGCGCGTGCGAACCCAGATGCTCTGCCTCTGCTTCAGAAGAACAGTGTTACAACATAATTGGCATAAAACAGACCCCATAGTTGTGACCTCATCCTTGCATTTTTTTTTTCATGTGTTGGACAGGTTCCTTGGCAGGCCCCCTATAGGGGGAGTCCTGGGCCTTTACAAGAAGTTGAGGCTTACAATCTTTACTTAATTGAAGCAGTGCTGTGTTCCAAGTGAGGTCACCTAATCACTCATTCCTCAGTTTTGCCTTTTGGTGCAGTTTGTTTATTTACTTTGCATTTAATGTCCATCCACTTTTTCCACTTAAATTATCATCTCCGTACATGGTGCAGGGTATTAAGGAACATCTGAGCTGGGCGGGCTGGGGCTAAATGTTTTGCCAGATTGTGTAATGGGTAAAATCAGCATTGGAGGGCCAGATATGAGAGACTCTCCAATGTGGTCATGCTCGCACACAACAATTGTGCTCCTGGATACTTCTGTGTTGGTTTAAGTGGTAAGGAGAGCAGTGGTAACCCTGTTGCTCCCTTTCTTTTCATTTGTTCCTTTGTTTTTATAGTCTTTTTCCATTGCTGTACAGTGTGCTTAAAACGGATATAACCAAGTGTGCTCCAGCTGTTTAAAAAAAAAAAAAAAAACACAACTCCTGTATGTGTGGACAAAGCCTTGGCATTCTCCAGCTTCACCACAGGGTTTGGTCAGTTGGAAAATGGCTTCCAAAATCTTAGATTCATTGTAGTGTGCACACTCCATGCAATTTGTTTTGTGGACATGGCTGTGGATGCACCACATAATCAAGGACTGACAAAGCTACAGTCGTTCGTGCAGAATTGGATATAGAAAAATGTGTGTTTCTGGACGTCATGTTGAATATTTGTGGTGTTACTGGAAATTTTTTTTTTTATTTATTTTTTTTTTTTGACGCGACTGAAACCGTGATGACGCAATCAATTGCAACTTGCGTGCACCAGATTGAATTAGTCAACATGTCTGCCATGTGGGCGCATTTTGATATATCTAAGAAAGACACAAGGAAAGCCGTTTGTAAAGCGTGCAATGCCGAAATTTCTAGAGGGGGTGTGTCCACAAAGACTTTCTCAATGTCAGGATTAATTATCATAAAATCAAAACCTTCCGATTCAGCACAGAAGAGGCAAGACCCTTCGAGCACACCCTTGGAAAGGCAAGAAAGTTTTCCAGCACTTCGTTCAGAATATTAAAATGCACTTGTTTTTATAAGAGAAGATATTTAATTGTATAATATTTCAGCTAACTGTTAGGCTGTTTGAGTGGGGCCAAGTAAAATATTTTATTTCAAATGTTATTGTGCATTGTTTGAATGCTAAATAAATATTTTCATAGTTTTGTAACAGATTTAATCTTTGAACCAAGAAAATTAATTTATACAATTGCAATGCTCGACCTTGGTGAGGTAAGCAAAAGAAAATGTAATACATTTCATTTACAAAGAAAATAAATACAAGTATACAGTGGCAGTCATAACGGCAATATTACAAAACATTGGTTTCGGCTTTAGGCCAAGTGTTTCCTCATTTTTGGTTTTCTGTAAAAACCTCCCTAGTAACAACGTCTTTCCTGTAACTTGTTTTACATTATATTCTCTCCCTTCTCTTTGGCTATTGCAGAAGCCACACTGTGCCCACAATATACACCAGTCGGACACAACATTAAAAACCCTGATAACTGAGTTGAATAATACTGATCATCTTGTTTAAATGACATTTGTCAAGGGGTGGCATATATCGGGCAGGATTGCATTAGTCTTAAGTCTAAAGTTGATGTGTTTGAAGCATGAAAATTGGGCAAGAGGAAGAATCTAAATGACTCTAATAAGGTGAGAATGTCTAGATGACTGTTAATGAAGCCATGAAAACATGTAAAATGTGAATAGAACACTGCAAAGCATTAGTGAGTGAAGTGCTTCCCAGATATCCCACCCAATGAGGCCTCTTGGGCTCTGGTCAGTTACATCCAAGGATGTCACCGAGGTTGGGATTCAGCTTCGCACTCGTACAACGTGTGCAGTTTCCCCCTCATATAATAGCTACTCAGTTAATCAGGCGAAGGTTTGCAAGTGAATAGTTTTTCTCTGTCTATGGAATTGCATGTGAGCTCCTAAATAAAGCTCTGTATGTGTGCAGTCTGCTAACACAATTATGTTTAGGACGGGAAGAAAAAAGGGATATTGTGCCAGGAAGTCTGTCTGTATCCATGGATTTTAAGCCACTGTTGACTACCTCCCTTGTTTGAAACTTAACAATTATTTATATGAGGTTGTTTGCTCATGTAACCTCAAAGAATGCTCAAAGTATAATTTGTTTTCCCCCAATGGTGCAGCTTAAGTCTGCATATTTCATGCTGCTTTCTCTAACCGGTTACCCCTACCATCACCATCAGTGAAGGGTGGCTGGGCTATATGGCCAAGAACGTTATCAGTTGATGTGCCTAATATTGTGACTGGCATTATTACTTTGAGGCCTGAGTTTAAAGGCAGATTTTAAAAGTTGTTTGTATATTAATAATCTTGCTAACTTTGTTCAGTAATATGACAAAAATGATCATGGAGTGACGACACTAATGTGTAAATATTTATAAAGGGACAAAGTTAATCTGCTCTAACTGCATTGTTTCATTCTATACTCACAAGTGACTTTCAGAGGATTTCAAATCATATTTGTTAAACAAGTAACACTTCTATAATTAGAGGTTAAACAGACCCTGCTGTTTGAGCAGTGCCTATTACTGAATTCTATATGTCCGGTCAGTCACATTAGTATCTCAGGTTTATTTTTAAACTTTCCTTAAAGTTGAAAAATAGCCTTAGTTTGTCAAATGGGTCTACAGTAAACCCCCATTGTGGATTCAGTCACACGCAGATATTTTGCAGCGAACCGAACTCATACAAATATACACTTTTTTTTTTTTTTTTTAAATCTCTATGTTTTCACACAAGGGGACTCGGAGCAGGCTATGGCCGACCTGGAAGCACTTTTTTCGTACGATTTCTCCGCGGTGCAAGCACACACACTCCAAACTCAGCAGTTCAGTAGATCTCCAGGAGACCTTTCATTTGTATTTTTAGCCAGAGTAGCATATCTCAGCAGGGAATATGGATTTACCTTTATTTTCAAGTGTTTGGGGAGCATAGTTGGGGCATATGTAGGGTTTACACTATAAAAATACATGGGTGCTCTTGGAACATAACCCTCTTGAAAAGCAGGGGGTTACTGTATTCTGATTATGATGTAGTTATGTAATTTATGGTGATCTGTTTCTCAGAGTGCAATGAGGCATGTGTGCAGTCATCCACTGGAAAGGGGTAATTACTGGAAAGGGGTAATTATATCAAATATTTGCCATACTATGAGGAAAATATCTATTGCAATAATTACTACACAGCCCTACTAGTGAATAGGTTTCACATTTATCTGTACTCTGTATCCTTTTCACAAACTCCTTGCTACACCCTTTCACTTTAGACCTGAAATAACAATCCACACTTGTATCCCATAATTAGAAGTCACCATGTCCTCCTTGTTCCCATTATTAGGCCAAGATTTACAGTGGAGGAACGCCTTATAAGCACTTGTCTGACAGGCATCCCACTCATGTGGCTGCTGCTGGTTGTTCTGGAGGCTTGTTTGAGCAGTTGGGCCATTGTCAGCTGACGGCTTGTGTAATAACCCAGCTGTGTCTGGACATGAGTGGCCCTACTCTTGTCAGTTCAAGGGCCAAAGGGAACAGTGTGCTCTTTTTTTTTTTTTTTTTTTGTTTTGGGCGTGATACTGTCTGAAACATTCAAGTCACTGGTGGACAGTGCTTTAGGGTCATTGCATTGAGTACATCTGTCATCAGAGTTATTTTCAATTCACTGACCCTAAAGCACTGTGCAGAGTTTGGAGTTGGCTGTGCGTTGTTTGAAGAGGAAGGGTGTTTACTTTATTTTATTGCTTCTGAATTAAAATTCACACTACACTCTAAAGAGAATAGTTATGCATTTTGCACCAATGAGATGCCTGATCACAATACAGACATTAGGGATTAATCAAACAAAAAATAGCTAATGAAAATAAAATGGCTTTAACACATCAAAAGCTCTACTTATTAAACCTACTAAGAACTTAAATTTCAGCTACACTAAATAAGGCCTTTTATATAGAAATATAATCTGAATATTTGAATTGGTGGTCTTGTTATCTGATGAAAGAAACTATTGTTTGGCCAAACTGATATTGTTGCAATTGAAGATTCAACCTTTTTTTTTTTCTTTTCCCCTTTCTCTTCACAGGTCTACCATCATGCACCTCAAGCCTTATCCCAAACCACAGAATAAAGGGCTTTGCCAGGATGGAGGGCAAGATGGCACACGAAATCTTCACATCGATCAGCGGGGAGTACTTAGAACTGAGTGGGGTGTTCGCCAAGCATGCAGCTTCATGGGCGTGCCTGGCAACGGTACAGCCAACCGGTGCCCACTCAGTGTTATCTCTACTAATACCCTCCGCTGTACAACCAACAATGGCAGTGCCACAGCAAACAGATCAAATGTTGATTTCTCCAGCTCCTGGGCCCACAAAAGCAGGGCATCCTCCTCGGTCACTACATTCACAAATTCCTTAGTTTTGCTCTCAGCCTCTACTGGCTTAGAAAATGAGGGCTCACTAAGAATATATCAGGGAGAGGATGGAGAAGGATCTTTAGACATATGGACTGTAATTAAACCTGGGAACACCAAGGAGAAAATTGCAATATTTACTGACCAGAAGTGTAGCCTGGTTGGTGCTGGTGGCAGTGACAAAACCACAGCGAGAGAAGGGATCACCACGGAGATGAGGATGGGATCAGTGAAAAACAAAGGCTCCTGGGATGCTGATTGGTCTATGGCAAAGCGTAGGAAAAGGTCTGGAAATCCAGACAAGCAGAGAAGCAGAGAGTCGTTGACACAAAAACTTGAGATGCACCCAGTGCCCATAAAGCCAAACAAAAATTTAGATCCTTGCTCTGGTGTATCTGAGGAGCTTGTGCGAACTGATGCAGATGATGACGGAAAGACACTCTCTGTCGTGGAAATGGTGGCATATTTGGAGCAGAGGGCTAGTGACCAGCAGGTAGACTTGAAACCTCAGTTGCTGCGAAGCTCCAGCACAATTACTCTGTCCAAACCATTGGTTCAACCAGCAGAACAGAAAGGCCCACCACTGGCAGAAGTTCATGAGGAGGAGGAATCAGTGCGGGTACTGGACATGGTTGCCAAGTTGGAATCGCAGTGCCTAAGCAGACAGAGTATTGGAGATGGAGGAAACCTCTCGCGCAACAATAGTCTACGGAGGAGAGTTGGTCGTGTTCTTCTGGCTGGGTCTGAAACATACTCTGTGCCCTTGGAGCCAGCATTGCCTAGCCTGCCTCAAGATGAAAGGGTAGAAGGACTAGCTAGTGATACTGACAAGTCTAGTAGTCCTTCAGAAGCCCCTTTGCCTAAGTCATTGGAGAAGCCTGAGTGTTTAGTCAGCTGTACCAGACTGCAGCAAGAAGGTAAGAATGTGGCTGAAGAAGAGCCATGTGCAAATGTTGAGACAGTGAAGGACCTGCTCCCTCTAACCAGTCAGGCCAATTTGGAGGCCAATGACTGCAGAGAGGAACCTCTTCCAGGCATGCTGTTTTTTGCCAAGTCTTCCTCTGTGGCACTTCAGGAGCAAAAACAGTTGACTCTTTCTGAGAAAAGCCTTGTATTTCAGCTGTCTTTGAACAGTCAAGACAATGAACATGCAGGGGCCTTGCCGCCTTTGGCTAAAGAGTCATTCAGTGAGGAGAAAATGGATCGATCGGGATCTGATCCTGATGTGGAGGAAATTGAAGAAGTCTGCATAAATAGGCGAGATCCTGTGACTTCGCACTTGCGTCGCATAGTGTCTCATGAGTTCTTGGAGACCCGATTCAAAATCCAACTCCTTCTGGAGCCTCAGCAGTACATGGCCTTCTTGCCCCATCACATCATTGTCAAGATTTTCAGCTTGCTGCCTACTGAAAGCCTGGCTGCTCTGAAATGCACATGTCACTACTTCAAGTTTATCATTGAGAATTATGGTGTGCGGCCAGCTGACTCCCGTTGGGTGAGTGACCCACGCTACAAGGACGATCCCTGCAAGCAGTGCAAGAAGCGCTATGGCCGCGGTGATGTGTCACTTTGTCGATGGCACCATAAACCGTACTGCCAGGCGTTACCCTATGGCCCTGGCTACTGGATGTGCTGCAGGCGGTCCCACAAAGACACACCTGGTTGCAATGTGGGGCTACATGACAACCACTGGGTCCCTGCCTTTCACAGTATCAATATGCCAATTTATAAGAAAAGCAGGGATAGTGAGGAAGATGTGTAGTGTGCAAGAGGAGGGATATTGCGTGAGTTTGATTTGATTTCCATGATGGCTGTGTGTGATTGTATCTTGTGTGGATGAGTTCTTGTGCCTCTGTGCTGCCATATGAGCATGTGCACCCCCCCTTTTTTTGTTTTAATATTATATATGTTAAATGCTTGCAACCATATTGCTGAAACTATCCAGGTGGCTTACTGTTTTTTTTTGTTTTTTTTCCTCTCTCCATCTCTGGTCCTATCATCCTAACTAGTCACCAACTCCTCTCTACCCTCCTCAGGTTCTTAAAGTTGGTCTGCACTTTAACCTTTTTAAAAACGGCTGAATTCTCTTGAATTCTGTCAGGGTACTGCTTTCACCAATTTTACACTCGTCAAGCATTAACCTACTTTTCACTAATTTTTCATAAAGATCACCTCAGAAAAACCTTCACTGCATTCAGTGACATTCACTATATGTAAGTGTAGCTTTTGTTCGAGTATCTTTCATGCCATGGAAGCTTTAAACTGCTCATAATAGTAACATTCACTTAAAGGGCTTAATATGAATTTGTAAAATTTCTGCCCCATGCCCATCTCATGATCCTTATAACATCTCCTGGGAACATGATGGAGTAGTTGGCTTTGTCTCTGGCTGATCTGAAATTAGTCTGAGCCCAGTTGTTTACATTGTATATAGTAGTCATGTATCATAATAGGGTGAAGAACAAGTGCAACTTGAAATGTTTTCAGGTGCAGCACTTTCATGCCGATATGTGTATTTCATATTGCTTGCTCTTGTTCTACCGTGAGTCCTTATGTCCTCACTGTAAAGTGGCAGCGCGTGCACCTTTTGTGTTGGCATCTCCCTGGTATGATGCAATGTTTCTCACAAGGAGATGTTTGAATGTGGGGAGACAAATCAACCACAGTATCTTTACAGCAACTAACTGGACGGCATCTGAAAAAAGACAATTTATTGCAATGGAAAGAAAACTGAAGTTCAGAGCATTATTTTAAAGAGCATTATTGTGATACATTTGCTGTTTCCTGCCTTATAAGGCATTTTACTTCAATAAAGTGTATTCTTTGAGGATCTTTAAGCTGCTGTTCTGCATTTCCTTGTCTGGTCTCATACTAAAAGCAAGTATAAATTGTGTCCTAACTTTGATTTAAATTGTGAGAATTTACTTAATATTGACATTTGTGATTTGAGGGGGGGGTGCAGTTGTAAACCTGTTTTCTCTGGAGTATTTAAGGCTGAAGTTCTGTTTGGTGCAAGTTGAGCAGAAAGTACAAAGCCTTAACTACTTTAGGGTTGACTATTTTTCAGGTATTTTTTTTTTTGTGTGCCTGATCTTTTTTTTGCTACGGATTTAACAGTTACTGAAAGTATGTAAATCCTAGGTTTTGGAGGGTATATGTAATGTGCATTGAATCAGAGGCTTTACATAGCCCCTCTCCCTCCAGCTTATGTGGCCTTGCAGTGCATCATATGTGTGGATATACACTTGAATAGGTAATAAAATGCATGAAACTATTTGGTGGTTTCCCATTGTTTTTGACTAAAGCAAATAAGTTTTTCAACCTAAAACAAAGGTTCTACGTAGATAGGTGGCAACCTAGTGTTGGGCATTTTAGGCCAAACAAAAGTACATTTTATGAATTACCAATGTTGATGGCTTTCTGAGAATAATTCAGACATTTTCAGTTTTTATTACGCTTTTCAGTTTTGCTCAGACATACAAAATATTGCTTGTTGCACATTTACACAAGTGTCCTATAAACTGAAGATGCATACCTTCTTTCCATTGAGACAAAGCTACTTACCAAATGATAAAATTAAATCAAACCATGATATAAAGCCTACAGAGTCGTTTTCTTAAACTAATCATTCACTTTTCAGTTCATGCCCAACTGAACCCATAGTAGTAGTTAAAGGAAAGGCAAGACTGCCACAATGGCATAAAATCCCCACTATAGTCTTCATAAAGTAAAACTCATTTAATAAAATAGCATACAAACACACTCATCAATAATCCACTCCCACACTACATTTATACAGTAGGGGTCTTTCAATAGCTGGTGAAAAGGTGCATTTTTAGCAAAAATTTGGCAAGTCAGCACCTGCCATTGTAATCAATCTGTAATGCCTGAGGTGAGGCTGACAACCAATGCCTTACATGGACTATTTTTGCACTGCTAAAATACCTGAACACACTGAGCCACTAACACAACAATCTCATGGTGGTTCTGAGGGGTGTTCTGTAACGGAAGGGAAGTGCTGATATAAGCTCAGCAAGTTGATGTGTCTACATAGAAAGGGAAAAAAATCTGCAGGTCTGCTGGCCAAACTGTCAATTCTTGCAGTAAGGTGATGTACTTGACATTCTTCACAACAGACAGTCTCATCTATGCACTGTATCAACCTTTAGAGAGAACATGTTCGGACAGTGGATAATGAGGGGCATCTACAGTGTTTGTGAGCTACAGAAAGTCTGAAATCTCAAGCAAGGAGTCCAGGTGGTTCTATTTCCATAATGCAAAAGGAGTCTTCCTTTCTTATCAGAAACCAGCTGCATTTGAAAATGGCATCCTTCCCCCTCATGGCCACCACTCACATTCATTGTTTACATGCTGCCAGGAGAGAGTGAATATCCCTTTTCCAATGAGATGTGCTAAAAGAGGGCGAAACATTGTTTATTTGCATAGCTACAGCAGTCTAAACCCCTAGTATGATCTCAGCGCTGGCCAGTGTAGGCACGGAACCAGGAGGTGACTGAGGCAGCAGCAGAGGAGATCATGCCTCCAGCGTTTCCTACAGGCTGGGAGGCCTGCATGGCTGTACTCTGAGACAGATCCATAGGCTGAGAAGGGATATCACAGAAGCGAGGGCTAGGTACTGTTTCCCAGTCTGTACCCAAATCTGTCTCTTCGTCCGTCACCACCTCATCGCCACTCTCCTCTGCAGGACCTGCCGCTTCTGGCTCCACAAACTCCATTGAGTCTTCCAAATCTGCACTTACCTCGAACGGCCCGGTCCTTTACAAAGAAGACGGAGACAGGGGGAGGCGAAAGTAGGTGAAGGTACAGCATATAATTTAGAAATTCATAAACACAGAATCAAACATTTCTCTCTTGCTGTATTCAAATATTAGGTAGATGCAATAAAACTTGCTCTGTAAGAGAATTACCTGCCAAGGTTCTTGTTCTCTGGAGAGACCAGAAACATGATGTTCCTCAGAGTGTGGTGAGGATGAAGCAGCTCACTGTCCACATGCTGACAGAAACGAATGGATAAGCAAAGCATGAACAGAAATCCAACACTTGGCACAAAACGTCCGAGCTACTGAGAGAGAGCTATTCATTAGAGCATTACCTGGGAAAAACAAAGATGCAGGATGTTGGTGTTGAGCTTGTTGACAGCACGAGTAAATCTGTAACGGCTCAAATTATCACCACAGAACTCGCTGAAAGAAAAAAAGTTGCCATTCAGCTTGAAGAAAACTTTAATTTGCTAGATTTGAGATCCATGAGGTTTGTAATGAGTTACCTGTTGCACAGCTTTTTGGGTAGATTGACATCCAGAATATGAGACAGGATGTTGACAAGTTGAGTAGCATAGCACAGAGCTGCGCTAATGGTGTATGCCGGATTGATATGATCCAGCTCTAGTAATAAGCAACAACAAACATTTCAGCCACTCACACCACAAACTACCAGCAATTATTTCTATTACTCTCAATGTACTATGTTCATTATGAGCGTTATTATTTGACTAACCACTATTTTATTCATTTTTTGTGCATACATACAATTTGGACATAATGATTTAAAAACAGGTTTCACATTTTTTCATTGCTATCAGAACACACAGGTTCCTTATGAACTGATATTCGGAGTCATACTGAATGTGAACCTACACATTTCAAGAAATCGAGACAATCAGGGAAAAAAACTGGGCAATTTTAAACAACCAAATAAACAATACAAGTGATAGGTCACTGACTGCCATGGTAACTGCCTGTGATCTAAAGTATGTGGAAAAAGTATGCAGACATCAATTGTTTTCAGGTGTTTCAGCCACATCCACCTGCGAAGAGGTCAGTAAAATTCAGCACAAAGCTATAAAACCTCCACTAACACTGCCTACAGAAAGGCAAATACTGAAAAGCTCGGTAATTTTAATAATATGAGACTGATATGCCACACTGAGCAATGGACTGGTTCCAAATTGCCTCTGGAAGCAACATCAGCACAATATCTGTGCATCAGGAGCTTCACAAAATGTGTTTCCATGGCTGAGCAGCTTCCCACAGGCCTAAGATCACTATGTGCAATACCAAGGATTGGCTGGAATGGTGTAAAATGTGCTGCTGACGCACTGGGGAAAAGTGAAAACATGTTCCTACACATCTGCCAATCTGATGGGTGAATCTGGGTTAAATGGGAGCGAGGAGAACACTACCTACCAGATCACAGTGTGCCAATAGTAAAGTATGGTGGAGGACGGATGATGGTCTATCTATGGTTTTCATGGACTGGGCTTGGGCCCTTAGTTCCAATGAAATGTAATAGTATTGCTATGGCATACAAAAACATTATTGTACAGTCTGGAAAACTGCAGTCAAGTTTTCCAGTCTGGAAAAGGCCTTTTCCTCTTTCAATATAACAAATAATATCCATGAAGACATGGTTTGACAAATTTGGTTTGAAGAAGCTCCAGTAGCCTGCAGAGATTTTAGCATGAACTGCAAGCTAAGCCTTCTCCTCAAACATCAGTGCCTGTCCTAACAAACAATCTTTTGGCTGAATGAGTAAAAATTTCCTCAAGACACACTCAAAGATTTTGTGGAAAACCTTCCAAGAATGGCAGCTCCTCCTTTTAATGCCCATTGTTCTAAACAAACTCAGCAAGGTGTGATGGTCAGGGGGGTATTCCAGAAAGCAGGTTATGCTACATAACCGGGTAAGTTCAAGGGCAAGTTAGTGCAGAACTTACCCGGTTATGTAGCATAACCTGCCTTCTGGAATACCCCCCAGATGTCCACATACTTTTGAAAGGATATCTTAAAATAACAATAAGAGGAATTTGTTTACAGCAAAATTTGTACCTGGGCCAGAATGAGTGCTTTTCTCCTCTACCCAGCTGTAGTATGCAGAACAGTCTCCATTGCTTGGCAAAGTGACGTGGGGTCCAGTGATACTGATGCTTGTCTCTCCGTTCTGGTCATCCCAGATCCAGCGTCCAGACATGTAAGTTGTACGTCGGGCCTCAGCTAGCTCACTTACAGTACTAGATGTGAGGGCGAAGTCATATTCTGCCACAGCAGGATCAGCAGGGTCTCTGAGGGCATAAATAATATATAGTCCTAGAGGTTATAACCATAATGATGCACCTACACCACTACTTTTAAGTGGCTTCGCTATTTTGGGATGGATATGCGTCACATTTCTCTAGGCTTAGATAAACAGCCTAGGCTGGTGTTTTGCTGGTTTTAGGCAGCCATTGTAACTAAAGTCAACCAGAGAAAGATTGCTTGAGAATACTGAAGAATACTCACACAAACACATTAGATAAACACCATTCTTCTAACCTGCAGCCCTGCTTCTCCTCTTGTGTAAGGAAGATGTAGGTAGTGAGTTCCAGGATGTGATCCTTTCGCACGTCAGCCAGAACATCCAGTCTGCTCTGCAACTCTTTAGTCCTTTTATCCAGCAGCTTGCTCAAGTTCTCATTATGGCACTTTATCTTATCCCTCTTGCCCTGGTGCCGGCTAGCCCGACGCTGCAGCCTTTGGCCTTCTTCTTGGGAGCGGAGCAACAGATCTTTGCCTTAAAAAAGAGAGACAAGGCAAAGTGAGCTGAACATGTTTGCGCATTCTGACATAAAAGCAGAGTAAAACAGTATGACAGCAAGGCAGATGTGATCATTCAAGCAACATTTTCTAAACACTGACCACTCTTCACTTCTTCGTTCCCACTGCAGATTGCTTCTTTCAGCTGCTCAATTTTCATTTTGCATGACATGATTTTCCACTTCTATCAGAAACAAAAACACACAACTAACTGTAAGCTGTGGACAAATGCTCTCTTACTCATAGTCCCAACTTACAAAAAAGATAACTTACAAGCTGGTCTGCCTGGACCTTCTTGTCCATTGCTTTGATGACTCTAAGATGAAAAAATAGCAGATGTATATTCAATAAGAGGAGAAACATTATTATTACCATTGCAGTATTTACTATTACTATTGTCAGAGACATGAGAAACATTAGTGAAGATCATTTTGCAATAACCTTACGTTTGCTGAAGATTGTCTTTTTCATCTTTCATTTTCTGGAGCCTTTCTAGTTTTTCCGTGTATCTGTAAGGACACACGAATCATCTGAATGATGTTCATCAACAAATGTAGATTATAGATAGGTAGAAAGATAAACAGATGTATACATACACACACTTTCAGTTTATATATACACTTCACATTGATTACGAACAACCGACTGAGAACAGACAGAAAGACTGACATTTGCAGTCTTTTAAAACAGTATTTAGATTTACCCAGAGCAGAAAGTTAGGCCACACCTGGGTTTTCCAGATTTCACTTTAAGTGTCACTAAGCTAGCAGCAACTCGGCTAATATTAGAGACATGCTAACTGTTAGCAACTCACCTAAGTCCAGATACAACGTTCCTTTTTACTGTTCAAACACTAAAACGTTTTTTCTCAGCTGAAGTGTAGGCCCGGATGGACAAAATAAACACATACAAATACAACTCCCTTCTAGAAAGGCGTCTATAGACTTGTTTTGCCTGGATTAGCCGTTAGCTAGCATGAGCTAGCAAACAATACTGTTTACATAAAGAGCATGATTGGGCTCACAGCCTGCTACCCACTTCTGGTGGTTCAGACAGTCCTTTAACATGCCGTTGTGTCTGGGTGTCTAAAACGCGAAGAAAGAAGACTATAAGGTTAATATTATGAACTGAGCGCACCTTTCAGGGTTTCTACCATCGAAGTATACGAAATCCCCCGCCTGGATGCACCGGGCACAGGTGAGCCTGCGTCTGGCTGTGTTACAAAGGGGGCATCGCTCCACAGCAACGTACAGACCCTCCGCATCGTCCACAGACTCCACCACCAGAGAGCCCGGAGAGGCCAGGATGGCTGTGGGAGACTGTCGGACAGGTGCCCGGGCCGCTGCGACTCCCTCAGCCGTGTGCCTTGAGCCCACTACCCGGACCTCACTCTCCGGGGGACAAGCCATAACACAGCCCTGTGGTGTTCCTAATGGATTTATAACAGTGTGTTTCACGTCTTCTCAAAAAACATTGTTTATTATTTATACGCTAACGCTTTCTTCAGGGCTGGGCCCCCTCTTCCTCTCCCACCAGCAGCCCGGGACGGTGCTGCGCTGTTTGGCTTGGGTTCTCCGTACCACGTGACGGATGTTGTTTATGTTTGAGAGTCACGTGTTGGAAGCGGGGTGTTGTATTTCCAAAGCATGATTTCTGAGACAACCAGATACACAACATGGATAAAAGTATCGGGACACGCCTGTCTTTATTCAGGGTTTAGCTTGTGGAAAATATATGCATTTAACAAGATTAGCCTTGAAATATTTCCAGAACACTTGAGTGCATCCTTAGGTCACAGA
>JBBPCW010000001.1:26183195-26201525 GCA_037974425.1 Phenacogrammus interruptus
ACGGCGCCCGGGGAGCAGTGTGTGGGGACGGTACCTTGCTCAGGGTACCTCAGTGGTGCCTAGCAATCTTGGGAATCAAACCTGGACTTTCTGATCACAGGGCGAATGCCCTAACCACTAGGCTACCAACTGCTACAGTCTAAAATGTTTCTTAAAAGGTACTGCTATTCCTAAATGTAAAGAACATTTTTGACACTATATAAAACCATTTCTCCTAAGAGTTTAGTACAAAGACAGTTCTCTGAGGTCCTTTAGACTATTTGGTCCTATTATTTATATATGGAAAAGTATAAATAGGATACAATGTATTTTGAGTTGATCACATTCACATATGACCAAACAAATACTGTACTGTAAAGGTTAATGTGTCCTTGCATGTCCATGAAAACAAATATAACTCACTTCAGTAGCACACAGATTTATTCTAGCCTATTCCAACAGCAAGTCAAGTTTCCACTGCACTCTAAGACTGCAGGGATTAAGAAGTGTTACCAACACAGATTAAAGCAGGCACAGGAAGCCTTTGTTGAGCATTGAAATACAGGGGGTGCAGATTAACCCTCAGAAGATACATTTATTATCAGTGGTGATAAAAACATGCAGTAATCGGAATTCATTTGTCACTTATAGCTGATTGATATCCTACAGATGCTGGAGTCAACAGATCTTTCTGTTACTTCACATCAGTACATACATATATCTGGTGGTAATATGATGACTCTTTGTTTCTCTGTTTACTCTACATTATTAATTCCGTCTTCTACAACAACTGAGCACTTTCATACTTTCATATTTCCCTAAACATGACTCTAAAACATAAATCACAGTTTGAACTACTAAGGCAGTTTCAAGCAGCGTTCTCTGGGCTTTCTGTAAACCTAGACTTTGGAACAAGGCCGAAAAAGGTTTGTGCATGCTGATTTCAAAACAAGGCTTCTGTGCAGATCTTTACGCTGTGTAACAGCAGCACATGCAGCTACACACAAAACAATGAGGCACAGGAATTCCACTGTTTTTGGAGCAAGCTAGAGAAATAGCACACTGATCCAAACAGGAACCCCTCTCCAGCTCTGAACATGGTAGGATGTGGTAGAATGGTAGGAACAGTTCAACGTGTTGGAACACGATAGAATTACAGGTCTTCACAAAAAATCACTAGTGTGTGAGGCTTTTATATGTTAAAGAAAAAAATAATAAAAGCTCTTACCTTCTGTGCTGTCCGAAAATAGACACTTTTGTCAGCTCCACAGCTGATCATTCTGATTTTGCCATCATTTGCTAGGGACAGGGGGGAAACAGAGAAGAGTTACACTGGTATTATGAGTCCATTCTTCATGAATTAAATGATCTGGTGAGCCCTCATCATTAGTGAGACCAGCCGTGCATGTCAGGCTATAAAAAAGCAAATATTCAACCACACAGAGGTCTGAATAGATTATATATCTCAAATTTTATTGGTATCTGATTCACTTCGATTCACTTCAAAATTGTAAAAATAATATACACAGGTGAAGTGAGTAACCTGAGTTGTCTTGTTACAGTGACAACCACCACGGAGTGGGATATATTAGGCATTGGGTGAACAGTTGAAAGTTGATGTGTTGAAAGCAGGAAAAACAGGCAAGTGTACAGATCTGGCAAGGCCAAATTGTGATGGTCGTTCAAAGTGTTTCTGGTTAGTACCCTCCAAAAGTGGTCCAGAGAATGACAACCAGTGATTTGGGGACAGAACCATGGGTGCCCAAAGCTCTGACTGAAGACTAGCCTCTCTGGTGCGATCCCATAGAAAAGCTAGACTAGATTTCCTAATGACAGTGGATTCTTTTAGCAGCAAAATACTTCCTGCCACACTGCATAAACTGTTTGAGGAATTTAACAAATAGCATAAGGAGTTAGCTTGACCTCCAAATTGGTCTATTGCTGGACAACCTACTCAGATCATTGGAGACCCCACCATGTAACTTACAAGACATGAAAAACGAACATGAATTTTTACATGCTTACCAGCAAAACGAACTGCAGTGATGGAGGAGGAGTGTTCGTCCAGTGTCTGCAAGAGGCTATACTCCCGTTCAGCATCCAGAACATGGATCAGCCTATCTCTGCTTGCTGTGGCCAGCAGTCTCAAGCCTAAAGAGATCACACAGCCATTAAAAACACTGCATAACTGACGCAAAACCAGCTAAAAACAACTAAAACATGTTTATACGGGGCAGCAAACCCAAGTATCATCATTTACAACAGAACAATATATGAAGACAAACTTCATAGCACCTAAATAGTTTCTACAACTCATTCACATGTATACGAAATACCATGGGTAAGAAAAACACTATGATATTTAATGGAATGTGCCTCCAACTGTAATACTCTGATGACAAAACAATCTATTACAGAAGCGTATTGCAGCAATGAGCATTCATCTCAATAAAGCTCCTTTAAAAATGAATGTTTCTCATAATGTTCTAATACCTTTACAACAATCATGAATGTAATATTCTTCAATGAGCTCATTTAAATCCAATTCAAGGGCTGCCCATTGGGACAGCAGATTGCGAATGTCATTTGGACTAGAGCAATGTACTCCACATGCGAATCGTTTTCAAAGTCTTATCCAGAGTGAGCAGCCGCATAATGGCAGAAAACGAGGCACCTACTCGACAGACTAATAATTTTGAAATAGAAAACAGGTTTAGGAGTTGTCAGTCAATGCCCTGAAATATTAAATACTTCAATGGCACTGGTGTTTGGTGATTCAGGGGTTAATGTATAAGCTGAAAGGAAATGTGATCTCACACTTGGCTCTTCAGCTCTAGCGACTGGTGTCAATGGGATGAGGGCATTAGCAACAGAAAATATGATAATGCCCCAAAGCCTGTGAGAAGCATATGCGTGGAAGAGAAAGGGTGAGAAATAGAGGGAGCGTGAACGAGAGAAAGAGAGGGTAAGTGTGTGTGTAAGCACAGATGTGCTGGCTCTCAGCGGGGCTAGATGTCGACACTATCTCTCCCTGAGCTGGAACTACACCTCCAACTAGGACAACATATGCTGCAACCTACTTTACCCTGGAGTTGGAATAAAAATAAAATGTAGTTATAAATCACACTGACTGCACTTTTGAGAATTTTTGTTAACTCATACAGTCACGAGGATTCCACAGAGATTGTGTTACACCAGTCGTTCCTTTTACCTCCGTCTACTCACTCTCAACTAACTTCCTCACTGTTTGAAGTTTAATGGCAGACAGTAAGTATTTTGTCACCCTGATAAGTCCAGTTAAATATACATAAGCCTACATGTTAAGGCAGTTTTAATAGGGGAGATATCATTAGCTAGTGCCATATGTGTGAGCTAGAGGCAGCAACCAGTGTTGGGCTGAAGGGCATCTGCTATGCATCTGAGCAGGATCAGCAGTTTCTCCAGGGTTTGAACACTGTATGCTGAGCTACAGTCAACAATGAAGCTCTTTGCTGGTCCTCTGGAAAAACTCCCTGCAGGCACTCACCCGTTTCAGGCTTTGAATATTCCAGACACAGGATCTCAGAGTCGTGGGCCTGCACATTCAAAATCTCCTCCATGCTCTGTAGCTCATGGATCCTGGAACAATACAACCAATAAAGCACCCTTAACATCTTCAACAGCTTTCCAGGTTGTCCATTTTTCGGCCTTGCACCTCGATACATTGATACATTCACTTTTTCACACTCATCAGTAGCACTTACTGGCTTTTCCATACATCAATTAGTTCAGCCAAAATGTCCCAGTTTTAGCTCTCCACACTATATGTCACCCCAGAGGGGCCGGCATACCCATGTGACCCTGCATGCTTGTGTGATTTTAGTGTTAACTGAGCACCCAATTAATTACAAACACACTGTGCTCTTTCCTTTAAAACCTCAGTGGTTCAATTATCCTAAATCAATTAGTACACAGATGCTAAGAAGTAACTCCCCCAGGATCGAACCTCAGTGTTCCATTGCGGTCCCCCGATGCCAAGTGCTGCCCGTCTGGACTGACACACATGGTCCTAATGCCTGTCCTGTTCTCTGAGGTCTGTGGATCTGCCTTTTCCGAGTTGCTAGAGATGATACAGTCTGTATCCAGCAGGGCTGTGAGGTTATCGTCCATGTAAATAATCTTCTGGACGTCCTTCATACAGCATATATTTATATATCAAAATAAGTGGAGAGAGAAATAGAGAGATATATTTAGTGAAACGTAGTGGTCATGACACATTTATAAGCTGATCTTTTGAATAGTTGTGGAACTGACGGTGCTGATGGCGTTGCGGTTGAGTGTGGCACTGTGTGTGTCAATGTTCCACAGACGAATCGTGTTGTCTGAAGAGCAGCTGAGGAAAGATCCTGAAGACAGGCAGATCTGCTCCCCCTCACTGTTCTCCGGGTACATCTGAGGAAAAAAAAGAGGTTACACATACACCTATTCATGCCAGGCATTGTAACGGCGTGGTCAGTGGCTGGTGAAAGCCACTGCTTTTGAGTTGTTTTTTTCTTGGTTCAGTTTGTTCATGTTTCCCCTATGTGTCTGTTCTCGTTCTGGTTTTGCTGTGTGCCTGTTCTTGTCCTGACTCTTATTTTGATATGTGTTCTGGGTTTTGATTTTGTCACGTGTCCTTGTGTTTCACCTGTCCTGTGTTTCCCTGCTAAGTATTTAAGTCTGTATATGTTTCAGTTCATTCTCATGTGTTCATCGCCTCTTTTACCCTGTCTGAAGCCTGCATCTGTTTTGTTTTCTTGGTGGCCCACGTGCCCATTTGTTTTGTTTATATCATTAATAAATCACGAAGCATGGAATCTTGGCGTTCTGTCTCTCCCTGCAAACCCCGAGGTAAATCACGAGGGCCAGGCATGTTCATTCAAGTTTATAATGTGGTCTACAAAAGGTCATCATTTATCACGTAAACAGAGCTACAACTTGTACATGTAGATGTTACACAGTGAGGCACAAAATGAGTTTTCCATGAGGATAAGCAAATAACAAATAAAGATATAAATAATTGAAATCAAAAACGCATCGGGAAAAACTTGCCTAACCCCCAGTGTCCACTTTGCATGCTGTCCAAAACCATATATACAGAGGTGGGTTCACTAATTTATGGCTACATTAATTCATCTCACACAATCCCTCTTAATAATGCAGACATGGAAAGGATGTTTTGTCTTCCCAATAAACAAGAATATGCACACAGCAAAAGACTACATGTACTGATTACAGTCCTGTAATTAAATTCATGTAAATTATTAAATAGCAAATGTTAAATCTGACAGTTAAACTGGGAAATTGTGTTTTAAACCCAAAACGCACATTGTGTGGGCTAAATATGAAACCCACCAGCCTACACCAGCACTTTCTATAAGCCAAAATCACAACATAAATAACATTATTTCCTCTGTTATGAACCAAGTTTTCATTCTACACTAGTACAAAGCTGACTATTTAAATGACAAAACTCAAAAGAAGTCCAACATCAAAAGGATCAAGTGGCTACTTAGCACATGCATAATTATGCTATGACATTTGGTACATTCAAATACAGCATGAGTGCACCTAACTAAAATGCAGATTGTGTTAGAAGCAAAAACAATGAGTTCTGATTTTAGTTGGTTTCAATCATGCATTCCTTGTAATTCTCATCAAATGGCCTAATGTGTTTTCACTGGTTAATTGTTAACCTTTAAAGGATAAATAAAGGAATAACCAAACTGCATGATTTTTAGCTGTATAATAATGGTAACTGTTACGATCACTAATTATCAACACCAGGCTCTACTGCAATTTCACATATTTGGTAATCCTAATTGGTGCCACAAGAGAGATATACTGAGCTTCCTACCTCCACACTCCACACACATGATGAATGGTAAAGGGCAGAGTAGACCTTGCCCACTTTTCGGAGGTCACGGGTATCCCACACATACAGACTATGATCGTTGTAAACACAAGACAGCCACCGGTTGGTAGAGTCATAGGTCACAGCCACTGTGTCAGGGTACCGGGCATCCTTGTCGAAGGCAAAGAAGTGGCTGGTGGAAAGAGACGAGGATTAGTTTTGAGGAGAAGCAGGGTTTAAGAGTCGATTCTCTGTAAAACCCTTAGAATAACCAACTTTAAGCACTGATGTTAACTTTTGGCTTGCACAATGGAAATGGTGTTTCCGCAGGAATTCTGTGGTCACTTTTTGGTCAGCTTTTGTTCATATACTGCAAAGACTGTAATGCGGACCTGACAAACCCTAATCCTGCAGCTGAAAGACACTCAGCAAAGCAAGACTAAAGTCTCAGTAATATTAAACACACACACAAAAGTGTCACACACAAAAGAGTACCTAGTTCAAGATTTGAATAGAGATAATGCTTCTTGGTATTCACAGACTGCAAACAGGACATACGAGGTTAAAATAATAGTCTCCCCGACACCCAGGATTTTCTGTGCATATTTATGAGGAGCATGCTAAGCAGCTCTGCAAGCCTCTGACACAGAGTCAGTTTGAAGGTCTCCAAAGGGAAAACCACAGAATGCTGAACATGTGACAAGGTCAGGCTGCTCTGACAGCCCACACACACCCTGCATGAACTCAAAAATGGTAGGAAACGCTGCCAACATTGTTTGGTACAATCTGCATATGTATGACAGTGGCTCAGAAACAAATACCAAAAACCCCACACTGACCCAACTTTCTGTAAACAATGAAAGTATTAATACCATTCTGTTGACTCTGATTATTGAACACTGTCTGTGTATTAAACAGAGAGTACTCCAGGAGATGGTTTTGCATCTGAACATCCATGTAAATTCCAGTATCTTACTGTCCTGGCCTGAACTAACAACAGTTAGAGAGAATATGTCACATCACACATACTATGGCGAACAATTTTCTTAAGACTCTGTATGTAGAATATTGAGTCGTCAGTATCCTCCTTGAACCTCAAGTCACAAGATTGTAGAGTGGGAGTAACAAATTCTTGCTCACCTGGCCTCCGTGACAGTGGCTATGTCAGTGCCAAGGCTGTGTGGGCGTGGAAGAGTGCAGATAAAGTGCAGATTGACTGGGCTGAAGGCTCGTACTGTTCCATCAGCACATCCACAGAATATCAGCTCCTCCGTCACAGACAGGGAGGTGGCCAGACCAGTCTGAAAGAGCAGCACAAAGCAATAGAATGTTAGCCGTTAAGGACAGGAAACAGCAGACGCAAGGAATGCCAGAGGAACACCGATGCATCATCACCCTTTAGAGCTTGGCACCTTTGTCCATTAAGTAAAAGATTCCGCATTTGTGTAAAAGAGCTTCCGCAGTGTAATTCCCCAGAGCAGTGAAAAGGAAATCTTAAAACAATGTACATTTATCTTACCTTGAAAAGCAAGGTCTTAGTTTTGCATAAATATGTCCTGTCAAATTTGGTATTTTATTTATTCTTTTTCACTGTAGAAATGTTGTTCTATCTTCCCAATTGCTAATGAAATGTGTGACGACGTAGTGCTTGAGCCCTCTTTCACCATCAGTAAATAAATCAGGGATGGAGGAAATACAGAAAATAAAGTGGGGCACAGTCTGGCCTGTTTTCTGGTTCAGAAGGGTTTAAAAGCTAACATATTCTGTCCTATTAATGCACAGATGCACTGATGTCTTTCTAGACTTATGGGGGAGTGATTGAACGGCTAAGATTCTCCATGTGAGCAAAAGTAGTTTTGACTTCAGAACCAGCTCAGAAAGAAGAAAGAATCCCAGGATTAGATTAGATGTCCTTGATACAAAGAACCAAAAAAGGGTGTTAGAGGTAAAGAGGCGTTTTCTTGATTTCTTAGAGTTTAGCAGATCTTCGTGCATTTTTGGACAATCAAAGCACAGCATGGCATGGAATGTGACACTCTCACAGTTAATGAAGTTTTAGACAGAGAGCCTTTTGTCTCGCTCTCTTTCTCATGCACACATATATACCCACACACACTTTTTGTCTGTGCAGTGAACAGGGGCTGCTGCACAGCCCAGACAGTGCGAGCTCCCACCTGCTTGAAGCGTGACCCAGTTTGCGTGAGGTTATGACGGTGAGGCGGATCTAAATTATCTGTGAATTCATTGTTTGTTTCAGGTCCACCCAGTCCACTGCTCAAGCCTACAGCTCCCTCATCACACTAACTCAAACATCCACTGAGGGAATCAGCCCTTTTTTATTGCTTTCAGCTGCACATTTGCTTCACAATAATGCCATTCTGTTAGACTGGAAACAGAGAGAGTCTATTGAAATAACATGTGAGGCAAAAATAATAGAGATGCCTAAAAACTGGTCCAAAATGGTTTCTTTTGTTTTTCCACTGGTCTATTCTGGCACAGCAACACAGCAACCAGATATAGGTAACACCTCGTAAGTGCTTCTCCCATTTGTCAATTTGAAGACAAATCAAGGTTATAATAAATGTAGTATATCAATGATTGCATCACTAAGGATGCATTAATGAATGCAGAAATGTGAGCATGTGAGCAGTAAACACAGTGCGACTGACACAAAGCAATGTGAACACAGCCGTGAATCTGGGTTCAGTAATGAAGGAATGTCTGGGCTCAGATTAGTATGATCACGATGAAGAGACACATGGGTCAGACACACCCAGCAGGGTGAATGAATGGCCACAAGTGTGGTCAGTTCAGGGGTCCTTAAGCTTTCAAGATGATAAGTGAACTTGGATGGTGCAGCCCTGATAAACAACTTACTGCGATACTGTCGTTTTTCTGGGCAGTGTAAGAGGGGGAGAAGCAGAACAGACTAATATCAGACAGTAGCATGGATATTTAACACATGCACACACATCACAGCTTACAGCTGTTTAGATTAAAAAAAGCCCCCAAAAGACAGCAGGGTCTTCTCTCCTCTCAGGATAGCACAGATATATGGACAGAGACAAGAAGCACAAAAATAACACAAACAAAGAGCCAGTCAAAGATATTTTCAGCTGTTACTACAAAAGAAAGGGTTTTCTAAGATCAGTGAACAGACTCATACTGCGAACTTTCATGCCTTACAAAGACTGCAGCATGAAAACATATTTTTATACAAAGGATCACCTGGCAGACACAAGCTGTAGTATTCACTCACCCTGAGCTCCACCCACTTATCCAACAGTCTCTTGTCGTTGAACTCGCACAGCAGGCCTGAGGAGGTGATGCAGAATGTGCTGTCAGCCTTCCGGCCCTTTCCACAGGCTACATCAGTGAAGAAATTATTCCTGAGCTCTCCCAATAGCCCAGAACGGCCCAGTAACGGCACTGTGGCGTTGACCTGTGTGTGATGACAGGGCTCTTTTTAGGGTTTGTTGAAGTGATAGTTTTATTATAAATGTATGCCTATAGTTCATATTGCTAACACCAAAGAAAAAAGCAGAGCGCAGTAAGTAAACAATACAAAGAAGAGCACTCATGACGAGCTAAAGGTCATTAGCTGTGTACCTTGGAGGACTTTGTGTGGTCCAGGTACCAGAACTTCACATGCCTGTTCCCTGCTGTGACGAAGTAGGAGCTGTCATCAGAAAACGACACCGCCGTGACTTTACTTGACACTTTGTTGGCAGCCACCACCACATTTTTCTGGAAGGATCATAAAAAGAAATGTTGCAACATGGCAACACCGGACAGGGGGCCTATTTCAGGCAAACATTTCAAATACTGGGCCTAATCTGGACAAGGCCTTTTATGGCTCCTGAATCTGTGAATAAACCTCTCGGGGTTATGTGAGGTAAGAATGCCACGCACCTTCCAGGCCCAGACATTCACAATCATGTCATGCTGGTAGCCCACGCTGACGATGTACTTGCTGTTGGGGGAGAAGGCCACACAGGCCACACCGTACTTATGCTCCTGCAGCTCTGCAACCTGAGTCCTCTCCACCACGTCCCAAACACGCACCGCAGGCATATGACCACTCTACACAGACAGATAGAGGGTAGGAAGAGTCAGGAAGAGATGGGAACGAGTGAAGGAACAGAAAGAGAGAGAGTAAGAAACAGAGGAGAATTTACATTTTAAATATACAGTGGTACCTTGACTTACGAGTGTAGCAACTTAGGAGTTTTTTGAGATACGAGCCATCTCTCATCTCTCTTTAAGTTGAGAGCTAAAATTCAGGTTACAAGCTTTTGTGCTTGCAGTTATTTTGCAAAGGTTCATTTATCCATGTGTCTAAAGAGTAAGTGTGAAGGACAATGATGTGAAGAAGAAGCAGATGATGTGCACTGAATTAAAGAAATAAATTAGAAAAACATGACTAATGTGTGCATGTAGTCGACTTGGCGAATCAAAATATTTTCTACGTCTATCCATGAAAACATGGAGAAGCTGCTGACGGTGTGGTTGACGGAGAAGCAGCTCGCAAGAGATCCCGTAATAGAGGTGATAATATGCGAGAAGAGCTGTTTACGCCGATTTGCTGCAGCAGACCCAGGCACTTCTGCAAACAAGGCAGCGGGCGAGCTGTTTAAAGCCAGTCGGGGGTGGTTCAAGAATTTAAAAAAGAGGACAAATGCAAATGCTGTACATTATACTTAATAAAACCAGTTTATTGCAGCACATTCGGTTGTATGATGTTTTTATACAATATTCATTATTTATAGGAAAAATTGATTTGACATTCAAATAATTTGAGTTACAAGCTCCGTCATGGAACAAATTAAACTCGTATGTAAGGTACCACTACTTTTAATTACATTTATCCAGAAAACAGAATGACTAATCAAACAAACTCAAACACTCAAAGAGACATGAATGATTTGGGGACCATTTCAATCAAGGTTGGTTTGGCTTCCAATTAATTCCTGTCAAATTCTGGCATTAGGTTAATTTGTACTTTGCTCCCTTCTTCTACTGAAAGGTGAAGTAAAACTTCAGTCTAGTTATTATACAAGTTATGCAACTCATTCAGAAACAGATCAAGAACAGTAAGTACGCATGGCCATGAGAGGATTTACTGTAGGCGCTCTGTGATGACTGTACTAAAACCTCCAGCAGCCGTGTGATTATCATTCAAGACTGCTTCCCCTTAACACAGAGGCAATCCAACTCAGCATAGAGTCATCCTGCCTCAGAGAGGATCAGCTGAGGTCAGCTGTGCTACGTCCTGATCAGTTTCTTGTGCAGCGGACAGCAGGAACGCACCACGCTGTGCAGTTTCCCGAATTGCCAGCGTGCAAAAAGTCTTCCAAATCATACTGCTTGTAGGAGGTGCCCAGCAAATATTGTGCGAATATGCTGAAGAGATTATAGAATATGCAGTGTACTGCTACCACAGCAAGACATTAAGTTAAGACTTGTTCAACATTAACTGTTTGTGTAAAATACATTAAAGAATTAAAACAAGTGACAACAAACTGCATCTGCAAAAAACACACACTTGTAATAATGATAATAATAATTGTTATTAAACAGTAAATATAATTTTTGAGAAGCTTCTGCTTCGGATATTGTAGCACAGAGTTAAGTCACTTTACCACATCACTTTCCATGCTGTCATAGAGGAATGTCTATTCCTCTATATCTGTCTGCCTTGGGGAACGAATGACAGAAAAGTCACTCATAACATAATCTGAAGTGAATCAGATGTTCAGGCCAAAAACACCCCAAAATGAATGGAGGTGAATGAAGAGCTTGTCTTAAATGGCCCTTAGGAATTCACTTCCGCGCAAGGTCCAAACAAACAGCAGACAAATTTATTATTACGTTACATTTTCTATAGAAAATGACTTAAGCCAGGCAATCATTTAGGATGTAACACTTCCTTTGATTTCAATTTACTGGATTTTAGCAAATTAACATGAGAATTTGAGCAAATAATGTTATACTGGAACTTAATAAAATGCTTAAGGAAAATCACAGGAAATGTGCTAGTGTGTTTCGGAGTGTGAGCTTGAGGTATCAGTTTGGATGTAAAGAAATCAGAATCAGGAACACTGATTGCTGCACCTCTGTTTGATACTTACTCTGTCCGAGCATTTAACAAGTGACAATCATATCTGCACAAGGAGGGTCACACAGTATCATATAGCACAGAGCCCAAGGGTGGAATGAAACAGCTGTATTGTGTTGCCGCAGCAGTTTATTTTCATATTTCTCCACCTGTAGTAGCTTTATCTGACAGATAAAAGGTGCAGAGCTGGTTTAGAGTGACTCATGTTTCATGAAATGGTGCTGTGACACAACCTTCAAAATGACTGCCAAAACTCAATCTATTTCCAGACCAAAATCACCCCAAAAATAATGGAGGTTAATAACAGGCTTCACTAAAATGGTCCTCCTGGATCCTCTCAGTTCACTTCTGGTTGCACGCTTTGCAAGTTTAGTTCTGGGGGGCCTGGGCTACCCTCAGTTAGAGTAAGGGTTAGCCGCAGACAGACAACCCCACACTGTGATCCTTCTGCTCCTGGTTTTCCTATTATGCTTGTCCTTTCATTCTCTCTCTCTCTCTCTCTCTGCTACTTCTCTCCGGCTGTATTTTTTATAACCCCCCAACCCCCCACATACACTCTTCTCTCTGTCCTCTTTTCACCTCCTCCTGACAGGAGACAGTGTGTGTATGTGTGTGGGTGTGTAGGCTGGCACCATGCTGCCTGTTGCCACAGCAACCGGGTAAGCACACACTCTTACATCGTTTTCACATGCGCTGGAGGCAGAGGCTCCTCCTGAACGGAAGGGATTAGTTGTGCTCACCACTGAAGTCTTGTGCAGTGTGTGTATGGATCAGTGGATTAGGGTGGCACACAGCTCGCTCCTCCCTCGTGTTCAGCCATGCTAACTGCAGCCAAAAGGCTCAGAGCGCACCCCATGTACTGAGGGTTCGCACTGAAGCCTCTGATTTGGAACAGTTACAAGCCCTACGGTGCACATGTGCATGCAGACAATCTGGTGTTTAGCTTAAATCATCAACGTCTACATTTATTCTTTTATTATATAGGTGTGTCCTGTTGGCTACGCTAGGCTTTTGATCAGAGTGGAACATTTTACCTCCATGTTACTTAAAGTGATAATTCACCAAAAGAATCAACTTTAAACAATTTACACAAGAAAAAATGAGGTCAACTGGTCAAAAATGAGGCTAATAGAGCTAAGAGGGAACTTTCATATCCCATTAAAAGACTTGCTTATGTGGTTTCTGACACTGCATGACATATTGTTACCTATAAAAAGAATTGAAAAAATAGAGCTTCAGGACTGTTGCTACTGGAGCTTCTAGCTATGTAACATACTATTGCCCACTTATATTATAAAGCCCAGTATTGGTTTGCTGAAACTAACAAACTTTAAAGATTAACACATCACTGAATTCTCCAAAAAGCTTTCAGTTTTTGCTTTAAAAATGTTACCAGGAATCCAGAGATTTAAAGGCACTTGATACTAGGAGTACACAGTCAAAACCGGCCTCAGAATTAATCAGAATTGGTTGCTTATACAGTCATATTTAGATTTTGGCTAATTTTCAAATTTATATAAAGTGAGCCAGGTAGACACACTCACATGAATTTAAACCAATCACATGGATTGTCACCTCATAGTGTTATACAGGCACTTAATAAAATGCTTAAAAAGTCATAGGAAAGTCATAGTCATAGTGTGTCTTTCGGAGTGTGAGCTTGAGGTATCACACTAGCACATGGATGTAAAGAAGTCAGCAACACTGATTGCTGCACCTCTGTTTGATACTTATTCTTTCCAAAATCTACAAATGACAATCATATCTGTACAAGAACAATCAGACAGTATCATATAGCACAGAGCCCAAGGGTAGGATGAAACAGCTGTATTGTGTTGCCGCTGCAGTTTTTTCACATTTCTCCACCTGCAGTGGCTTTATCTGACAGATAAACGGTGCAGATCTGGTTCAAGGCAACTCATGTTTTGTGACATGGAGCTGTGACACAACCTTACACTTCCAAATGGCTACAAAAACTCACCTCGCCTGTGACCACATATTTGCCGTCTGGTGAGAAAGCTAGAGTGGTGATGGTTTTCCTGAGTTGAAAGAAAAGAGAGGGAAGTGTTTTAGTTATTTTGCTGAAGTGAATGCTTCCTGTCTGCTTAAGAGGCTTCCTGCCTGTTTGGCTGGCGCTCATTACCACAGTGGCAGTGACTCACTGTGTGATCAATTTCATGGACATGCCTTCACAACGTCAGCTAGAAACAAACGCTACTGAAACAATTAGATCCCCTTTGAGCAACATCTGAATGGTGAACAAAAGAGAGCTTTTATAACAATAAACTTAGGATGTAAGCTTTTTAGTTCTAAATGTCGAGCTGAATACAGCCATAAGGAATGAGCCCTTGAGCTAAATGTTGAAACATGTTGAATCTTGACTGTACACAGTTAATCACCTCCTTTAGTAAAAAGGTCATAACGATATTTGGAAAGAGGTCACATTCCAATAAGGTTTGTCAAATCACTGCCTGCATTTGACTAAATCCTTGTGAAACACACCTTCCTTCTTAAAGTGGCAATGACAATCAACATAAGGAATAATGGAGAAGGATGAATAAACTGTAGTTCATCTGCTCATAACAATATATAATTATCACTTATCTGCTGTCAGTTTGTATATTATCATGTGGCATTTGTTTGTAGTAACTACAAGTTTAGACCTGTTTTAATATAATTAGAGGGACATAACTGGTGTGGAATATAGAGCCTGATTCACAGTATCACTGATTACTCCAAACAAACCTTCGGTTTAATCCACTTTATATTATGTTTATGTTTAGTGGCCTTTACAAGAGACATTGTCACAAACCAGGCCTTCCAAAAATCATGCTCTATATTGAGTAAGCTGTCTGCAAATAAGGTAGTTGATATAATTGAAACTGGAAGACTTACTTTGAACTGTTGAGAATGTGATACTGTTTGTTCTTCCTGGGGTTCAGAAGCACCACCACACACCTACAGCAGAGAGGATAAACAGTCATGAACATTACAGAGCTCTCAATGCAAAAATGCTGCAAGATGCATCATATAACACATTGTAAATACACTAGAGTATGGCAAACAAAGTAGTGATGTGTAAATAAGCAAAGTATCACAAATATTAAATCTAGAAGTCACATTGTGTTTGGCCACATACTGAGAGAGTCGAACAGTTTCACAAAACAATTAATTAAATCATTGAAGTGTGTTTATCATCCTTAAAAGTGTTTCCACAGTTTCCAGTATAATCAAGCATGATTAGCTACACAAAAAAATAACAGCTCTTCTATGAACATATACACACACATAGAGGCGCACTTGCACACACACATGGCAAAGGTGAAAAGATTCTGTGGTGTTCATCTGCCATTAACACAATAACATCCAGTTCACCTGTTCCTCAATCCACATATTTTTCTAAAATGTGACGACATACATTATGGACAATTACTTTTCTTTTACTTCTAATATCTGGTGAAACTGCATTGTCTGAATATATAGTCTTTGAAACAATGGGTACCAATGAGCTACACACTCTAGCACCCCTTCTGCCTCACACCACTTGTGCTGTTACATTCATTTTACTGTAAGTAAAATTAATGCTGAAGTACAAAACAATATTCGACATTCAGCAGTACTTTACAGAATTTTTGTAAAGTTTTATGTTTTTACACGTACTGTATGGTCGCAGCTGATCCAGACACTGAAATGTAGTACCTCAACCTTGATCCGACACAATCCCACACAAACCCATAACACTGTTTGAAGATCTTACAGGAGCATTGTGTAAACAGCAATCATTCACAGTTCACTAATAAAACAATGCAACCCTGCCAATAAACACACACACACACAGAACCACACACACACACACACACACACACAGAGAAACACAAAGAAACACATAGATATACACACAGATACCGATGTTAGAGGACATACAGGTATAAAAATATCTATTCGTCTCTTTTTAAATTTTGTTCATCCGCCCCTCCCCCTCCCTGAACACATCTCCAGATATTTAGAAGAACTTGCACCCCACCCCCAACTCCACACATCTCCTGATATCACTCCAACAGTGTTTAAATTACGAAGAGGAGGTAAGAACGTGTGCATGTGGATGAACACCCTCCATTTAAAGTGTGTTAATTGGTTCACATGATTCCCTTTCCACATCTTGTTATCCTCATCAACCACTTCATTTTATTTTAAGAAACCCTCATGATTTTAGGAGGCAGGGGCTCTTCCAATATAAAGCAGACTGCATAAACAGTCCTAAAAGCCCTGATCTTCACCAAATTATTAAATTACACAGACTCTCCGTTATGGGCTGAATTATGCACTTGCACACGACTTACACTTTACAAATTAAACTTTGTTCATAGATAGATAAAAGAATACGACATTAGCCTTCCAGGACCAATGATGGACGCCTCAATCTAAAAGTAGTTTTTTCATACACCCTATTACCCACAAAATGTAAGTGTGTGCACTTTCAGGCTACATTTGTTAGAGGACTGCACTGGATTCATTATTTTTTCTCTCCAAAATACCATTCATCCATCAATACCATTTTGCCTTCTCTAGAAATAACTACCAGCCCATACCCTCATTGTTTTACACACAGACAAAGAAACCCCACAAAGTGACATGCAGGATGCTTTAATTCTGTGGGATCTCTGTGATTCAATCTCTACACATAACACACAGATACACTAGTAAAGCGCAGTAACATGGAGATATTGACTTGGTATTCTGCCTACAGGTGAAGAAACAGTATAAACTCATTTACTTTTAAGGGAAACTATGTGCTACAGGCATCTTTAATAATGTGACTTTATGCACCAAAAACAAGTCATATAATTATAATTATATAATTATAATTATAATCTTATGATACGAGCTGCAACTCATTCTGCATTTGCTGTCATAAAGACGTTAGGCTATATTCAATTCCTCAAGCCCCAGTTAATCTTGTTGCTTAAATTGACTGATTTATTTTCTTAACAATGAAAAATGTCTGTGTTTTTTGTATTTGGAAATAAGATGGTAATAAAGCTGTAACATCATTGTTTTTGTTTGCTTTCAATCACTATTATATTTTTTAAATGTTGTTATTATTTACTGTGAACGTATTGGTACAGGGGTAAAAAGGCCAGGGGTAAATTTCCTGTCACGCAGATTTTGGACTATACAGCTGCGTGTCAGCAGTGCAGGACTAATACTAAAGGCATTTCTGAGGAGGATGAGGTGATGCATCAATAACATGTTACTCATTTCCCCAGAAGCCTGAGGTCAGGCAGTCTTCCACTTGCCCCTACGCTTATCAGTGAGGAAGGAGTTCCAGAGAAACGGGGACTCCATAGACGAGTAATACCATTAGTGGATTTCTAGGGCTATTTGGGCTATTAACAGGGCTGTGATCCCTGAAGGAGATGGACATGTGTGCACACTCACGGCAACATGACTCGTGCACATAGGGAAGAGGGGGAGCACAGCTCGCATCGCATCAAAGACATGACCAGAGGTGAATCAGAAAAAAAAGGATAATTTTGTGCAAGAAAAATTTATTACAAAGACACACATACACAGCCCACACCTCTTGCTGCCTGAAACACAACATTCTCAGAAACGGTATCTCTATTTTATTTTATTGTGCCCATCTCTGACAAAACCTGCATTAGCAGAACTCAACTGAACACAATGAACATACAGTCTGTGTTAAATATCACACTACTTAAATAGTGCCAAGCTTAACTAGACACACAGAAAACACGCAGCTTACAATACAACCCACAACGTGTTGTTTTTAACACATCTGTTTTGAGCGTACAGTAAGCAAACGGAGAAGTTGCTGTTTCACACAAAATTTAACACAGAACAACCGCAGAATGCATAGCAGGGCGAAAGGAACACAGACAGCATTCTTTCTGTCTCACATATTAAGTTTTGGCTTAATTAAATCTTTTTTAAAAATGCAAGTGAATAGTTTTGCATGGATTTGCATGATTAGTCCTCTGTGTTTTAAGGGGCACTAAAAGGAAATCCCATTCCCTCATGGAAAATAACTGCTAACTCAAAAAGTTAAGGCTACACTAGATCTTTCAAAAGGGAACTACATGTCATTTTTTCCTTTCTTCAAACAATTTGGGGCATCAAAAACCAAACATGGGACAATGTGCATCATGGTTAATTTATGTTTTTTACACAAATGGTTGCAACTAATACAGACACTTAAATGTAATATTGCAACCTTGATCTGACAAAATCCCACACAAACCATTTACACTGTTTGAAGATCTTACAGGAGCACTGTGTAAACAGCAATCATTCACAGTTCACTAATAAAACAATGCAACCCTGCCAATAAACACACACA
>JBBPCW010000001.1:26207685-26225059 GCA_037974425.1 Phenacogrammus interruptus
TAGTTAAGCTTAATTCAATGTAGAGTAACTGATAGCTTAGCTCACTACATTTTCTAAGTAGCTTGCCCAACACTGCAAATAACCATAGGAACTACAGAGTTACAGTAAAGTGTGACACCAGGAAACAACACTCAACACAGTGGTCAGGAGAGCCTTTGAAAACAAAAACAGTTTAAGCTTCCAGTGGGAAAGAATCAGAGGGGGTGTTTGTGAATAACAGCTGCAGAGTCTCTGTTGATTGCTCCTTGCACACATTTCCATGTGCTCTATGCCTGTCCAGAGCAGTCTATGGTCAGATGTCTACACCAACTGGTAACTTGGCTTAATCTGCAAGACTGCTGACTTAAGAGGTCCCTTGTGACGGCTGTGTTATCTAGCTTAAGCTATAATACATACTGTTTTGAACCATCTGACTCAAAACAAGTTTAGGTTTTAAACAAGGAGCTGGATGAAGTGGATGAAGGCTTGACTTAATCCGTTTGACAGATAACTATATTAGTAAAATCACATTAGAATGTATTTTTGGAGCAATTAACAGCTTCAAAGTTAGCCTCCAGTGTTTAGGACAGGACTAACGTGAACATACAGTACATTTCTTATCACAGAAAAAACAGGTCCCGTTTGGAAAGGACAAACAAGCTTGGGGCACAAAAAGAAGAATGTTCCTCGCACACAGTGAGCACTAAAGCCTAACAGCTTAATCTGATTAAGAGCTCCATGTGATGTCTGAGAGGAGGGTCCTACCACTCACGAACATTACACAACAAAACTTCGCGAACACTGCGGACTCTCTCCAACATATTTTCTTTCTAGCCTGTGCCAAAGCTTATAATATGACAAGCTGACAGCTGAATGCAGCACTTTATGAAATGCTGGCTTTGGCGTTTGCCAACAATTTTACAAAGCTAAAAGCCAGATGCTGACTTTGCAAAATGAACAACTGAATGCACTTTAAATGCATGGTCCAGCCGCATAGATAAACTCACGAATGTTAACTGCAGCTAAAGAGAAGGCCAGGATACCAAAGTGTCTATTTTTATGGGAAGAACTGCATTGGTAACAGAATGTTGCACCCACAGGATGTTGAAAATGCAGGATCCTTCCTGTGGAGTGCAGGGTTAAGCCACAGCGTGACGGCCGACGAGGCATGCAAGAGGCTAAAGACCTGTCTGGACAACACACTCAGAGTCCACGTGCACCTCAGAAAATAAAACCCTCCCTCCTGATCCAGCATTTCCTGTATGCACCCCACCTAATTTCCCTGCGTGCTTACACAGCTGTTATCAGATGTCTTTCTATCGCTTTCTATCGTCCCTGCTCATGCATTCTCTACAATCCATAACATCTCATAACTCATCAGGCCTCGTTGCAGTTAAACTCTGTAGAGCAGTGTTCTTAAAAAATGAGACTCTACATGAAGAGGAATGATAACTATTCCCGAAGGCTTTTGTAGTTTTCCTTGCGTGACTCACCCTGCAGGATAGGCGACCAAACCAGAGCGAGGGTCACAGGCCAAGGCACGGTTTCCTGCAGCAGTGATCCCTAGAACCTTCTCCAGAGTCACCTGTGGAATGACAAACACAAAGATAAAAATGAAATTATCGTCATATGAAGCAAAACATGTTCCGTGGAAACTGGATAAGTAATTCTCGGTTAAAGTAGATGAGCTGATAAACTAATAACACACTGCACCATGGAACATCCCACACTACACAGAAATGTCGCTATCATTTCCAGGTAAATGGAAAAGGAAGATTGGCACAGAGACAGCTGTCAGTGTCACAGGCAAAGGACACAGTCAAACAATATCAAACAAGACGACCGAAAAAAGACACCAGACTATTATGATTGATCAGATCTGACAATCACGCAGGCTCCTGCAACATTCTTTCTTAAAAGAACAGTTCAGTGGAAACTCCAAATGTATACCACTTACTCCAGTTGTGATGAGCCAAAACATGTTTAGTGCCTAAATGTTACTTTTACACTTCAGAACTGCAACTAGGAACTGCTAACAAACACAAGAGCTCAAAAAGCGCTCAAATAGCACGTTTCTCTAAAAAAAGGCATCCCTCAACCTTCTTGAATCGCATCCAGCTCTTTACTGCGGCCATAAAGAATCATTCACCTCTTTTACAACTCATGATTTACTGCTGCTATACAAATGAACAAAAATATTCACCGCTACAGGCAGGCATTTCAGACAATGCAAGGGCTGGTAGTCACAAAGCTGTCATAAATTACAGGTCCTAAGCCACAATAACAAGTTTGTCTGCAAAGCCTTAATGAGACTGGTTGTAGTTTGGGGCTGACAGAGCTTTTCGTGTTGTATATTACAAAAACAGTTTGGGTGACCACTGTGTATGTTAGCTAAGTTACTCTGTCATCTGCGGTTCTAAACTAAAGAAGCAATACCTGGACACCAAACATGACTGCGATGCTCAAGTACATCTGAAGTGACTGGGAAATCGTGTAAATGGGATTTTTCGCCAAACCATTCATTTAAACCATTGAGATAAATTACATGTATGAAAACAGTAAACCATGATGATTTTCTGTCATTTCCCCCACCAGGCTAAGCAAGGGTGTAATTTGCTTCTGCACCAATTGCATGCAGGTGGAGCTGACAAGCAATGGGCTGCAAATTTACTGGGGTCAGTTCCTTTTTAAAGCCTTCACACAGGCTCCCGTTTAAGAGCCGAGCTGTTTAACACACAGTTCGAAAGTCCAGCGTGATTTTAAAGAACAGAATGGCTCCTCTGGCAAAGAACGCTCCTAAACAGTGACTGTGAAAATGGAAATGATGAGTTATGAATTTCCATTATCTTAAGTACGGATCCAGTGCATAGGGAAACTCTGAGCTCCAAGTAAACACTCTCCATCATTGCTCTTTGTAGTCTTTGTTAATTGAAATATATATATAAAATGTAATGTATTCGTATAAAGCCATTTCTGATAATAAACAATTTCGGCTAGCAAACAACATCCAAGTGCGTACTATAAGAAGATGGAAAAAGGTCCTTTAGTTTTCAACAATCTCTTCACAGGGAACATTTTTTCAGTGCAATTCCATGTTAACAAAAGGTTTCTTTCTACAGCAGTATGGCTCTCAGTTTACCAATGCTGTGCAAATCGCTAATCCCAAAAGGTCTATGAAATGAAGGAATAAGACCCTGATAGGACTTGGAAAGACCCTGTGTGTGGAAGTGGTCTCCTCAGCAAATAAAACCCTGCTCAGCTCAGCTCAGCTTAGTCTTCTTCCTTTCTGCACGGGTCAATCATGCCTGATCACATGACAAAGACAACAGCAAGTGTTTCTCCACTCTCACCAGTGCTTTTTCAGTAGAATATCACCAAAGTTGTAAATGTTCTTCATGGACCGAAGAATAAATGGTCATTTAGGCCAACCTCAGACCAAATGCTGTTTGCATCAGAGGCTCCTCACACCAACAGCGTGGTAAACACACTGTTTAGACTTTTTTCAAGAATTGTAGCTAGCTCCCAAAGCCAGCTTTGCACAGTTATGTCTTGCACAGGTCTGGGGAGTGGCATTTGAATATTTGTCAAAACTCATTCAGTTATTTGAATAAGGCACCAAATCAGTGACTGTTTTGATGAAAAGCATCTTGTGGCTGAAATTACAGTTTAGGTCATGAAAAAAAGTGATATAAAATATTTTCTCTTTGGAATTTGTTACGATGGGATGTATATTCCTAAAATGGGTTAAACGTCCACATGCATTGGGGGGCTGCCTGAGTTCAGCCCATTTGCGGGAAACAGTAATAAAACAAAATCTTTCTACTACCATACCAATTATGGCTGTATAGCGCAGCTGAAAAGCTGGTCATGGGACGCAACTGTCCTCCATCCATGAACTACAATAACTGTTTACTCCCATTGTTTCACAGAACCCTAACCCAGACTTCACAGTATGAGAACAATGGCAATGCGGTGGAAATATGACGGAGGAATTTCAAATGTTGTTTACCAGGCAAAGGTCATTTTTGAGGAGTACTAAAGCTGCAGGCTGCATTTAAAGCAGACATTTCTAGAAATCTTTTCTGTCTCCTGTACAATACACAGACAAAGAAAGACATCTACAGCCAAAGGGTCAGCCAGCACTGTGCAACTGGGAGGAGCAGCTATGCCTTTGATGTTGTACAACACATGGGCCTCAGGAAACAAAACCCAGTCTAGAACTACTGAATAAACCCCCAGTCATGTGCGCACACACACACCAGATCCCCTTGTGTCTGGCTCTGTACCTGTGAGAATCTTCAACAGCTTCAGGCAGAAGCCAAATGTAGTCATTTATGAAGCATTAATATGCTGTAACTTGAGGGTTTTTTGCCTGGCTAGAAATAATAATGAGACTTGGCAGCAAGACATGATTGAGACATGATAGAGGAATCAAAGTGCAACCCTGTTCTTAAAAACACATTATTATGGGCCTACTGATGCTTATGCATGCATATGGATGATTTGGAAAGAAATTTCACTGCCGTGTTATAGCCCTGTTATAGTCTTGTGTTTCTGTACTTAGAGGGTGGCATTCAAAAGCTGAATTAGTGTTTCTGCGTGACTTAACAGCGTGAACAATCCTCAAGTCACATCCACACTCTGGCTTAAATAGGAAAGTACAGTCACCATTTGTCTGCAGCCGTAAACAGACAATCAGAATGGAATGCAGTGCTCAGTTCCCCCCTGACAGCCAATAACAGTTGTACACACAAAAAGTCAGTTTTGATAGGAGGTTTTAGAAAACAATTTCAAAACAGACATCTGTCCACAACGGAAAACAGTTCAAGCTTATGTTTATGCTAGTATAATCCATGCCATTGCGAGAAACCACAGCGTACAATAATCACACTATAAAATGAAGGGTAGCATTCATTGGGCTATTCAGCTGCTACATAACTGAAGTAAACCTATATTAAAACATTTATGAAGGCTTACCAAACATGTATTAACAGTCTACACCATCTGAAAGTCTTTCAGAATATTCTCATAGATGTATGCTAGTTTATGTACCCTTACAAATGCTGCCCTTGAGAAAAGTGTTGCCTTGTAAGTGATAAAATAAATGGTGAGACCATTATTTCAGTGAGGACTTGGCTAAACATTACTATGGCAACCCACAGTTAGGCACTTTGGGGGTTTTATAGCTTTGCACACGCCATTTGCAGCAGATAGGAGCTGTAAAAACAACCCAATAGGCAAAGACAAGTTACTGTACCTTGTCTTTAGTCACGTCAAGTAGGTTTTACCATATTCACACACTGCACGATGAAACGAAACAATGTTCCACCAGAAACATGGAGCAACACAAGAACAGACCCAGACCACCACAAGTGCAGACAGGACGGAAGAGAGTGAAGAAAGGCATAAGAGCAACAAAACAACCAGGCAAAACAAAATTTAGACGTAGACAGCCATTAATAAATCTCAAGTTTTCATTATGATGAACCTGCAGCACTTCTGGACGAATGTATTTTTGCATGATGGTTAGTGTAGCATGTTTAACTCAAACAGAACACAAAAACAATTTAGTCGTCACTTTGGAAGAGAGTTTAATAGCCCCTGCCACTATTATGGATCTGTTTTTCCACTGCAATCACGCAACCGGCTAATTAGGACACCATGTTTCCCTACTGTAACGCACAGCAGACTGTCACCTACCTTGTTTCCCAGGTTCTCTTTGTGTCCTGCTTTATTCTTCCTCAGTTTGATGGAAGGCGAGCGGAGGAGGTTTTTAATCCGGTTTTTTATTGTGGAGTTTTCCACCGTCATCTTGACCCTCGTGGCATGTGAATGTAAACCTCTGTAAGATCGAAAAGTGTGAACCCTTTAGACTACGTCCTAAAAACGCAGCACAGGATGGCAGAGAAGACGGCGTGGTTTTGACACATTTGAGAATAAAGTGAAGGTGATCTGGACAGGCTGATCTTCTGGTTGTTCTTCTCTTTGCTGCAGTGGAGCCTTTCCAGTCAGCTACACCCGACAGCTCCTTCGGGGGATGTGTTTCCACTGGATGTGGTGGTGAAATGGACCATGTTTCACTCTCTCATAGTCAGCATTTCCTCTGCAAAGCCTTATGAGAGACGCTCCCTGCCAAGTCTCCTGCATACAGTCGAGAGAAACACACACACACACAGGGATGCCACCGGTTGGTGAGGAGGAGGGTTTAAGCTTCAGTAAGCAGCTGTTCAGCACTTCAGTTCTATCAATGAACCGAACTGCCCTCTAGCCCAGTTTTCCCTGTTTACCTTACCTCGAACACACAACTCTAACGAAATAAAGGCATGTACCACAATCCAATCTCAGCCTTGCACCAAACTGGAATATTTTGGCTAGCAAAAATGCGGACAGCTGAATCTACCTCTACAGAAACCCTTCATTTGCGAGCTGTGCACTTCACTATAACTCACATTGTGTTGTATATAAGGCTCTCGCCTTAATGACTAAAGACCGAACGTCTGCTTTAAAATGACACAGATGTAAACCTCGCTTTATCTGGGTAAACTTGTTTAGATTAAAGTTAGCTTGGTAGCTAACTAGCACCCTATCCAGCACTCACAAGATCTAGCCACATCTGCAATCCAGTGACGGTCTGTTCAAACAGCTCGTTTTTTAATCCCAGTCATCATTTATCTACCTCCGTGGCGGTGTTGTAAAAATAAATTCACTAAGAAATCATCGTGGCGGTCGTTTTAAAGCGAGCTAGCCGGCTGAATCTCTCAACAACAGTGGCCAAGTCAGCATCTGTTCCAACGGTCAGTGGAGGACAACTCTGCCATCCAGCGTCAAGCAGGTTCTTAACTCTCCACGACATACATTTCAAACACAGTGCAAAAGAATTGAAACATGGAAAATTTGTTCCATTTGCCAGTTTTTACAAACAACAAAAGCACAAACGATAGCAGCTGGGCTTTAGAGAGTTCATTTGTTCTGCAGAATTTTTTAACTTGTGCATTTTTGCACAACTCTCTGCTGCTGGAATACAGTATCTGTCAAAATACTGTAAAAAAAAAAATAAAAAATCTGTCCATTCTGTGGCTATAGTCGACTGCATTAAATGCGGTCTTGTCCTACTGTTTTTATGCTATTGTGCATTTTTCTTCTGTCCTGTCTGCATTGTTTCGTTTCGCTGAGTGCTGTGTACATGGTTGAAATGACAATAGAACCAACTTGACTTTACTACTTGATCCATTTGAAATAAAACATCTATAAGGGAGGCTCTACGTCCTGTAAATGCATTGCTACAATTAACTAGTAATACTACTTGAATGGCAGAGACAGTGTTTTTACTTGAATTCCAAAAGAATGTCTATATAATCTTGCATTTACCAGAATGAGATACATAATACAGCACAACCATTACTGACAGATGCACAGCAAAGTAAAAACTGTGTAATTTCTGGTTTACTACAGATCAGAATCACCCAAAGTGTGGCCTGTCAGTAACCCATTGATAGTGTGGTCCAAATATAGTGTAATGTCATACAATACACTTTTTTGACATAATGAAAGAAAACTTTGGGCAATTCTACTATATAAAACATGAGCACTGTTTTTTTTATTCCATGCAGCTCAGGCTGTCATTTTATTAAACCACAAGAGTAAGCTGGAAATTTACACACAAAGGTTTACAGTGTTACATTACACCCATCGGTTCCCAACTAACATGTTTGTTACATTATATTCAAGCAAACAATGTAGATCAAGAAAAAAGTGAAACCTTGTTCAGAAAACAACTTGTGAACCTGCAGGTGATTTTGATATATTTCCTGAACAATCATATGGACTGCTTCTAACTTGAACCACACTGACAGGTGCTTCTATATTCTGTTTTTCCCTCTTCTGCAGCCACCTCTGCCCACACCTTCCCAACCAACCCACTGCCCTGTGAAGCTGCTCCATGTAGCCCTGATTCAAATGTAATATAAAGGGATCCAGGCATGCATTTAGGCAGTACAGCATCTCTGAAGTTTCCATTAGTAGATTGACCACCCACGCTACCCAACACGTGTTATTACAGTCATTCAGACTGAAGAAGATTATACAAGCCACAATGTGAAGCAGTTGTGCTGGCACCCAGCAGATGAGGAAATTGGCTATGAAAAAAGAGATAATCCAGACAGTCTTTTCCCTCACTTTAAAGACCGCGTGGCCCCACTGCTGCCGTGACCGTTTCATTTGGCTTAAAATTTTTACATAAGTTGGAATGATGAGGAGCAGGGGGACAGTCACTTGGACAGAGTAATACGACAAGAGATTGTATGCGGTTTTGTTGGTCCTGAATCTGGAGATCACCACTGCTCCACAGATCTGGATACCATCCTTCCTCGCCCAATAAAGGATGTTGGAGTAGCTGAAGTACATGAGGAGAGCGGTGATGGCCCAGAGCAGCAGGGATATTAAACAACTGTTCCTAGTAGTGCGGATCATTCTAGATTCCAGAGGAAAAACTATGGCCAGGAAGCGATCAGTACTGATAGTGCAAATAAACATAGTGTTAGATGTTAGACCCACAAAGTAGAAGATCTTTACCAGGATGCAGGGCATACGGCCCATTCTCCAGTTGTAATCTGCATTCATGTACACAGTCCAAGGCGTTATAGAGACCAGATAGACAAGATCACTTATGGCCAGGTTCAGGACACCAATGGACCTGATGTTCAATGGTTGGGATGGACGCAGGCATGTCCACAAGCTCCCTAGGTTTCCAATGATGCCAATGATTGAAAGCATGTAAAAGACTAAAGGAATAAAGTTCACAGCATATTTGCGGTTGTAGGGACAATGACTGTATGGAGTCAAAGGAAGGATAAGGTCATGGATAGCAGCGCAGTTATTCTTCAAAGAACTGTTGTTAATCTCAGACATGTCTATTTGGTTGTCCCGAATGCCTTAATAAGGGGGAAAGACAAAATTAGCTAGAACCATCCACTTGATGCAAGCATGAATGAATACAATACTAAAAGTACTAAAACTTTAACATTACTTACAATGTAACAACACATCAGTTAATTTTAATTAGTTAACATGCAATTAACAAACAACAAAAAACGCTAAAGGCTATAACTGAATATTAAAACTTACTTTCACAGAAGAGCGACTGAACTTGTAGACTTCTCTCTGCTGAAATCTGCTATATATATGCTGTCTTTCTCCTGTTTCATCCCTTCGAGGAGTGGTCACTTACTCTTGGGAGACCGTAGTGGCACTTTGTTTAAATATCAGCAGTTAAGTGACCTCAAAGTAATAATGGTGTGTTAGTGTTATTCCCGTGAGCTGTCTGGAAATGTCAAATAAAATGCTCAACCGAGGCAAAGCAACAGGAGTTGTAAACAAGTGTTGAATAGGAATAGGAAATAGCCCTTGGACACAAATGAATCATGTTTTCTTGAATATATATATATATATATATATATATATACACACATACACCCATGTAAGTGAAAGTGACCATTTTGTCATACGCGAACACACCACAGCACACAGTGTGAACAGCACGAAATTCTTTCTCTGCATTTAACCCATTCACCAAGTGAAGCAGGGGGCAGCCAGGAACACGGCACCCGGGGAGCAGTGCGTGGGGACAGTACCTTGCTCAGGGTACCTCAGTGGTGCCTAGTGGTCTTGGGGATCGAACCCGTACTTTCTGGTCGCAAGGAGGATGCCTTAACCACTAGGCCACCCAACTACCCCTACAACTTTATGGCGGCTGTATTGGCAGGGGCCTTTTTTAGCAGGGCTAAATTGCTCAGGAATTGTTCGAAGTAAAGTACGTTACTTGGCCTCCAAATTGCCAAGATCTCAGTCTGAACAAGAATCTGTGGAATGTGCTGGACAAACTTGTCTGATTCATGAAGACCCCTCCCCACAACTTAAAACAGCCTGCTACTGAAGTGTAAATGCCAAATATTGCAGCACACCTTCCAAGGTCTAGTGGAGTCCATACAGAGGAGTTTTGGCAGGACAAGTACGGCCTTCACAATATTAGTCAGGTGGTTTTAATGTTGCAGCTAAATAGTGTGTGACATTTTATAATCCTGTAATTTAGCATACGGGAGAAATATGACCATTTGACCTGGACAGTCAAACATTTGCATATGAGTAACATGCAAAGGTGAGAGAAGTGTTAAGTTTTTATCTTGCCGTTAGTCACTTCTGGGCTGGAAAGGACTAAACCTGTACATGTGTAGACTGCAGTCTGTGTGGGGGGGGAGGGGGACTGAATTTTCCAAAAAACTGAGACCAAACAGTAATGTGATGTAGTAAAAAGCACTTAGAAGAACTTAACGTCAGTGGTTCAGAGGCTAAGTGCATATGTTGCCTGTCCTACACTGTTCATTAATGCATTCAAACATGTCAATCATAATACTATATAAGCAAACAGCAAGAAATAACTATGCATAATACAAAAACAGCCTATAGAGGCCTCTGAAGTCATGTATTAAACTGAGCACCTAGTACTATTTTATGTCTAGAAGCAGCAAATATTGCTGAGACTGTAAATATTCAGATACATAGGCGGGGTGGTGGTGGTGGTGCAGTGGGTAGGATACTTGCCTCTAGATGAGGGCATGGGTTCGAATCCTACCCCCAGCACACCACCAATGGGTTCCTGAGCAAGACCCTTAACCCCAGGTTGCTCCAGGGAGACTGTCCCCTGTAATTAGGGATTGGAAGTCGCTTTGGATAAAAGCGTCTGATAAATGCCGTAAATGTAAATAGGCAGCCACACTATACGCTATATACCATTACATTGTAATTGCTGCTTCATTTATTACAGTACTTAAGGTCATGAGGTGCTTTTTGGAAACAAATCATTTCTGTACTCCTATTAGCAGATGTATTCAAGTGTGGAACTAGCTCATGTAAACCCAGTGGACTAGAGAAGCCTCACATGTACAGGTCACTAAGCAAGCCAAAAAAACATCTCGCCCGTAATCAGAAGAGGCTGCCCTTTCATGCTCTTATTACTGAGTCTCAATACACTGAGGGACAAGCACTTCAGGACCAATTAGAGATACAACTTTAAAAAAAAATAATAATAAGCTTGTTGTACCTTTTAACAAGAGGAGCTTGCAATATCAAATGAAGAAAAAAAACCTCTCATCATGAAAGTTGCTGATGAAAAAATGATATCCTTATATTCTGCAAGACAAATAAATAATTTTCAAGAGTTGAATAAAGAGACAGGTGCTCAAAACTTTCAGAGATCCTTACTAAGATAAGGTCACAAATATAAATATAACAAACAACTGCAGGTACATGTAAACGTACTGAGGCACTACAACTGATCCACGTGAAAGTGACTGAACAGCTGAAGGCTGTAAAAGTGCGAATGTTACTATTATAATAATTGTTTTTATTTTATTTTAAATCAAATTAAATCACCACGTCAGCGCTGGGCTGGTTCTACATCAAGTCTCAACACTGGTAAATAAGAAGATATGCTGAAATTTTTATGTTATTATCTTACATCATGGGGACAGGGGACAGGCTCCATTATGAAGGTAAGCGTATTTTACTAAAATATACTCTATATTTACTAAATATAGACTTAAGACTAAACTTCCCAATAAACTTTCCTACAACACTGACTGCCTGCCTAAACGGTCATGGCATTAGTATATACAAGACATACAATACGATTATTCACACAAATTATATTAAGATTCATCTTTTATTTACTCTGACACCTCTTCTAAAATAAGAGGAAGAACATGGAAGAAAACAGTTTTTCTATCACTCAGGAGCAGATTAGCATATTCCTCTCTGCTCTATTGGAAAACAACAGACGAAAGCATCTTTGGATTTCCCAGAGGCACAGCAGGCATGACTCTGAAACAAATAAATAAACATATGCATACTATGTATATACACCCAAATAGGTGAAAACAGCAAGTATCCCTGATAGACGATTACAAATGTGCACTACGGAGACTAGGTGGTTTTGAGTCAGGTTTGAGGACATGAGGACTCGTGGCTTTCAGCTGCCCAGCCTCCTGAGTCTTTAACCCCAGAGGAGCAAGCTTGGGCATGGGCCGCCACGACACACTGACTTGTTCTTTCAAAGTGTTTCCTGTGGTGCCCCCTCCAAGTTTCATCTGCAGCAGAGGGGGCGGAGATGGAGCATCACTTTTAATGCGACCTGGTAGGACACTGGTGCCATCCTCATTGGCTCCCACAGCAGCCTCAGATTCAGACAAATTTGCGGGAGAGTCAGAGCCGAATATAACCTTGACGAGGTCATCCACTTTAGGAGGAATGTCTTCCATCTCATCCTTTGAGGTTGTGATTAGATCCTCATCCAATTTGAGGAATAAAGGGCTGAGGGAACGCTCATCATCTCTATCTACACCTGCCTCCTTCTCGATGGGTGGACTTGTTGGTCCATCACTTGCCTCTGTAACACTCCGATCATCTTCTTGTGACTGAGATTGTTCATTGTTTAGCTGCTGATTAAGGAAGACAAGTTCATCAAGCAATGACATCAGATTTTCTACCTCTGCCTCACTAGCTGGAATTTTCCCCTCATCTGTTTGACTGCCTGTAGCACTGACAATGTTGACCCTAGCACCCTGGTCAGGTTCCTTAGCCACAACCTCCACCAACTGTTTGTCCAGGCCCTGGCCTTCCCCCACAGGAGGGACAGGATCAGAGGAGGTTAAGAGAGGGTTCTGCTGACCCTCCACACACACAGGGTTGCAGGATGCTTGTGTTTGGTTGACAGGTGGACTGTCTGTATTCTGCAGAACACCTGATGATGTTGAAAACAGCTTCTCAGCTGGCACCAAAGAAACAACAGTGGAAATCTTGGGAAGGTTTACAGCTTTAACTGAAAAAACAAAGCAAAAAGAGTACAATTTTTATTTGAACCGGTAACTCAGAAAAGTGTGTCACTCTGCTGTGAATATCTTAACAGATGCAACAAACACATATGACCTATGTAAGGACGTATACCTGGACTGCTATTGTTTTTGAGAGGGTTCTTGCCAAGTGTAAGGATCTGGGGCTGCAAAACGGGAACCGGATTCTCCACATGAAGGGTTTGAGGTATGATGGGAACGGATATAGACACAGCTGCAACCCCTTATTTGTGTGGAGGAGAAAATATTAGTTGATTATAGTAATATAGTAATAAGTAATATACTGTTAATGCTTGAACTAAAACATTAAGGAGGTCAAGGGCTAACCTGGTGTGGCTGACTGCCCTTCACTTAAAGAAGTGATGCCAATGGGCTGAAGTGGGTTACGTAAATTTATGACTGGATTGCATGGCAGCACTTCCATCAGTGGAATTACCTGAGGCAGAAATTCTGAAAAACGCACAGGAGATGCATGAAACAGATGTCAGAAAACAAAATATTAGATAATACATCGAACATCAGAACTAACCTTACGCAGCAAGGTATATATTCAGACATTACTTAGTCAGATGCAGGAAATCAGTTAGTTAATCCTTTCTTTAAAGTAAAATTTTCCTTCCTCCACAGAAAATGTTATTCATTTCATAATGTCACCTCATCTATATAGTCATTTAGAGGGCCACAGAGAATGAGAGACAAATACATGCGGTTTCAAATCTTAGGAAATTCAACCAAAATCTGGATGACTGCGAATGTGTAGTTAATAATAACGATAATAATGACTAGAACACCAACCTTGCTCTGTAGTGCGAGGCCTGCAGCGTGACAGGATGTTGGGCCTTGTTCTTCCACGTGACCGAGTTGGATTGGCTTTAGAAACTGACAGAGTCTTAAGACTAAGTGGTTTGGCTGTTGGACTACCTTTCCTAACACACACTTTCTCTTTGTCGCAGGCCTCAGGATCTTTCTGTTTGTTGATGCTGAGGTCAATTGGTTTCAAATTAGGAGCAAGTTGAGCTGTTCTATTTAAGATATCCTTCACTTTGTCTGTGGCCTCCAGCTTTTTCCGTCTTGTGCTGAGGTCCATTGGTGTGGGCTTTGAAACTGATGGTGTGAGGGCTGAGGATCGAAGGCAACCATCTTTTCCCTCCAGGGATTTCTGTTTAGTGATTATTTCCACCAGTTTCTGATAGATTGATTTCTCAGTCTTTCCTGCAAAGAGGACAGGCCAGCATAAGACAAACAGAGCAAACAAAGCCAATACATAAACCACTGCTCGTCTGTTTTTCAGCCATTTTTAACGGAGTAAATGTTATGATCACATGCGTCTACTTAGCACCAGAAATAAAGCCACATATAACCATACAAATGCATAAGCAAATTAAGGATTTCAGTGTTGCTTTTCTGAGACTGAAGACTATGAGCAACTATTGGGGTTTAACTATTTTGGTGTGTAACACAGGTACATGCAGAAAAAATGTCAGGGCGAGACAAACATTGTAGTACCAGATATTTGTGAGGCTAGCTGAAGGTAGTATGCTCTCTTTTCTTTAAGCTTTTTCTGCAGTTTCACCAACCGATCTCCTTCCTTTTTAAGAGACAGGATTTCTTCTTGAGCCTGAGAAAACAATATTATGAAAATAGTGAAAAAGACAAAATGGACTGACCTTTTGGTTATTATAGAAACATGTAATGGAAGATTGGTTTAGTTTAGTTTAGTTTAAAACCCACCAATCTGAGAATCTTAATTTTGGAGGATTTATCATCTTTCACATTGAGAGTCATTCGCATCTTGTGAAAGCTCTCTTTCATAGTGGTGCGTCTATTCATTTCTTGTCTCTTCTTTTTATGCTATAGAAAGAAAATACTTAAATGACTTAAAATGGTACCAAGGGTGAATAATCACACATTTAAAATAAAATATTAGGGACGTACCAAAAACTCCCTCCCTTTTACATGTGGATTTTGATGACTCCTAAGACAGAACAAGAGAAAAAAAGCTTGTTTTATCTTTAATGGCTTAAGTCAATGGCAAAGATGGTCATTGTCAAAATCACGTTCAAATTTCAGATAAATTTAAAGGATCCATGTTTTGGTTGCTCATTTTAGATACAATTTTTTAAAAGTTCCCCAAAAGTGATGCACAACAACCATGTTTTATATAAAAGCATTATCCTAACCTTTCTTTCTGGGACATAATATTTTTCTCATCCTTTTCCTCAAATGTTTCAATATCAACCACATCATCATCTTTCTCACGCATCTGTACATCCTCAATGTCTCTGTGATGCTTCTTGTTCTCTCCTCTTTCAGAATCCTGAAAAGTCAAGAAAGCAATGCAGCTCAATACAAAACAATTACAAATAGTTACCAAAAATCAATTAAGATAGCAAGGGGAAAAATATTTATTTACGCTGTTCGTTCTTTTGGGGTCTATACTGAGGATATCCTCATCACTGGATTCATCACTGGATTCATCACTGGATTCATCACTGGAGAGGTCAGAGTCATTATACATGTCTGAGTCCTCAGTAAATTCTGTGGAGTCTGAATTAATATATACTTCATCCACATCTAATCCTGCCATGGACTCGCCACCAAACTCAGGCTCTAGGGCTGCATCTCCGACATCAGATTCTTCATCTTCTTCAATAGGACCAAACTCAAGCATCTCCTTGGATGGATCCTGCATGTTTGACTCAGGGGCACTTGTAGGACATCCAGCACCTCTCTGTTTTTTTTCAGACATTTTAGACACGGTTTTTGCCTCAAAAGTGTAGCAGTGGTCCTGAAGCACCGCATGTTCAAAAGGCTTCTCTGAGCCAGAGGAGGTCTGTTCATTCTGTTCTGATCGCTCTGTTGAAACAGAGCTGACTTTAACAGTGCTCTCAGATTTGCTGAGGTCTAGGTTTGGTACAGTTAAGGTACTTGGGGGTATAATCCGTATAAAGCCTCCATTTGTAGGGGCAACGTTTGAAGTGCTTTGAGTTGATGGAGCTGGAATGGTTACAGTGATTTTGGAATCTTCACGAGTTTTGCAAACAGTTGGTGATACAATTTTTATACTGGTTTTGCCAGTATGGCTGAGAGGTCCTGGAATCTTCACCATACTGGGTTGACTCACAGAGTTGAGGCTGGAAACTGTTTTTTCAGCCACGGAGGAAATTGGTGTTGCTGAAATGCTAAAAGTTTTAGTACTGTGTACTGGGACTGGATTCCGAGCTTGCAGTACAGGTGTAGTAAAAGTGGCAGGTGTGGATGAAGTGACTGGGAAAGAACTGCCATCTTGAGGTTTACTTGCAGTTGTTGAGGGTAAACGAACAACGGTGGCTGCGAAAGAAAAAGAAAGTCAATGACAAAGTGTATAAAGGATCATAAGTCTCATATAAAGTAAAAGTCTTATTCCTGCATGCAAGTAGGTAGGTTAGCAGTTTTCAAATGATTTATGTACTGATTAATCAGTTTTCAATGCTTTTTCCAAATTATGATAGCTTAGCTGTCAGTTGAATTTACAGTCCATTTAAAGTGACATTGAAACTGAAAAGTTACAGCTTTGGAGTTACATATTTTAATTCCTACTTTGCCATTACAAAAATACAGCCAATAACTTCCAACAACAGTAAGCTGTGTCTACTGACCACATCCTGAACACTTACGCTGCTTGGGTACGACAACACTGGGACTGAGTGCCTTGAACTGGCTGAAGGGCACCAACTGGATGAACTGACCACTAGGACTGCGGTACACAGTGCCTCCGTTTGCGGTCTTTAATATTTGAAACACCATCTTCTGGCCTGGCACTTGTGGTTGATCAGATGTTACAGGCTGCACCATTTTGACTCCACCAGGGATGGCTGCATTAGGTCTACTGAGCACAAAAGTTTTCTTAACTGGTGCAGTTGATCCACTCACTGGTACGGTCTTAACCACTTGATGAAGTCCACCTAATGAAAAAGAAGGTGGACAGGAAACTCAGGTAACACCAATGGACCTCAGAACGCATGTCAGAAGAAGCATTTCTATGTTTTTACTTTTTGCACAAAAATGCAGACAGTCATTTAAATAAGTTTACATTTCTATTAACATGAAACATACTGCCACCATGTTTTATGATATGACCAAGAAAGATAAAGGCATATCTGAGTTACTTTGTAACAGACCATGTAAATGAAAATGAATCATACACATAAATACATTTTACTAACTGACTGCTATAAGTAATAATAAATATGTATGTACTAGAGCATTAACAACTACTTTTTCAGGCCGACTTTTTGCTCAACAAAGTCGAAGTCGAGTTTACATTTATTGAGCAACTTTTATTAAAGTTACCTGTAACATTAACAGCAGTGCTTGAAGTGGGAAAAAATAAGTGCAGGAACTCTAATTTTCCGACATTTGTTATTTGTGTGGTGAAAAAAAAAATCAAGTCTTTAGGATGTGTTGGTTCAAAAACTATTTTAATTTAATCATTCTTCCAAGCAATAACCTAT
>JBBPCW010000001.1:26234113-26250382 GCA_037974425.1 Phenacogrammus interruptus
TAAATCTCATTACAGGAATTTTTATGTCTATGTGTGCCGGGTGTAGCTTGAATACATTAAATAGCTCTGACTAGGTCACTAGTTATACCACAAATTAGTTTTTAGAATGAGTTTGTAAAAGTGGTGAATCTCACGTTCTTATTAGGCAAAGGATGGAGAAAATTGTTCAGATCTTGCTGTAGCTCTGGAGACAAGAGAGGAGCCTGGTGGGACATGGATGGTGTAGGAATAAAGAGACACTCTGAATCCGAGTCGCCTTTCTTATCCCATAATCTTTTCACCGATCTGGCTGGCTCAGGTGTTGCTTCAGGGCCTGACAGAACTGCAGAACAAAGACACCATAAGAATTATGAACAGTATCGTTTTATTTTATATACAACCCTTCTTGAGAATTTTCTATATATATATTTTTTAGAAAATATCAGAATGTAAGAAATGACAGCTCCAACCCGAGGTACACATACTTACTATAGGCTTTTTTCTTTTTTTTCTTCTTTTTGACTTCAGTTCCATTTTCATCTGGTTCACCCTGAGGTAAAGGTTCTGTCTCCATGCCCTCATCCCCAACAAGGTTTTTCAACACAACTACCTTACGTCGAAGGCAGTCACAGCCCAACATGCACTGCGGTTTGCCACAGTGGTGCTGACGCCGCTCCTGAGCTAGGCTTGCACATATACAACCCAATCTGCAAAAGTCATTAAGGCAAGGTGGCGCACGTCTCTTTATAATAGTTGAAGCATTGCCTTTTACCGTAGCCTGAAATCAGAGGAGGGAAAAGACAAAGAAAGCAAGAGGAAGATTGAGAGCAGGAAATGATGGAAGACTCAAGATGTCAATAAAGATGAGGAATTCATCATGAAGAAACTACTTCAAGCTTAACAAGTACCTCTTCTGTGACGAGGGCGGATAAAGCAATCTTTGCCCGTTCCTTGGTGATGCAAGTGCGATATTTTCCTTCCCAAACTGCACCATCTTCTACATCCATTAATTTAACCAAGATCTTGGACAGGCCAGGAATACGCCCTGCAGCTACTGATGCAGGGGTACTGGAGTCCTGATCCACAGTAGTTCCTGATACACTACTGACAGTAGGCTTTCCATCATGCAGTAGAGATGCTTTTAATGTCCTGGATCCCTTCTTGGTCTTCATTTTAGACTTGCTGGTTGGAGACAAGTTAAAAAGTGACGGCTCCATGCTTTCTGGTTTTAAAGAACAAACCATTGTAGATTTCTTTGATATGTTTTTTGCTGCACCAGCTTTGGATTTCTTTGATGCGTTTTCTCCCAATTTGCTAATTTCTTTGTTTTTAGATCCCGAAGTAAATTTCCGATATGCAGAGAAAGGCTTGAGGGTAGAGGCTGTGGATGGAGGTGTCTGTTTTTTCAACACACTGTCCAGAGTACGAACATAGCTTGTGCTTTTAGTGGGCAGCTGGTAGGCCACTGGAGTGGCAACAGCTTGGGAGAAGCTGGCAGCTCGTTCATCAATAAGCTTGCCTTCACTTTCTAGATACTCATCCAGCATGTCGCTACAGAAAGCAGAAAGATTCTTTTGCCCTCCATCTGGAGTGGTACCTACTGAACAGAAAAAAAATATGAGATTATTGGGATTAACTTGAACATGTCAGACACTCTAGAGAAACATCAGTTTAATAAAATTCATGAAATAAAATTTTATTTCTCATTATCACCAGAGATGCAAACTTTCATTTGACTGCAAATTGTCATTTATCCACACATTTGTAGTGGGTTTCGTTTGGCAATGTGGGTGGGGACAAGGCGAGATTGCCTAGTTAATCATCCCCGAAAGCTGTCGTTCAACTTTTTTTTTGAAAAACAGTAAAGTGACTTATGTAATACCTGTAGTAAGTCAGTCATCTCACTGTGGAGTCCCTACTACCTTAAAGGGACTGACAATTTTTTTGTTTGTCTAAACAGTTATGTTTGTATTTTTTGTTTGTACAAACATGTCTAAAGATCAACAAAATGGTTACATGATATTTCACCTATGGCAAGATATCCCTTAATTTGTATCTGCTGCAAAAGATACTCCCTTTTTTGTAATGATCATATTTCACTCCCAGCTTTCTCCAGGAACGATATAGGCAACCTATGACAGCATCATTTTCACCAATGCCAGGCTGAACCAAAGGGGGTCCAGCTCACCATGGTCCAATGAGCAAGGGCCAATCGTCCAGGGTCTTCATCAGGTGGGACATCAACGCCACCAGCTTGTAGCTGTTGGGGTCCTTGGGATGTGGGGTCTGTGGCAGTAGTGCCACACAAAAGGTATTCTCAAGCTGTGGTGCTCTCCTCAGCTTCAGGTTTAGGCTCAATTACTGCAAACAGTTCATTTGCATCAGACTTGGGAAGCCTTTCTAGCACTGATCCACCTCAGGTCCTTCCTAACTGTGGTTTTTCAATAAAGGCTGCAGTTATTGTGTGGTGAAGGTTGTGGTTGGTGGGTAAAGGCAGTGAGCAGGCAATGTAGACTTGAAATGTGTGAAGTGAAGCTAAGCTGGGAATGTCTGCAACAGATGGTGGCTGCGTAAGGGAAGACAGAAAGGGGGCAGGGGCAGATGATGAATCAAATCTGTTGAAGTGATTCAGTTCATTTGTCCACCTCACAAGTTCTAAGGTCTCTCCAGACTGTTCTACTGCAGCTGGTTCTCCATCCTCTGTCTGTAGCTGTCTTTCTTGCCCCTTATCTGAGAGTTGTTTCACAGCCATGTGCCCAGGGTTACACAATTCGTTGTTCACAAACACTGCCAGTCGCCCTCCTTTCCTCTTACCATTCTCCTTTGCCCTTCCATCTACAAAAGCTTGAATCCGGGCAGCACCACATTCATGTCCAGAGTTAGCGAAGTTGGCCAAGTCTGTTTCCCCTTGTATTCCCTCTGATGCTGTGTTACCACCACTAGCTTATCCATCTTGCTGGGAAGAAATCTTATAAGTCCCAGGATAATGGAAGAGAGAGCTGGTCACTACCATCTCCTCCTAGCAAGGCATCGCCACCCATCCCACACCCACGTCTGATGCGACAACCCCGTCTTTTCCTTCACTGTTTTCGGGGAATGTCAGATTTCTCCTCATATAGCACCACTAAATTATGGAGCGTTAACAGCTGATCCTAAATGTGTAAACAATGGAGTTGCATGTTGAGTCTCGCTGGAGTAAAAAGTGAGAAAGTAATGAAGTGGCCAGAACGACCACAAGAGTAATTATGTAATTACAGAATTTTGATTGGTTTGGGAACATGACACTAATGAGACAACCGTGTAGACAATTAGCTAAAATGGACCTACATTAAAAATTGATCCCTCAGACGCAGCTCTTCCTAGGTGCACAGCACTTGCCAAACACAGAGAACTCAAAAAAGCAAGGATATGTCGCCCAAATTTCAAATCTCACTGGAACTACATGAATCATACAAATGACCTAGTTTGGATACAAAATGGCAATTCTCACCAAAAAAAAAAAAAGTTTGCATTCCTGACCATGACAAATGTCAAGACAAATTAACATGGATACCATCATTTCTTATAGAACACAAACCAAATGTTTGTCCTTGTTTAATCCTTGTTAATCTGAATTAGTGCAATGCAATAAGTATGATGTTGAACAACAATCATTTGTACCCAGATCAGATATTTTCTGTCTGTTTGCTCTGGGGTATTGTCTAACCCAATTCAAAAGCCAGCTAGTAAATTAATAGAACACACCTCCAGGAATAAGTGAAGAGCTTGAAGTGGCAAACTTATCTCTCCAGCCTTTAATTTTAGTGACGTCAGTTGTTTTCCCGGTCCTAGAAACAAACGGGACTGGAAAGCCCAAGAAATATAATAAGCATAAGGGGAAATAAACAGACAATATAGGGGAGAATGATTTAATAAAGCATTTTACTGATCTGTGTTACTCACCTTGAGATGAGGCTGAACTCACTGAGCTAGCCCCAGGTAAAAGGACAGGTGGAGGAATAGGCAAGCACACACCCAGATACTGTAGATCAATTGCCAAAGTAAGATCCAACAGGTTCAACTTCAGACCAACTGTAAACATAAAACACATTAAAAAGATACAAGTCTTATGAAATCTAATTCATTTCTTAATTTAAAGAAAGGATTCTCTAAAAAAAAACATAAGAATAAGATGCTTGCATAAGAAAACATCTGAATTTTAAATGATTAGCAAGACTATCACAAAACAGGATAAGTCACTATGTTTTTTAGGGCATTTGATAAGCTGGAATGGATAGGAAAAAAATCTAGTAGTGCCCATTAAAAATACTTTCAAAAACTATAAATACAATGTTTCTCCATATGATTCTGCGCTAAATCAAATTATCCAAGACTAATCTGCTCAGGAAAAAAAAATTATGGTAGAATTTATAATAATATACATAATGCTCATCTGACATTTGGTCTTTATCTTAGGAGACAACAGAAACAGCAGACCCCTAAAACAAAAATATAAAATAGATTTTTCGTTATTTAGCGTATGCACTAACACTGTAGTGGCACTACTATCACCTTTCAACAGCATGGCACAGGATCATCTTACTCTACTCACTTATTGGTACCTAGAAGTAGGGTCATCAAAAAATCGATTCTCAGATACTAATCAATACTAAAATGTAGTATTGAGTTTGATATCAATTAGCACTGGTATCGATATTTTGTGGCATCCACCAGTTGACTACAACAATGTTTTTTTTCCCACACAAAACTTTACCTGCTTGCAGCACTGGATGGATGACTTGTCTGTGCTTCATAATTTTTAAATCACGTAGAAGGACCTTTTCAAGTTCATCAATTCTTTCCTCTATATTTGGACCGTCTTCGTCTGTTTCATAAAACAAGACAAAATGGGCAAACATTAATAGCAACTAAAGACTTACTATATACAAAATAAACATTTCTCTTTTGTATTTACCATCTATATTTTCTGTGGTTTTCTGTAACGTTTCTTCTTTAACTTCTTCCCCAAGATGAATTTCAAGAGCTTTCTGTTCACAAGAGACAGGACATAGATATCAGACAGATGCAGTCAAATCTACGTGTTTTTAAAACAGGATAGGGCACCAAATAAAAAGTTGCTGGAAAAATAAATAAAACAACTCAAATAAAACAAAGAATGCTTTAAGTTACCTTTGACATGAAGGAAACAAATAACTGGCCCTCCACATCCTCAAGGTTGGGCTGCATTGGGACAGGTATGGGACCGTCAGTCATCTCAGTATCATCAGCCAGCTTTCCATCCATCTTATGTTTCACCTCGGACTTCTTACTTTCACTGTCCTGCAAGACTTGTTTAGTTTCTTGAGAAATAGACTGGTCAGAGGTAACTGTGGAACAGGTCACCTCAAGACTGATGTTCTGGGTTCTTGTCTCTGAATCTCTGGGACAGCTGATTGGTTTAGTGACAAACATACTTTTAGGCAATGGGTCAAGAGCATCAACCATAGGTCTTTGTCTATCAAGAAAGATACAAGCTGGGAATGGATCGAGATATTTCCTAGGAGGTATTGGCCGATCAGAAAACAGGCCTGGTGGAAATGGATCAGGTGAAGATGGAGGTGAGCTTGGTGGAGAGAACTCTTCAACTGATGGTGAGAAGTGTGCATCAGCATAATCATCATCATCATCATCTGACAAAGGGGACTGATAAAGAGCCTCAGGAACAAATTCAGGACAAAGGTCTGTACAGGAGCCCAAGGAAGGGTCAGCAGTGTATTCAGTGGTAATAACATTTCTACAATCAACTTCATTTTGGGGACCATCAGACAGTGTAGCAGGAAAAAGCTTAGAAGAGCTGGGGGAAAGGGCACAGAAAGCATCACATGAGATATCTGACACATTAGTGTCAGATGCAGTGTCGAGTACAGCATTATCTGCTAACACAGGCAAAGTGACAGTTGCGTCCTCTTGCTTGGAAATATGCGCTGTATCAGAGACATTTGTTGTAGGAACATTGACAATGTTAGTGTCATATTCAGAATCTAGTGTTGGGGTAGCTTTTTGTTCAGCATGAATAGGATTAGGAACTTGGTCTGGGTCTGTGACAAGCAAAGGAGAAAGCCTCAATGATGTAGACATGCCTGGCAATGTGGGGGAGGTAGTAAGTGATGCATTAGACAATGTAGCTGGAGATAATGAGCATGATGATGCTGTGGTGCATGTTAAAACTGATGTGGTGACTGTTTCAGACTTTATGGATACTTCTGGTTGGGTGATGAGAGAGGGGCATGCTGTAGAGGGAAATACTGTTTCAGCAACTGGACTTTCACATGATTTATCAAAGTGTGCAGGTGAACTGGTTTCACATTTAGACTTTAGTCTGCTGGGTCTTGTTTTTGACTTCAACTGCTGTAGGAAGAGGGCAAGAAGAGGTAAAGGTACAGGCTCAGCCCGTTTCTTCTTTACCTCTCCACAGTCAAGAGGTTTTACCAAACAATGTGAAGCCTCCCTCCCATCTGTTGCCGTAGCTGTATCGTTCAATGATGTGACCTCCTCCTCATTTATGGATGCATCTGTATTTCTATTATTGGAGTTCAATTTAAAGTCTGTTGTTTCTAAACATGGGTTCGGTGTACATGTTTTTGTGAATGAGTCTGTGGCTTTTACGAGTGACACTGTGCTGGCAATCACTGGTCCTTCTGCTTCAGAGACATTTTTTACATCAGCTGTTGCACTTTCCTGCTTTGGCTTGTGTTTGGCTTCCATTTCCTCCTGGTCAACAGCTGTGATTGAAATGCTTTCCATTTTACTGTCCGTAGATGCAGGCTCCGTCTTTTCCTTGTCGGCGGGTAGACTGCAAGTGTTCATTTGCTGGTCATCTCCACTTTGAATTTTCTCAAGGGATATCCTCTTCACTTTAACATGAGCACCCTTAATCAACTCAGACAGTCCTTCCGGCCAAGGGCGCTTCTTACTGTAAAAAAAATGATAGAGCTCTTAATTGAAACAATTTGAACTAATTTAAGCACTGAATGGTGATTTTAAAATACACATTCTACAGGAATTTCCCACTGAAGTGGTCAGTTTTATAAAAAAAAACCCAATTAGTTGGTAATCTGTTACTTCAGAAGTACTTTTTAAAATTTTTATTACCCCTTATAGTCATGTGTGAACACACAACAGCACAATGTGAACAAAGTTAAATGCTTTCTCTTCATTTAACCTGTTCACCAAGTGAAGCAGTGGGCTGCTGCCAATGAGGGGCACCCGGGGATCAGTGTGTGGGGACGGTACCTTGCTCAAAGGTACCTCAGTGGTGATAACCTTTTGATTGCAGGGCCAACGCCCTAACCACTAGGCCATCCAGCTGGGGCAGGGTTATGGGTCTTGCTCAAGGACTAGCAGTAGTTGTGGACAGGGAAACCTTCAATCTTCTGTGCATTCAGCTCTGCCATTAAAAATTATTCCCTATGCAAGCCATTTGTTGTGGATGCTAAACGAGACAGCACAAACATACTGTACATCTCTTGCTAAAACCTAGTCACTGATTTATGTTTGTCATTCCGCAGCTTCATGGATATTTATAATGCTAAGTAGCTTTTACTGTAAAGCAAAAACACATTTGGCAACTAACAAACAATACAAATGATGACTGATGTCCTGAAGAAGTTAAAAGCACTTACCTAGAACTTTTCTCAAGCTCAGCAGTCATGGCTACATCACCATTAACAGATTTAAAGTCCTCCCCAGTAGGAACAGGCAGAGCCTGTCCTTTGAGGACTTTTTCAGCAGCATTCCTTTTAGCAAACAAGGTCTTGAGATTATTCAGGGTTGTAGTCTCTCTGTTGGGTTTAACGTCACTCTCCACTGTTTCAGTAGGAAGTCCATTCTTGGGCTTGTAAGATCTGCAGTTGTTAGATTCATCCCTGAACCCTTTCGCAAAAGGGTTGTAATCAATTTTAAGCTGAGTGATGCACAGATTCTGGTATGCTGTGACAGCAAAGAATTCTGTTTGAGGAAAATTAAAGGTTGTAACATCTGGTCCATTTAGCTGAATGGTATCTGTAGCTTTATCTGCAGGTATAATGTGAAGACGGGGAAGGTATCGGTGCATAGAGTTTATAATAATATGACCCTCTTGATCCAAGGGGTTGTTAGTAAGTTTCAGTTTGTAGAAAGAAACAGGATTTTGCATCCAATCAAGACCAGTCATAGGGGATTCAGGATGTACAAAGGAGCGTTCAATGTGTGGATCAGCTTTCCCATTTGTCTCCCATCGTCTGTCACTCCACTTATAGCGGTAGTTATCCACTGGATGCATGTCCATTACTAAAGTATACCGCTGGAATGGTTCCAACCCAGAGATGCGGAAGCGACAACATGGGAACATCCTACGACCTTGCTTAGTCAGAATCATCTCCGTCTGGCATCTGTAAAACTCATTCCACATATTATTGTTGTCCAAAGTGACAGTAACGCCCCTACAAGTACTCTCTGCTGGTAAGTTCCACAGCTGGTTACTGCTGTTGCTGCTTGCCATAGCTGCCAAATGCATAGACGACACTTTCTTAAAGCCTAGAGTGGGTCCCCCCAAAGGACTGGTGTTCTTATTAGTCAACTGAGCTCTTTCGTCCTCACTTCTAACCCCAGGATGTAATGGTTTGAGGACAACATACAGTGGGTGAGCAGAAGAAGCCTGAGATGCGAGTGCAGATGTGGTCATGCCCTCCTGGTGAATCACCATTATGGCTTGCTTATCTGTGAGGGCCATTGAAGCGAAGTCATCTGAAGAGCGTCTGACTCCTTTTGCTCAGGCTACGTCTGATTCTTCCACATCCTTCAATTGAAATAAGAAATATAAGTGTGATCAAAAAATTCCAATGCATGGTCATCTCTAAACATATTGTTCATGCTGATAGCATCGTCATTTGTTCCAAAACTGTTGGCACCACTAATGAATATGTGCAAGACTTCATGTGATGTTTGTTGTTTATTAGCTTATCCTAAAGAGCAATATGGAGCCTTGTTGATTAAATAATTATCTCTCCCCGAACCATGTTTTAGCTAGTGCAATGTACAATTTTATCTAGTGCAATGCGCTTCAAGCATGACTTCAAATGTGTGGCATTTATACAGCATTTATACAGCAACTAGTAAAACAACTGTCCACCACCATACTTCAAATTATATGATTCTTGTGTACATGTCTTTGTCTTTTTCGTTCTCATCTGACCATGGATTACAGCTCTAAAGTTCCAGTGATGATCAAACTTTTGTTAGCTGAAGACTTTCTTCATAACAGATTTTCTTCTGGTGAGCCAAGATTTGACATCAAAGCAGCAACATATTACTGAAGTTTGGGTGACTTCTTGATACAACTGCACAACTACGATCCTTGGAGCAAGTTGAGCCTCTCAAAACAGACTCCTCTCGGCATGTGTCTTCTTCCAAGCAGGTTTATCACAGTTTCATTTGTTTTATAATTATCGACTGGAAACAGTATTTTGATCTTCCACATCCTGATGTAAGCTACTGCAGTGAAACGCAGATCATGGAGGTGCCTTTTAGTTTCTGTAATTTATATACTAGGGCTGGGCACGTGAACGCATTATTTACTTAACGCATTATTACTTAAGTTTTTTTTAATTACCCATTCATCAACCACACATCCCCAAGTTCCACTCTCAAACTTTTGTATTCGTTATTGAATTTTGCATATAACAATGTGGTTAATCAGTATTTACTGGAACCTTTTCGTTTCCAACCAGAAGCTAGAATAGGGCTTTAGTTGTGCTCATCTTGATCATGGAAGATTACATAAAAATGGGGTTTCTCTGAAACATAAGCTCATTTTTAGACTGTGTGTGTCCTCACTTGCATTCTTGTAAAGATTAAAGAACTGTTGTCAAATTTTCAAAAAGAGTGGAAACTGACAGTGTCTGTAAGAGTAAGTTGACTTTTTGAAAACAGCTGTACTGCACTTTACAACATGGCTAATATTGAGGAATCCCATGTAGAGTGGAGAAAAGCCACCACGGTTTTGGATTTCCAGTGGAATGGGACAACTTGTACAATTTGTACAACTTGTGTGGTTCATTTTTAATATTTTTGGCTTTAACGCTGCATTTTGGCTTGGTGACCATTTATATTGCTTCTTGCATGGATGTTTACCTGGCTCCAAAAAAAACAGATACTGGATGAAACGGCAGAGCTTTTCAGTTTGTGGCTAAACACCTTTATCTGAATTGTGTGCATTCACACTTGTTCACACTCCATGTTGTGCTCCTGCGGTAACTTCACCGAGGCCAGTAGGCGGTCTTAATCAGCTTATTCAGCGAGTGTTTTTTTTTTATTATGGACATGTCTTTCTCAGTAACATTCTACAAAAAGCAATGTAATAAGCTGAAGGGCAATGCTGCAATTAATACACATTATCGTCTGCACACTGCATTAACATCTGGATGTCCTAGTAAACTCCTAAGGAAATAAAACTGCTCATTAGTAATGTAGCATATCTGGGAATGATGGAGTGAAGTAAAACCAGTTCGTGTTTAAACGATCACCTTTACCTGAATTATGTGCGTTCACACTCGCTCATGTGTTCCTGGGCTAACTTAACCCAAGGCATATGTAGAAGAAAACAGAAAAGTATCAGAACTTAAGACTTAGTCCTTTTTAAGTCTTAGTGCTCTTGTTGCCCTACATTAACATCTGGATATCCTGGGCAATGGATACAAGGAGTAAACTCAAAGAAATTAAACTGAATAAAGCTCCACCGTAATATAGCGTCAGTGAGAACGGAGTGTAGTAAAACCGGTTCGTGTCTAAAAGATCAGTCTTATGTGAAATATGTGCGTTCACACTTGTTCACATTCGCTTTGTGCTCATGAGCTAACTTTACCCGAGGCCTACAGAAAACCACACGGATAAAAACAGCAAGGCGCCCGTCTTTCTCCAATTATTTTCTTTATTTTACGTCTTATTGCTCTGTCAGTGAGTGTTTGAGCCCTCTGGGCGATGTATCGTATATCTTGCGTTTCACCGACAAAAAAACATAAGTTTCAAGTCACCTCTGGATCACCGGAGGTCGAGTTGTTTTCCCCGACGTGGGTACTTCGGCAGGCCGGAGGAACGTGCACTCCGAGCTGCGCTGAATGGAGGGCCCGACTTCAAAAAAGGGTGTGCAGGAATCTGAACACGTGGGTTTAACTCCTCAGTGTGTGCACTTTTAACGCACCTATATAACGAAGTGTTTACCTCTTTACACGCAACGTGTTACTGCTCCTCCTGTCTGCAGTTTCGTCGTCCAGTGTTTTTTTTTTCAAAATATCATACCGTGCGTCTCACCCTCGAAACTGTACGTGCATGTTGTGACGCACGACGTCACAGCTCGAACGGAACACGGACACGCGCACGCAGCGTGTTTGCGCGCTATCACGTGAGCAAAACCAAGGAACCGCGCATGCGCTTACTTAACACTTCCCTGCGGCGGGCTGGTCTGTCTTCGGTCTCAGTGAGCCTTAAAAACTGCGCCAGTTTTATCATCTGTGTCTGGTGGGTGGGTTACTTTCACAAGGAGGGACATACAGCCTACAGCATTCTGCAGCTTCACTGGAGAAACATGCTGAGACAACAAAAAAGGGATATGATCGTGGGAGGAGGCTTAACATCATTTTGTTCAAATCCCTTCTTGTGTTATGGTTTCTGTCCTGCAGTGATTTTCAATGCTGCTTCCGTGACGTCTTCAGAGCTGAACCAGCTGCACCAACTGCTTTAAAAAGATGCTAACATTTGCACTATTCTCCTCTGCCATGAGTTAAACATCGGCATTACTGTACAATAATACTGTAGAATTGTCATTGCAACATACAAGAATGTACAGTGTAAGGAGATAAGTTTATTTTATTTACTATTTCTGTAAAGCACATTGAATGACCCTTTTTTTATTTGATAATGAGCTATGTAAATAAAGTACTATAGCTAGGGTCTCAAGTGATGAATAGGTTAAACACAGAGAAGATTTTCATGCTGGTCACACTGTATGCTGTGGTGTGTTTACATATGACAAATGGCCTTTACACTTAAATTATGAGTTTCTGAAAAAGATTTAACCCAAATCAATCATTTTTTAACAAATGGGGTACAAAGCAAACCTCTAACCCTGGGTATTGATGTCAAATTAAGTTGTGCCCAAACATGAAACTGGTCTGAAGTAGCCCAGACAAGAGAAAGGAGGGAAACCCAATGCCCATAACAAACAGAAAATACTTTATTTCAGTTTTAGTTTATTCATCAATTTATTATCCATTTACAGTATCATAACTAATTCTCTTGTGCTTAAAAAGATGCCACATATGAGGAGGAAAAATTGGCTCTCTCATACCACTGGGGTGTGTCCTGTTGTAACGTTTTGGCTGTTCTCACAGCAGCCTGTCATTGCATTGCATTTATAGAATATACATGGCCAGTCCTCTCTCATTCTAAATATGTTTGCAGGTATATTCTGAGCATGAAATCAGTCCTAATAAAAGTGTTTAATCTCTGTATGTTCAAGTGTATGTTCATTCAAATGCAAATATCTAACCACTCCCATAGATTAGATGCCATAAAGTTTCAGTCGTTTCTGTATTGTAACATGTGCATTCGTTAAATAAAAATATATGTCTTAGATCTCACACTGTAGATTAGACACCATAATGCCCAACACACTCTTTTAGTAGCTGTAATGTTGGCCACTCATTCCACTGACAAATATTAAATATTCAGAACAGGGGTCCTGGAGGACAGGAGTCCAGCATGGTTTGATTTTCCGACTTAAAACACGTAATTTAACTCAGTATTCATTTGCCAGGTTTAGACAGAATGTTAAGAGCAGGTAAATCATCAATTTGTGCTTGAGACGGCAGGTCACAACCCCCGCTTTAAAATGATAATGCCTTCAGATATACATACTGCCTTCAGAAGTTCACAATGCGTGCAACCATACAAATAAAACAAATGTTAATTTATGTACTCTAAGAACCTAAAACCTACAGTCAAGCAGTGACCATACATACACAGAGGATAGATTTCATTTGAAGACAAACAAAACATTTACAATAGCGATTGATCATATGGTGATGCCCCTTAAAAGTAACCCAAACCTGAATATCATCCAAGCTGGTATCTTCTGAAGAAAAGACATTTAATATCAAAACAATGTAAGTGGCATTTCAAGACCTATATGTCAAATGTTCATGTCCCTTAATATCCCTTGATGTACAGACATATCTCCTGTAACCATTGTTATAACATTTATAAGATGCTAATAGAATGATTAGGATGAAGTTATTGCACCTAATAATACTGAGAGTTGCTGTGTGTGCAGCAAATCCATTTAATCTAATATATAACAACTCTGGAGAACAGTTCTTGAAAGTACCAGAACTATAATGGCATATAAAATATAATCTCAATGTTGCAATAAAATATTGGCATTAAAAAGTTACAAAAAAATCCTTCATCACAAACTAAAAGCAAAACTTTAGTTTGGTGGGTTTTTGAGGGCAAAATACTTTAACAAATGATGTGCACTAAAAAGCAAACCCACACCTGGGCTCGTAGTAACATTTGTTTAAGTTAATAAAGCTAAAATGTGCAGATTTATGACAGTTAAGTGTGAAATCTTGACACTGCTACATACTTTTGAAAGCGTGTTATTTTCTAGGCATAAACTATGCTTTCACTTCATATTATTAGCAAGTGATTGTATACTGATGTGACTCCACAGTTAGCTTGTCCTTCATGTTATGCACAGCCATAAATATACTCCTAGTGTAGCAGGATTTTCCATGATGCTTCATCCTTAGAGATCTCTTGTGTGCTTTTCCCAGATCCACCTGTTCTTGATAAGTATCTGATTAGTCCAGCCAGGAAGCACTGGATGTAAAATAACCCCCCCAAATAATCACACATTTATAACAACATCCTCCTCGTCATCCCTGATGTCCTCCGACAGACCATCTTCAGAAAGTCTGCTCTCGCCATCTAAGGCAACACGTGGACCAATAATATAGCGGTAGTCTCCACCAATAGCTAGTGCAGCCCCTGATGAAACCATGAGCCAGTCTTTTTCATCTTCCTCCATTCCAACACACTGCCAAGGCACTCCCCATGAATGCTCCTCAGTGGTCCCAGCGCCGGCCCCAAGCCCAGAGTCCGGCTCCCGCTCCTCTCCCTCCAGGTTTACATAAAGCAATGGCTCCTTCATGGGTGCTGGAGACAGCCCAGCCCACAGACCCTCCAACTGAGTTATCAGGTGCTGGAAACTGGGACGGCACTTTGGGACAGGAGACCAGCAGCTGTGCATGATCTCATAGCTGGACAAGGGAGAGGAAAGATAGGATCACTAATTCAGATTTTCATAACCTGTCAAAACATTTTTTCACAAAAAAGGTAACTTAATAGAAGAGTAAAAATGTTAAATTATGATTATTCTATACTATAATGTATGTTAATATTATGGAATTTTATTTTAGAGCAGCATTTTAAATGCTATTAAAAAACTAGACAATGATAAGTGTTATGAGGTTTAGACAAGATTTTTCTTCATACACCTGAGGCTGGCTCAAAGCATGTAAAAGCAGATCCAATCATTTGTGAACATCACTAGTTTGTCAGTATCATTCACTGCATGTATTCTACGAAATTAAAAGAGCAATCTATACTTGGTTTGTCCTGTCACTATTATTTTAAGCTATGTTCCATAGGAAGGTCACATGTGAGAGAGTAAACATTACATTTTCTGCATGTATATTTTAGAGCAATACTTTAATACTTTAAATTTTCCGAATGTTCTCAGAGTATAGTTTTTAACTGATTCACAACACTGTCAGGGGTTTTCAAACCAGTCCTCAGGGCCCCCTGAAACGGTTCACATTTTTCTAACCATCTGGGGGACTTGAGGCTCAGTTTCAGAGGGTACTGCTTAATGCTTACAAGTCTTATAACATTTATTGGTAATATTCTTTATAACTAAAAAAAATAGAAAGACATGATAAACATGATAAAGAGAGTGCTGACTGAAACTCACATGTCATCTGGACAGTCAGGGGGCTGTTTGAGTCTCTCCCCCTTAATGAGGTACTCGTATATCTCTGAATTCTCCACCCCAGGATAAGGTGTCTGCCCTCGAGCCATTATTTCCCACATAGTCACCCCAAAAGCCCACTGAGGAAAACAAGAAAACAGTGACCTAATGTAGCCATGCTCATTTAAAAAGCAGTAGTGCACCCTGGGAAATGTACACATCACATGTTTCACGAGAGCTCACTTAATTGGTAGGACACAGTACCAATTCTTCACCGAATAAATAACCAGATATTATAGAATTTAGTTAAGAGTTCATGTACGTTACATGGGACTGATTTAGGGAAAATGAGTATTACCACATCACTTTGTGTTGTGTAGACATTGTCAGCCAAACTTTCCAGGGCAATCCACTTCACTGGTAACTTTGAGACAGACCCTTGTCTGTAATAATCGCCACTGTAGATCTTTTTGGAAAGACCAAAGTCTGCTACACACACAGTCATGTTCTCATTCAACCTAAAACATGGGAGTGAAGAGAATAAAAGAGCTTCAGATAATCATGACCATCATGACCACACACAAAAGATGATGAAATTTGAGATTAAAAATTAAAATTATATGCTTGATTGAGACAAAAGTAATAAGATCTCCATATATAGTATGCATATATGCATTCAGTACAAAGCGTTCAACCATTCATACAAAGCAGCATTTTCTTTTATTTTATACTATATTTTATATTGTATTTGTCTTTGTGTGTCTGTGCAATCATAGCACAAGAAACTTCCCCCAGGATGAATCAAGTCTGATTCTGATTCTGCTATAACGAGGTCCATTTCAGTGAAAAGACTCACATGCAGTTACGAGCAGCCAGATCCCTGTGGATGATGTTTTTGCTGCTTAGATACTCCATCCCTCGAGCGATGTCCAGCATAAACTGGACAAGCATTTGTAAAGAGAGGGTCTACAGGAAAAACAGAGGATGTACAATGGCTTTTGATAGGTTTGTCTATCCTCAGAGAAACAATACAGAAAAATACAATCTTGTCATAAACACTAGAAGATAAATGCAGGAGATAAATGCAGGAAGTGTTATTGAGCTGAAAGTGTTAGGACTGGGGACAATTTACTGATGAAAGTAAGCATAAGACTTTCAAATTTAGTTTTAAACTAAAAAACACTGAATCACCACAGTGTGTGTTTGGGGGAGAAGAAAGAGAGAGAGAGAGAGAGAGAGAGAGA
>JBBPCW010000001.1:26271490-26291458 GCA_037974425.1 Phenacogrammus interruptus
TATACACACTCTTAGAGACAGACACAGAGAGAGAGAGAGCTGTATAAACACACGCCAGTCTGTAGTGACTTATACGGTGTTTGAATGTGCTCTTTAAAATATGAGATAGTGAATCTAACACATTAAACTGTGCTTCTTTTTGTTTCTGTGTTGCTTTCTCCTGGGGCATCTTATTATAGTGGTTTTCAGTGCCCAGCAGGTTTCAGAGTAGACCCTAAGGCTCTGTTCCCTCGACTCAACTTAGTCTAGTCTAGAGTTAATCCATGTGTGGGGGGAAAATGTATATATTTATATCCTCCTGAGACCATGTCCATTAATTGATGTCTTTTATAGTGTACATTTTGTTCATGTATATCTTCCATAAGTATTTGGAGTTACCCCATCAAGCCCTATAGTATTCTGTAGAGGATATCCTGGGTTTTCCAGTGATGTCATGTGAGGGGTTTGCATGCTGGGAACAAGGACTGCAATGAGACCTACATGAGATACTGTACACCAAAACAAGATGTTCCTCTGCATAACCAAAAAGAAAACATGCATCCAGGATCATCACAGCTAAAATATCCAGGATGTTCTATGATTTATAATTCACTGTTAAACTAAAATACATGTTTTCTTGTCCTAGCAAGCAACATGCAACAGAAGAGTGATACAGAATTGTATTGTTTTGATCAATTTGAATGTGCTCTTGGGTTAATATGACTTTTTTCATTTTCTTAATTCAGTTCTATTTTTACACGGATATCGTCCTGTTGTCCTCTACAGTGGATATGCTGGGAAATTAAAATAAAAATACATTCAAAGAAATTTTAATTGTAAGCTGTTTTTTTAGGCCCAAACAGATAGGGAATTTCACACAAAACACATTGTAAGACACTTTCTTTTTCTTGGTTCTCAGGAGAATATAGGTAGGTATGTATACTATATAGATGTGTATACATATGTCTATGTATGGACACGTGTACATAGGTGTGTGCGCATACTATATTGAATTCAGGTGTTTCAATCATACCCATTGCCACAGATGTATAAAATCAAGTGCCTAGCCATGCAGTATCCATTTATAAACATTTGTGAAACAAAATGTGTTTTTCTGCTCAGTTACTCATTGATTTCAAGCATAAACCTGTGATAGGATGCCACCTTTGCTATTAGAGGGTTAATGAGATTTCATCCCTGCTGGATATTCCACTGGGTCTATTGTACATGGTTTTATTGGCAAGTATTTAGAAAAACAGCAAGTAAAGTTGACCAGTGCTCTGCTGATTTAGTAGTTAAAGAGTTCCAGACTTTCGCTGGCATTAATGTGAGCACAAAAACTGTGTTGTGTGTTTGACTTTGTTGTTAAAGTCTCTGCTTATATAATGGTCAGGAGTCCCTATACATTTGTCCATATAGAATGTGTATAAAATTATACATACTTTGAATGGGTTGAATGCAGAGAAGAAATTAATTCTGTACACCGTGTGTGTTCATATGACAAATGGACAATTTTATATACACACACACACACACTTCACACAACATCCATAATAGTGAAGGATCATTTTATGTGAAATGACTTCCGAGCCCCTTTAGAATGATCCCCTTTCATTTATTTAGGCAAACATTGAGGTCCAGTACTTGACTGGGCACCTGCATGTCATTCATCAAACATTAAAAACACTTTAGCTCATATACTTAAGAGCAGGATATTGTTCCAACTCTTTATTATTAATGGAGCAGCAGTGTGGCTGTTACTGTGGAACAGGCAGAAAAAAATGTCAGATTGAGTCTGCTCCCACTAAAATGTGTGGCCTGATCTAAGGGGGCATTGCTGAAGAGATTAGTCTGACCTAGGCTTGCAGACATATGACCAGCTTGTTACCAGACTCAGAAGAGACTAGGCCAAGTTCACAGACACCCTCAGGTTTATTCTGATATGCGTGAGTTTTTTAATACCATCTGTTCTCTGATTCAGGGAGAGCTGCTCGGAGAGTGAGGAGGAGCCATGGAAGCACAAACAAGAGCTGAAGGATTCTCTTGTTGATATGTACAAAGGTAAATGCGGATCGTATTCTCTCAGGGGGGTTGATTTAATGCTGTTTGCCCTCTGTATTCTTTAATGTGTACATGTGCATGTTGTCCATGATGATAAATTTACCCTAAAGTGCAGAATTGTCTTTTTATTTTCTGTGTTGCTGAAATAAAACTGCTTTTAATTTTTATTAGTGTACGGAAAGAATAAGGGAGGAGAAGACCAGCTCGAATGTGTCTGTGGTTATTGGTGGAGTTCATTAAATAATGAAACTGGCAGAGAGTAAATGTGCTAAATATAGTCATGAGATGCTGCAGGAGAGCTTCATAAAGCCCACATTAGATTAAAAAAAACAGTAAAAAATGGAGAACGAGAGAAAGTCCACTAGAGGGCACCCTTATCATTAGAGATGGCTGTGTGACTGATCACATTGGACAGCACTGTTTAATGACTGGGTTATAATTCCAACAAAGAAGTTATTGAGTTTTTAACATCAACCACGAAAGCATTATAGATGAGAGATATTTATCCACAGGGAAAATATGTTTGACATGACACATTTGGAATTACACTTGAATATAAACAAGTACAGAAAACTGGTCCCATTTAAGGCACTGAAAACTGTTTGAGGGGTGAATATTTGTAGGGTAGACACTGCTAATGAGGAATCCAACATTACTGAAATTGGAGTATATAAATTAAACAGGTCTTTAAAATGGGTGTGTAATGTAGGTAATAGACCGTGCTGTCTTGGGCATCTGAGAAAATGATATTTGAAGCCTTTTATTTTAAATAAATATATAAATATACAACTATACATATGTTTTGATGTGTGTGGTGTTGTGTCAATATTTTCTGTCCTCTCCTTGAAGAAGCCCAGTATTTGCATTTACTCTCCAGTACCTGCTTCAGCTCCTTCATTTAATTGAGTCAGCTGCTGTTACAGGAAGTGACAAGTTTGTGCAGTTGGGAAGTACAGTAGAAGAAAAAGCACTACTGTTCTTCTAGCTGTTCTTTCGTAACCATTTTATTAAGACAGTGTATTTATTTACATTTATTATGACTCTGAGAGCTTTGCACAAGAATTCCACTGTGCATGGACTGCTGGTCTCATGCACAAATGGCAAATAAAAATCTTGAATCTTGAATGTCTGTGTGTTGTACAACATTTTGCAGGCAGTCAAATACTGCTGTACGTAACATGTCAGTTCATCATGAATTTCACATCAGCTCTAATTGGACGGATCTGTGTCCAATACTAATGATATATATATAAACACAAACAAACAAACAAACAAAAATTATATATATATATATAATATGGTTTATGTTAAATTGACACATTCTGATCACATAAATTTTAAATTCATGTGATTTTTTTTCTCTTCTAGTTTTTAACATTTAAACAGTTTGATCTGCTGTTGTTTAATGCTACTGATTTTAGCTCATTACTTTACTTTAGAACTAAATTTGAAATCCGGACTGAGCATAAATGTCAAAAAGCTCAGGTGCTTATCTTCTACCCATTGGTTGACTCAGATGCTCCGAGTGCAATATCTTTACTGTGTCCTCGTACCATGTGCTCTGCGTGTTTGTTTTTGACGTGACGCCTCGCTTGCCGTTGGGGTGATATACTGGGACATCCTGGTGTGGCGCGGACTATAACGCTGCATCCTAGAGTTGGGTGGAGGCCTGAGCCTGAAACAGGATCTTACTTAGCATGCATCCTGATACTTGTGGCTTCAGACGAACGGTTTTGTGCGTGTGTGTGCCTGCAGGCAGACATGGCTGCATGCCCATTGCAAGTTTGTGTGGGTGTATTATGGTCGGGTGTTCCACAACTGATCTTATTCCTGATCTTCTGACTACGGCTCACAAGTAAACACGCCAGTTAGGGCTGCCAATATGATGTATATTTTGAGAATTAAGAAAAATGATTCCACATGGGTCCTGGATTAGTTTTTCACAGACCTGACAGGACTATCGGCCCTGCTGTGAAACAGTGGAACCATCCCAATCAAGCCTAATCAGTCTTGTAGGTTAATTTAATTCGTAGTTATTAACCTTTTCCGCAGCGATTGCGTGTGCAGCCTCTGATGAGCCTTTAGATCCCACTGGCAGCTACTTGTCATCAGTACGACAATGAGCAAATCCCTAATTCCCCCTAAAACAAGAAACACTTTGTGGTTTGGATCCCAGTCACTTTAATCAGGCCCATGCAGGTGAAAGAACAGGTGTCAAATCCCAACATGATGGGATACTTCCACATGAATATTCTTACCCAGATTATTACTCATTATATGATGGAGTTTTGTGTCTGTTCTTGCCAAATATGTTTTATTTTTCAGTACGCATGAAAGAAAGGCTTAGACTTTGCAGTTGCTGGCTTAGTGTTTACCTCTGTTTGTGATAAGACAGTGCCAAGGAGCCAGAACACACCGTGCTAGACAGAAATCTACTGTAAAAAAAGAAAAGGATCCTCTCGGTTGAACTGACTTTGGTCTAGTCACTCATTTTTCAAATTTAAATTCCTATATGTGTACCTTTTTTTTATTTTTTTTAGCTATAAACTAGCTGTTATTTAAATTTAAAAACTCAACAGGAGTGTTTATTTAAGCATGTTTGGATTACTGTCCACTTCTGTCAGTGTTTTTAAAAATTTAGCAATTTTAATGAAGGCTTAGCTCCTCCCACACATTGTCATATATTCCTGAAACGCTTATTTCCTGTTTTACAGTTTTACAAGAATACCCATTTATTTCCATTTTATTTTAACTAATGGCAATGTTCTCACAATTGGCACAGTTTCTAGAATGTCATGACATTTAAAATGTTCATTCTTACCCATATTCTAAATGGTTTACAGAAGGATTTCTTACTCATAGCTGGAATAATGTAGTTTTGTACTAGAAAATATCCACTTAAATATACAAATGTATGTGTAAATAAACTTTTTTATAACTAAAAATATTCTTATTGCTTTTAATATAAAAAAAAAAACCTCAAATATGCTACTCTCAAAGATTCATTGTGATTAAAAAATGACCCTGTTCACCTGTAGTCTCTCACCTAAATGAACAGAAGTGGAAATACTGTAAAAATGTGACATAGCTCCATAGTGATGGATCTAGTGATTGTTCTTCAACTAATTATATAGTCGCAACAGTAATCCAGAATTAAGTTTCATGCTTGTGAAATTGTGTTTGAATGTGCTATTATACATTGTGTCCCTGCTGCTTTTATTTGTCTACCGTTGTTTGGGATAAGCTTACTGCCGTGGGCTGGGTTGTGTTATTACAGCTCTGTGATGTGGTGCTAGATTGTTTTCTGACATGGGTAAAATGTTCTTTTGCAGTCCAAATTCAAAGCACTCACACAAGTCCATCATAACAAACAGGGCAGGTTTCCTATGGAGTTGAATTGCTATTCCTCACAAGGAGGGCGGAAGAAAAGGCTACAGTCTCAACAAGCTTTGTTCTTAGCAGGTGGATCGACCTTTGACTTAGCCTTTGGTCCCCCACCCTCTGTGTTAGCCTCCCAGGCAGGAAATGTACTGTTTAGTCCCGTCAGCTCTGGTCTGCCAACCGCAGCTTATGGTGGCAAGCAGCGGCCGTGGTGTGGTCTTCTGTCCTTTGGCTTTTCCGCCAGCCACCCACCAAACCCGAGCTCCTCTTCCACCGCGCTTTGCCTCATAGAGGGCAAGAGGCGCATTTGCAGCTCTTTTGCGGCTTCCTTGTGGGTCCCATTGAAGTTCAAAATCCTTAGAATTGAGTGCCGTGTGGCCTAACAGGCTAGCCCTCTGCCTAAGTGGGTGGTCCCCCGGCGCAAAATCGCAGGCACACAGATAGAGGGATTCCATAGGCCGTCCTCCTTTGTCTCACTATGTTGGTTTAAGGAATAGACCCAGGGTGGGCACTGCTTAACCGAAGCAGGCTACTTACTATGATCTGCCACCAAGGAAAAAAAATTCTCACACAAACATTCAAAAACAAAAGCACCAAACCCCAATACAGGCTGGTGTGTTTGAGGTTTTATTTCATCACTTTCTCATTTGATCATATTACTAATAGGGAAAAATGGTTTGCATTGAAGTGAATTGAACTGAACTGAGAATTAATTACCAGAATGGTGGATCAAGTCCCTCTTATCCGGGCCTATGTACGACACTGGTTCCCTCTCAGAAGGATTTTGTTTCCGTTCGCTTTTCATTGCTGAGAAAGCCTGCTATTTTACTGCAGTACGTCTTATCAGATTTTGTCAGAACTTGCTCTTCTGTTTTCTTTAGCTTTGTTTATTATTCTTTTTTTAATTTTATTTAGTTGAACTGATGTTCATGCGATGCGAACTACCCTGCCACCCAGTTGCGGGATTCCAGCAGACCTAGTGATGGCCCATGAAGCTGAGAGGAAAACAAACAGCGCCAGCTTTGGTGTGAACCACACATGCTTAGGAACAGTTTGAACAGGGAGCAATTCAAACGGTCACTCCTGTGGCCTGTGTTCAAACATCAAGTGGTAATGAGGACTGAGTGCCTGGTCCTGTTGCCCTGGCCTCATTTCAATCCTTATTCCTCCTCTACTTTCAGGCCTTTGGGTGTCTTTCACAGGTTGCTTAACCTTATTTTATCATTTTGAGATGTGCTTTGTTAAATGTGTTTATTTAGAAGAATGACATAAAGAAGCTCTTACACGCTTAAAACACGTGGAACATCAAGACAGGTTAAAATATTTGGCCTTCTGAAAGAGAAGACATTTTCATTGTGTATGTGTGTGAGAATCGTTCCCCGATTTGACTTTGTGGTTTAAAGGCGGCCGTATTCTACAGTTTTCTTAAGGTCTTATCATTGCTTTCCTTAAGGTCCAATTTGTGTAAGTTCACGTAGCAAAAAAACCTCACCTTGTCGTTTAGAATTAAACAGTTTTATTACTGCAAGCCTGATGTATGTAAAGGGGAACTGTCTGATTGGCTGTCCTGTAGTGAGACTCTTCAATTGTTTTAGCATTAATGGGTGGAACTAAGCAGCTGAAGGCTTCAAAGGAGGTTATATACTGATTGTTAAACATGACATTAAAACCACCGGCCCAATATTGTCTATCCCCCCCAACAATGTTCGCAGCAGATCCTTTAAGTCCTGTACATTAAGGTGTTGCCTCAGTGGATTGGACTAGTTTGTCAAACACATCATGTGGACACTGGATTAAATCTGGGGAATTTGGAGGCGTCAGTGCCGTAGAACTTCTGTCATGTTCTTCAAACCATCCCTGAGTATTTTTGCAGTGTGGAAGAGTGTATTGTCCTGCTGAAAGGGGCCACTACCAGTTGAGGGGAATTTAGTTTTATCATGAAGGGGTGTTCTTGGCCTGCAGCAATGTTTAGGTAGATCCACATGAATGTAGGGACCCAAGATTTCCAAGCAGAACGCTGCCTGGGGAATCACACTGCCTCCAGCAGTTTTTGGTGGGGCATAGCCAACAACAACCTGCAACTTGTGCTACAATAGCTTCTCTGTGGGTCTGGACCAGACAGGCTAGGCTTTGCTTTCCCTGTCTGATTCCTTAGACCTCCTTTGGTAGGTACAAGACCTGCTGTTTTGGATTTGCTCTGATCCACTCACAATTTGGCCCATGTCACCTGTTTCCTGTTGCCCACTTTTACTATTTCCAACACATCAAACTTGAGAACTGACTGTTTGCATACTGCATAATATATTACACCCCTTTAATGAGAGAATCGATATTTGTTAATTCACAAAAATCAGAAATCCACAAAAAGCTCTTTTCATCACTTTCCTTTGGTGAACAATGTGGACTGTGGAGTAAAAGGTACATTTTAAAAATGTATCAGATTTCCTACTACATCAAACTTTCTTTATTTAATTTATAATTTACTTATTGTTTTAATGTTTGCACAGTCAGAAAGGAGCGGTTCAGGATACATTTCACTGTGTGTTGTACTTGTATGACTGCATGTGACAAATAAAGAATCTTGAAAAAGGTGCAAAATTCAGTGTTCATTGATAGAAACTCTTCAAAGAATAGGTCTGCGAATAACCTAAGTAGATCTACATGAGGCTGTATTTACTGAAGAGGACATTCTCATGTGGATACTGTTTTACATCAGCTTCTCTCTAAATATTTGCGATGATGTACATCCCTGTGTGCACACAGCACCTCCTACATGCCTTAGCCTCCCACTGTGCCTGCAACTGTAGTGGAGAGCTGGCAATATTTGTATGTTGGGCATATATATATATTTTTTTTCTTTAACAAAGCTCATGCATTTCGTGATATTCTTTAGCTGAAAAAGAACCCTGGAACGTTCTAGAGTGTTGACTCTACAGCCTTAGCACTTCAGGCCCCTGCTGTTTAAAGCCGGTTTGTCTGAAGGACAGGTCGAAGCACATGCATCGCTCATCCTTTAGAGAGGGAAAAAAAGAGAGTGAGAGAAGCTCTGTTTGGATTCGGCGCTTGCGCGTCGCGAAAGTTCAACTTTGCAGTGCGTGTTGGAGAAAGGATTTTCAGAACAAAGGAAGATGTGTTTGCCGAGGATCCTTGCACCACTAGCTATGTGTGTGTTTTAGTGTTGGGCTCAAGGCGAGGTGGCATGCACAGTAATAAGTCTGGATTTGTAACCGTTTGACTATTGACTTCCAAAAGCAGGGTTCAATTTCATTCATACATTGCCTACACTTGCTAGGTTTGATTTGACCAAAGGGCACTAAAATCCTTATTTGCACCTCCATCCGGCAGCCTTTATGTTTGACTCTGTTTCGTTTGAGAGCAGTTTTAAGCCTGCGCCATGGACTTGGTCGGTGAAACTCATAAGGTGATTGAAACAACAAGGAGGTGAGAGGGTGAAACTCTCAGTCGGAGCGTCGCTCATAAGACAGCTGACCTTGAGTTGACTCCGTCCCACAGCCCCACCTCTCCAGCTCGGCGTCTCTGAGATGACTAATAGCAGCTTCATGGCTTGTGTCACCACCTTGCACCAGTTTCACAACCTTACCTGCCACAATAAGGCTTTGTTTTCGCTAGTTTTATACTCTCGGGTTAAAATGCTTTTAATCTTGTGCTTTGAACTCTGTTTTTTTTTTTTATTTGGAAAGGAGTGCCCTTCTTTTAGTGTGGCCATGGGGAGGGGGTTCAACATGTAAATCAAAACGCTAAGAATAGAGTTAGAACGTCATGAGGCAGTTATGACAGTTTCGTAACTGAACAGAATGAGCTGTGAGACAAAAATGATTGATTTACAAATGCAGAAATCGGTCACATGATGGAAAAAAAAGCCCATTCATGATGAATGCTTATATGCTAAAGAGCCCATACACTAAATTCTTTGCAGAATAGGTTTCTCTTTGAAGTACATATGTTATGCTTGTGTGGTTTTATACACCAAAACGGTCATGAATTATTTTGGCATGACCTTTTTCCTTTTTTCCATGTTATAGTATGGAAATGTTTTTAGAATTTTAGACCAAATTCTTTTACATAAGAAAAGTTTTCCATGAAATGGGCCCTTTAAGATACCAAGATTATCTTAAAGGGCCCATTTCATATTGCCTATAAATATCCTTTATCATTACGATGATACAATATATGCCAGGCTTTGAATATTCAGCCTATTAAGATCCAAGTTTTAATAATATTTTAATAATAATATTTTAATAATGTACTGAAGTGTACACAGAGACCATTTTCAGATCTCTGTGTTATATGGGACATTTATGATAAGGTGACTTAATCAGAATAAAGGTCTCCATTGCCTTCCTTTTGCTCCAGTAACTTTACAGCCGTTGCCTTTGGAATAAGAGTGAGGCCTTTCACCCTCCTGTTTTCTCCGTTAACACGCTGCATTAAGCTCATCATCAAATAACTTCTCCTTCTCCCTCCGAAATGTTAGCCAATGCAAATCACAGCTTAGCCAGTATTTACAGAGCCAATTCTGAGGTTACCTTCAGCAGATAAAGTATACGATCTCTGAATTATTCCCTACTGACTAAAAAAAAGATCTGTTGAAAATTATATTTGTCAAAGTTCTTTAACTGAAACAAGTTTTTTCCTTAAAGCTGTAATCACTTATTTAATGTTACTTGGCTGATACTACGATGCACATCAGTTAATACGATCTGTTGCATAATTAAATACTTAAAATATCTATTCTATCAGAGCACATCAGAGTGGCTTCAGTTTTCACCAACCATGAATTAGAACTAGTTCTAATTCATTGTTAAACAATTCAAACCTGTTTCCATTCAGAATGAATGAAGTCAGTTTAAACGTAATACATTTCTTTTTGAAGAGGCAAATCACAAAACAAATAGCCTACATCAGATCTGGTTTTACCAGTATACTGTACATCAAAACACATCTGCCAATTTCTTAAATTGAAGTTTCATTGAGATTGAGGTGTTGGGATGTAATTTGATTTCAGTTTGAGAGAAACAATGTTTGGTAAAAAAAATAAGGGAGTTCGATTAAATTCCATGTCCCAAATGGTAGTGCATCATGTTTGAACTACTCTCTGTACTCTCCCCTCAGCACACGCAAGGAAGAAACAGACAATTCATTAAATTATGGAACATGGTGTCCAGTGTTTGTCAATGTTAAATACTAAACTGCTTTTTGAAAATGTTTATTCATTCTCAGATATCAAAGTGCGCCTCTGTTTCACTTGCTGTGTTGGATATGATTACATTTGTTACAATGCAGATATATTTCAGAGCATTAGTAATGAGACTGTTAATCTGTTTATTCGCTTGAAGTCTTCTAACAATGTAGGACTTAAACGACCCAGTTTGTTGCCTTTTTGATTTGGATCGTGATCTGCTTACTAACAGTTTAACTGCTTTTAGTCGTCCGTGTTTTGAATGTTGTTTTAGTGCACTCGTATGTACAACCGCGGTTTGCTCAAGTCAGCAGTGGCTTTACGGCACAATCAAATGTTCAGTTTCAGGGCTTGGCGGTGTAGAATCCTTTTGGAGGATCATTTTCTTCACAAAACTCACTCTCAGGCTGTCATGTTTTAGTGCTGTGGCAGGGGATAGAAGTGCTGCCTGCCTCTCCATACAGCTCATGGCTTTCCCACACCCAAATTAACTGGAACTCGGGAAAATGAGGCACTCATCCTGGTAGATTTGGCAGGTCATTCCGCCTCCCCTCTTAATGCCTGGGGATCAGTGAATCTCGGCCTGTTAGATGCCTCCAAGCTGGATCCATCAAGGGGATCTGAGACGGCACTGCTTCCTCATTTTCCCCCAATCTCAATTCAATTACTGCCACGCCTGCCCTGAGAATGAGATTAGGCCTGCAAGACACGTTTCGCCATCGCATAGAACCCACTCTGCCTATTAGATATTTCAATCATGCAGGAAACAAAGGGCTATGCACTTCATTCAGACACTCTCTATGAAGTTAGAGACCATCATTATGAACTTATAAAGGTCTTTGGGATGATTTGCAACCCAAAAATATTAACTCTGCTTTGGACATCATAAATTATGTATTTAACCACATTGTTGATTTACTGAACATGGGATAGGGACTAGGATTTGTATTGTATCACACAGAACTGGATAATCAGTTACTCAGCCAGATGGACATTTGCAATTTAGAGGATGACTGTTGATTGTTTCTGATTTTTCTTAGAGTCTTTGACAGTTCTGAGAAATAACATTGTGTAAATGTCATCTACGTCATCAACAGCGTAAATGTTCGAAGAATCCATTTTAATAACTGAACTGATCCAAATTTTTTAGTACTTTCCGGGTGTGAAAGCAGGTCGGAGTGTTAGCTTTGGATAAAGTGAATGACACTACTAGACTGATCAAACATTTGTTGTTATTTTTGCAATTTGCTGTCTCCGTTCTGAGAGAGACAGGTAAACAGTTTTTGCATCTTCGTAACTCGGTTTCTTTTCCGTCGTGACTCATTTCTGGTTGCTTGTAAACGTGAGTGTTATTGACCACACTAACTGATAGACATCACAGAGCCATAAATGGGTTGTGGTAGTGTTGTAAAGAGACAGATGTGCAGCCTGCGTACTGTAGCTGATTGATGAAACAGTGTATTTGGCCATACAGGGCAGCGAGTCAATAATATCTTTTTGATCCGAGACAAGCCAGGTCCACTCCGTGCCGCACAACAACCCATGACAATCAAAGTACGCAGCAGGCTCTCCCCAGGTGCTGTGTGGCCATCGTGTGAAAAGCGCCTGTTTATCCTTACCGAATCAATTCATGTCTGCGCTTTTGTTTCGAAATCGCAGCCATGGTGTACAATTAAACCTGCTTTAAGTTTCTCTCCAGATTAATGTCCGTATCAAAATTCATAAAGAATCGGTAAGATGAGAAGCCTGAGCTCGCGGATTCACAGGGATTTTGTATGAAGCCCATTTAATCAGGATAACACTGTTATTAATATTCATAAAGTCAGCTGGAATACAAATGACAGACTGAGGAATCGGGAAACTTTTTGCAGCAGAAATGTATTAAATGGAGCTTAAAAAATTAATGAAATTTGGTTTATATTAGACAAAAATGCAAAACCCCGTATTGGTTGATCGTAATTGGGCTTAGACGTTTCTTTTTGAAGACTTCCATCTTTGACGGACATCAAAGGCATTTTCAATGAATGCAATGCATGAATGGTCATTTAAAAGGATTTAAAGACATTACGCTGCAATAATTGTACATGAATAATAAGTAGCCCACCGAGGCAATTAGCTTAAAGTCTACAAGACAGGAAAATGAAGATCATAGGGAGACAGCAGAGGACAAATTGAAATGAGAAAAGTTAGAAATAAAGGATGAAGAGGTTTTAAGAAGGGGAAAGTGTTTTGTTGATTTTGTTGTTTGCAGTGGCCACTGGTTTGTGGACCTTAGATGTTTGTTATTGATACACTTAAATACTTTGGGCTTATTGATGAACTCTGCATTTTTTTATTTGACATTTTTTCCATTGGATGTACAAGCCCTCTTTATTCCCAATTTGCAATGACTGTAATAGCATAGACAACAATGTTAATTTTTATGTTTTGAAACCAATAAAACCGGACCATAGCACATGTAAATATTTCCATCAATTTGAGCGTGGTTTTCAATCGTTCTCTGTGTGTGCCGATGCTAATAGCTCATTAATCTATCATGAAGAAGCCGCAGATTATGTGGAAATGCAGATGTGATGCTAATTTGCCATCTGGAAAGGCAACAGAAACTCAAAAGAAGCAGGCCTCCCATCACACTCGGCTCAATTGAAACTTTCATTAAACCAAAGGGAGCTCTTTTCTATTTCTCAGTATCAGTTTATTGCAGAATATCAATTTCATTAAGTTCCTCGCGGGTAATTCTCTGAGGAAACAGCGTCAATCAGTGAATCAATCCAAATTTATTTGGTAAAGCGCCCTTTGCAGAGCTCTTTGCAGTGTGCCTCACTGAAAATTATGTGACTATCAAAAGGTCAGGTTTGTATGCTCGGTGTTGTTTTTCCTTTCTCTTTCTCCTCTCTAAAGCTACTTTCTCATGTACGTGATAAAGGATTACGCGACTCCTCAGTCATACCTACCAGCTGAAAAGTCCTCTCCACCTCCCCTGTCTCTGAAACTCCTGTGCGCAGGGCCAGCTCCTGCCCAGAGTCTATCACTGAGATTAATGGAGCCCCATGGTGTCTCGCACAAAAAGCCAGTTGTCCGTTCACGCCTGACTGTGCCTGAGCTGAATAGTGTGTGAGCTGTGTGTGCTGGCTTACAACACAGGGATAACGTTCCACTGGCATCTGCCCCGGGGGTCACCCCCCTCCTGTCTAGCAGCCAACCTCCCAAGAGTGCAGACGCTTAGGTCCCCCCCCCCCCATTTTCTTTTTTTTTTTTCTTCTACTTTTCCTTTTAGTCGCCATGTATTTTGTATGCTAATTCTTTCCATTTCCATTTTTTTCTCCTTCACTTTAACCATAAGGCCAAGATGTAGTTTTGGAATCTTGTCGCATCTTCAGTTTTTTGGAGCTTTTTTGTTAACATCCCTTATGTCTATATGACTTGCTGCATGGGTGTCTGCTCTTCTACGTGGGAAAGTGAAGGGAGTGGGCAAAGCACGAGCAAGCCCTGTACATCTTTGAATGGGCAGTTCATTGCCGTTCTGAAAGAGGATCATAGCGGGTCATGGGTTGTGCTACACTTTATCCTCCCAAAAATGTTCATTTTCAATTTTATTCACTACTGGTACATTAGAACATGAGTTATATGGGCCTATTTGGAAAGTTCGGGGATGTCTCTCAGGGATAACAACACAGCCTTGTTTGGCCAGGTTAGAGCTGATAGCTGAGCAGAGCTTCAGTGAGACCCTCATGTCAAACATAATTAGCTTTTCTGTCTTATCAGCTTCACCACTAGAGGGTAGCCCACTCCCGCTGCTGCGCTGGGTGGCACCCAGCAACAGGCTCCTTCTCTGAATGTCATTGCAGCTCCTAATTGCCTCCAGCCTATTTGTTGCTTGCTTTTGAATTAACTTGCATTTATGGAAAGAAATTATCCACCATCAATTACCATGAATTACACCTGAGAAGCTGAACTTTAATTGGTGGTTCCTAACGAGGATCTAATATGGCTAGAGCTGTATTAAATGAGTGTTTACTTTCCTGATAGCTAAAAGCATTAAAACGATTGCACGATGGGATTACGATTTGTTAATTGCCCTCGTTCATTAGTCCTCCATAAACTGTTTGGCAGAGCTCTGGTACACAGTGGAGGGGATAAAGCAAAATCTTGAAGCACAATTTCACTCTGCAAATTAAAGCTGCCTGTCTTGTTTTGCTGTCTATGCTCCAGAGGTTATTAAAGATCGCTCTCCACCCAGCACCCCTGAGATCATATTGACAGGCTATAATTAATACTAACCTTTCTAAGTCTAATGGAACGAGACTGAGTGCCTGTGCCTGTGATGAAAAGCATTTTTTTCTCGGAGAAATTAATCATACCTTCTATATATTTCCAGCTAATCCTAAAGTCAATGAGGAACTGAAACAAAGGCTGCCGTCCCCTGTAAAGCGCCATTGTTCAGAGACCACACCACAACTTGGGTAAAGATGCCTCTCATTGCCTCTCATTTTACATTGTTTGTCAATGGCTTTCTCCCACATGTGACAATTAAGGACGAGTTTTTAATATGTGAGAATGTTTATCAGTGTACATTGCTGCCAGTAATTACCCGGCGTAATGATATCTTGGCGAAGATATGTTTTCTAAATCCAAAATGATGTTACAATGTTTAAAAATCACCTGTTAGTTTCGTTTGTTCATCTTTAGTGGGATGCATTTTAAAACCAGATCCAAACACAATTTCTTTCAAGAGTTGCTGGAGCTATGGGCTACATCTACATCATGTTTTCTGTAACTGAGCTGGAACCATTGCAGTACATTGAACAGCACATTTATTTTGCTATGCACAGATCATTGTTTATTACAGTGCCTCTCACACAAGCCTCTAGAACAGTGAAGCATTTTTGTTTTTTTGTTAATGTGCCAAAATTACAATCTTTACCTAATGGTTGCACCATTAGTCAAAAAAGGAAAAAAATTAAATGAGAGAAATACAGCACTGATAGCATGACATTTTGACTTTTTTTTCCCCCTATTTTAATTAAAAACGCACATTATAATTAAAACTTCAGACCCCACAGATGAATCATTTATTATTTTATTGTACTATTTATATGAATGTTAGAAAAGCACAAAATACGAATTTTTAAAAATTCTTATTTATTTCCATACAATGAGAAGGGCATCATGTTCTGTCAGCCATGTCATGTCCCCTGTCCTTGTTGGGTCAGAACTCTCTCTTAAGATCTTTGATATTTACCCCATGTACGATCTGTGTTTGGGGCTTTGTAAAATAAGGCCAGATTCATCAAAGACTTCACAGTGATGTGTAGTTTATCAATATAGTTTATGCTCCATTCTTGCACTGCAGATACTTCATATTTCACGTGTCCCTCATTTAGCATCATGCTTATCTTTTCCAATGTGTTTTCAGATTTTCTGGTCCAGACTCCAGCCTGGAAATCTCTCAAAGTGAATCAGAGACAGAAGCTCTTGAGGATAAAGGTATTCTGTTAAAAAAAAAAAAAAAAAAAATCAAATATATACATACACACACATACACACACACAATAATAATAATAATAATAATAAACTATATGTTGTTGTTGTTATTATTTTTATTATTATTATTAAATGTTTGCTGTTTTTGTCCTAAATAAAGTTTTATAAATCTGTTCAATTTCTGAAGTTGCTGCTTATCTTCATTTAAACAGTGTTATCTGTTCTCCATCCGGACCCTGTATTGTGTTTGAGTATTTGTGCGACTCTGTGATTCGTGATTCTTTCCCTTTTCCCACTTAAGCATTTGTCTGTTTTGAGCAAATGGCTCAAGATTTTAAAAAGAGCTTTTTTGTTTGCTCGCTTGCTGTCCCATGTGATATATAAACATTTATTTACAAGTGTAAACCACCTTCAGCCGTCCTGTCAGTCTGCTGTCTAATAACTTTGCCTATGCCATAATGCAGTGGCAGAACCACTATTTAGATAAACTGGTTGGAATGAAGATGAGAGATAAACATCGTATTTACCCACTCTTCACCAAACGCTCCTGATACGCAAATTTATTCTGATGCTCTGCTCAAATATACATTTGGGATGTTGCTGAACCACTTCAAGCCCCTGCCCACCTCGCAGGTTTTCACACACGCCAAGGCGATTACTACTGACGGAACAACAGTTGCCTTTTAATTGTTTTATTGTTTTTATTTATTTTTGTTTATTTCCTATTTGTGTTTAGCGTGCTAATTAAAATAGACAGGCTTTTAATCAAATACGGCAATTTAATTACCTTTCGTACTATTTATTGTGTGAAAAACGTATTACTCCTCACACTCTGGGTTGAATTTCCTTTTGGTCAGTTCCCATAGGAAATAACCCCGGGCTTCTACACAGTTCGATTAAATGCCTGCTCATCCGTTTGTGACGAAATGCTGTTTTATACATACGATTTTACGTGGGTGCAGCTACGTTTGTGAGAACCACCCAGAGAGGAGAGAAAAAAAATTAAGAAGTAACCCAGGTTAAGGAACAATGTATCGAGAAGTCGCGTATTTGCCGTGTGACAAAGGGCTTATATAAATGTGTTTGGCGTTATTATTCATGGTTGAATTTGATGTTTGCACTGGTGAGTCTTACGGAGAATACTAATAACTGTCACCAGCAATCCTGAGACCAGAGCCCTAGCAACAAAGCTATGAGGCAGACCTCCCTGATCTCGACTTCAAAACCTGACCTTTTGCTAAATAATTGTGGCTGCTAAGCTGGAGCTTTTTGGACATCGTGGTTGCAAGGCTGCGGCTCCTGCATCACATTGCATTTATTAATGCGAATTACTCCCCCTTTTTTCTTTCCTTTTTTTTTCTAGAGAGCCCGTGCTTTTGAAGCACTGATATGCTTTAAGTAGTCCATGTTTGAATTTGACTCAATTTGAATTGCATTGATGTCGAAACGATTTATGTATATTTTATAATCGTGGAGAGACGGGCTGTTTTTTTTTTTCTTTCCTGTGAAGCACTTGACCTGAGCAGCACCATCAATTGTCCCATGATTTTAAATGGGCATGAAGAGATTTAAAAAATTCATATATGATTGTAGATTTGTAAGTAAACAGGAATCGATACGCACTGTGTTTTGCTCACTGTTTTTACATCACCTTTAATCAGAGTCCTGACTGCTTTGACAATTACAGCAAGCGAAATTGATTCAGATGTGATAATGGCTGCTGTATTGGTTTTGGTGGAGTGTGAATAGTGAGAAGGTTTTGGTGGAGAGGCGGTGGAAAACAGAGGGAGAGAGAGAGAAGGAGAGAGAGGGGGCCGGCCCTCACCGGGGAACAGAGTGAGTGCTCAGAAAGGCTGCCAGCGAGACAGGCCTCGGTGTTTGTCTCGTAGCCTGCGACTCTGGCCCTGAGCGCTACAGAAACATTGACAGAGGACCATGCTTCCCCCCTCCTGCCTGTCACTCAGCCTGGCTCGCCACATTCCCCCGTGAAAGATGGCCAGACCCAGTTTCCTTTTCAGAGAGCTGACGCAAAGCAGCCCAAAAACCAACAGAGCTGCTTTTCAACTGTCAGACCTTCTTCTCGAAACAGGAGAATGGAAGTCTTACATGTTGCATTTGGCCGTGATGTTTCTCTCTGGACACTTTTGCTTTTTAATGGGTGACACTTTTCACAAATGTTCTTTAAATTCTCCTTTACACAGCAATTGAGAGGAAATGAGTTATTTTTGTTTAAACAATTCTTTTTCCAAGTATTATTGCTGTTATTTTTATTGATATACTGACAGGCTTTTTTTCACATAGGACTTAAGACACCAACACTTACAGAAGTCCCAGTGACCGGACCACCGCCTCCGCCACCCCCACCCCCACCAGGCCCAGTTAGCAGAATGGAGGAGGGCAGGCTCTCCCCCCTAAGAGCCCTTACACAGCAAGCACTGGACAGCAGTACCGTTAAGAAACCTCAGTCCTGTACTCCTCAGCCCACCCCACCCAGGTCAGCTTTGTGTACAATGTAGAAATTACACTCATTTCATAAATGCAGATGGAGGAGGATGCTCAGTGATCTTGAATTCATGCATATCAGTATCAGCAATTGTTTATAAAAATGATTGCCATTATACATGTGTCTTTATATGACAGAAATTTAAGACAGACATTTGAACGTTTAGGTGATGTTGGGCTGCTGTGCTGAAATGGACAATTTTTTATTATTTTTACAGCAAAACCTATTGTGCACTTTCCCATGATTTTGATCACCCCAAGATGCCCAGAATAATCTTTTATTTTGCAACATATAAAAGTTCATTTTTGTGTTGAGTGGGCAGGCCCTAAACCAATGGTACATATGACAAAGACTGTACTTAGGCAGAGAGGGCCTGAGGCTCAAAGTGGGTGGGTGGGTGCCAGTGGGCATGATGTGTGGTTGAAGCCGGCAGGGTGAGAATGACAGTAGATTTTGTGGGCACAGGTCAACATTATATGTGGTCAAAGCTCCCTGCCTGTCCGGTACATTGCCCCTTTCTCACACACACATGTGTTCGGACAGTCAGTATCATTTCTGAGTACAAAAACTTTGAAACATCTCAAAGCAGGTTTGGTTTCACCTCTCTGGCCTTTTACATGTAGCTTGAATGTTTGAAGGGCTAAGAAATAAACTGCTAGTAGTCTTTTGTCCGTTGTGAGATCATTATAATTAGACCACACAGTAAACATGCTTTAATGAATATATAAAGCATTGCATTTTTAGTGTCTTTTTATTAAGAACTGAATCGAATTCCTGGTTGCAGGAGGGAAGTAATTTACCTGCCAATACACTGCAGTAATACTTTAATATTACCTTAAAGGTCAACTGTATGATTTGCGTAATATCTCAGAGTAAATAAGGCACAGTAATATTCTTGAAAGTTTGAAATTGCATCCCTTGTGTATTTGATAATTGCATGTCAAAATGTGACCATGATTCATTTGTGTTGCTCGAATGGGAGTCTAATAAGAGCACTTCTAATGAATTGTCTTTTTCAGAAGAAGTACAGATGAGGACCATGGGAACTCCAAAGTTAGCAGTGAAACCAAAAGGCAAATCCCAGTCCTAGAAAGAGAGAAGAACATTGCATTCCTGCTGAAGGAGCTGGACTCCCTCAGAGACCTCAATAAGAAGGTAAAGATATATTTTTAGAGGATATTCAGTTGAGACCACAGACTTTTTAAAATATCGAATTTAGTTCCCATTTTGAAACTTATATGTCAACCACTCAGTATGAGTACAGTAGGACTAGCTGGACCCAGGGATCGTGTGTGTGTGTGTGTGTGTGTGTGTGTGTGTGTGTGTGTGTGTGTGTGTGTGTGTGTGTGTGTGTGTGTGT
>JBBPCW010000001.1:26316058-26327975 GCA_037974425.1 Phenacogrammus interruptus
GATTAGTTATCTTATGATTCTGGTTAATGTTTTGCAGAGTGCTCAGACCTGATGTCTTCTGGGCCTTCCAGAAACTACCGCAACACACACACACACTCTGAGTGTGTAGCAGGCACACAATATCACATTAAAGATCAGCACAAAACAGAAGTTGTGTAAATTGGCCCTATCTGGCTTTGCTTCCTCTGACTGAGAAGTGCATGCTAAAAACTTTTTGTTTTAAGTGGACTTTTGCCTTTTGTTATGTAAGTCCAGCTTGTTAGGAAAAATGTCAGTTGTTCCTGTAAGGGTAGATAAAAGGCTTTATTTTACTGTAAGAAATTGAATACAGGTAGAATGTCCATATCCGGTCCCCCAATGTATCTCTGTAGTCGTGTGTGGGCCATCAGTCTTTGTGCTTCTCACTCAGACCTCCCTACTAATAAACCAAAAATGCTTGGGAACATTAAAGTGCTGTTTAGTTAATTACATATATTGTCTTTTCATATAATACTCATAAGGTGAGTTGAGGTAGAGAGGGAAATGAGGGGTTGTGTGGGTGGGTGGGTTGGTGGGTGAGTGTGTGTGTGTGTGTGTGTGTGTGGTGGGGGGGGTTGGTTTAAGATAAGATAATCCATAGTAAGGCATTGCTCCTCTGCCCTTGTTTGTCACTGTCATTGGACCTTCGTACCCAATATGTTTGCATTTAATTAAACAAAGTACACAACTTTACATCACTTCTTGGCTATCAATATCACATCAGAATCGATTGTCTCTTGCTTTAAAAAAAGAGAAAAAAAGGAAAGGAGAAGCATGACACGGAAACCTCCCTGAAACTAATTAGAAGGACAACAGGGCGGATCAGAATGAGTAATATGACATTAAGGCAAAAACACACACAATGATTGGTCTAAGAGACAAAGACCAGTGGCAATCAATCCGGCTTATTCTGTCAGTAAAAGCGCTGCAGCCCTTCTCTGTAGCAGTGGTAGAAAAGCAGAGGCTTAGTTAGTATTGTTGTGTAATTGTGGCCCATTATTTGGTATATTGTTTCCTAGACTAATATCTAATATGGTGAGGCTTTGTGTGGGGTCTCACCTGGCCAGAGTCCACCTGGCTGGTTATTAATGACATGTACCCTATCATAAAAGACCTTTGAATGGACATGGATAGCAGATGCTGTTTGGACCCTTGACTTTAAAGCAGCTTGCTGTTGCAGTCACTTCATACACAACCATCTCCTTTATATTTCAGCATACATGACACTTTCTAAAAGTGCATCCATTATTTTTTATTTATCTGACAAATCATGACACTATGTAATGATCAAGCGTAGCATGTGGATCAGGTAACTGGTTCAAAGGTAGCCCCACAGCCAACCCCCACGGCCAACCCCCACCCACCCCACTCCTAGCAGTACCATTATTGGTTCCTCTCTAATTACAAAGAACTCCTACCTATTTTTCTCAATGCATATTTTTTCAAATAAATTGTGAGTAAGGTTCATTTTTCCAGCACACCCTTTCTAATTTCCCCAGTATTCTTCTGTCCTTTCGGTCTCCTTGAAAACGACTTGTGTGGCTCTCACCTGAAGGCTGATGTGGTGCTTGCTGAATCGTAATGTATTCCACTGCCATTCTGCTGTTATTACCCCCTAGATATTGTCTCATGTACCGACATTCCATTTCAATATTGGATGTGTCTGTTGGCGCAGGGTGTTGATATAGAGTTGCCATTTCTCACCTGCAGGTAAACTGGGAGTGTGCTCTCATTGTATGGGTCAAGTTGTGTGTTTGTGTAAGGAACTTGGCCATTGATATTTCACTTTTTGTGCAGTGAAAGAAGAGCCAGGGCAAACCTGTTGGCATGCTGTTAGTCAAATATAACTGCTTATGCTTTGATTTACTCTTTTCTTTTTTTGTGGAATATTTTATTCGCTATGCTTCAGCTGTACTGATGGAATGAACTGAATCCTTGGCCAATGATAATGGCTGGTTCTTGGTTTTGTTTTTTTTAAGAGCAATATTGGCCAATATTTTATTTTTTATTTTTTAACATGAAGCTCACAGTGTGTAGGTTAAATAAACACAATAAGCACCCTATCACCCTATCATTTCAAGTATATTCCATTAGCCGATGTTGCAACATAAATAACAGTATTTGCTCTTTAATGGACCAGGTGTTTACGACTGGGTATTTAGCACAATGAATCATGCATTGCTACAGCCTTTAGATGAAGCATTTCCAATACAATGTAGGGCCTCTTACCTGCCTCATGTTATTTGTCCTAAAGCTGCAAAAGAGTTCACATGATGCATATAATAATAAAATGTCAAATTGTTGATTCCATGTTTGGAGCATGCATCCCTAATTATAATAATACATATTTTGATGGTTTCTGTATGACTTTCAGTGTGTTTAATTACTCGATTGTACACATTCGAACATGCCACTTGCACTGATTTTCCTTTTTTTATTAAATTTTTTTTAATTTTCTGCCCAAAATGAAATATCAGCACTGACTCTAATCCTTAACCTGGTCATTGTTTGTGTTTTTCTAATCTGATTAAATGCATTAATTGATCAGTGACAGTAGTTCCAAAATAGGGTAAGGGATGTGTTATCTATACAGTTTCACATTTTGCTGTACTGCTTTAAACATTCCATAACTCTACATCCATCCATAGCAGTGAGCTTAGTGTGTTTTAATTCCTCTTTCTTGGTTCCAATGTTCAGAGTTTGAATGAAGGTTTACAGAGAGAGTTTTGAGGGCATCATTTAATCAGAGCTCTTTCAAATCCAATTCATTTTTTTCTCTTAGTGCACAACAGAAAAATGAACCCGGCTGGAAGGAGCATGCCAGGCCATTTTCTCCTACCTGTGATAAGGACAGCTCTGCAGCTCCACCCCAAACCCTGCTGAGCCGCCTGCAGCAGCTGACCTCAGAGCTCCAGAGTACGCAGACCCAGCTGCATCTGGCTCAGGAAGCTGAGAGTGACGCCACAATGAAAATGCAGAAGTAAGTAGAGCCATCAGTGCACCAAGCACTTCATAATGAGAATGTGCTTTTCCAGCTCACTGTAGAAGAAGCCCTTCCTCAAATTAATTTGTACCGTTGGTAATCTCCTAATAGTTCATAGATAAATAAATTAATCCGAGATCTACAAGGGTTTGCCCAGCATAACAGTAACACAATCAATGTTTGTAATTGTGCTAAGATTTTTTTTAAGGAATCTTTTCTTTTTAGCAGCTTCTCTCTAATGTGGAAGTTAGGGGGGTTTTTTGGTTGTATTTCAGCCATTGTAAATGAAAAGTACATGAATTTAAATGATTAACCATCATGTGGAACTCATTTAGAACTATTTACTGCTGACTTACTTCTGTTTCCTAAAATAACTCTTTTACTGCACCTGTAAACTTGTAGATTGTACTGCTCTGGCTTCCAACCAACTTCTGGGAGCCCATCCCATGGCATGGCCCTCTCTCTTTCTCTTTCTCACTCCTCTCCCGCACACCAGGGCTCCCTTCGCAATGCAAACACGTGTTGGTCTGCTGATCTTTTTACATGATGAATTAACTAACCAGGGGGTGGGAATGCAAAGCTGGGGGGTGCTCAAAACCTTGAGAGAAACCCCATCACCCACCATCAGCATGAGAGGCCAGAAAAAGAGGGAACTTCATCATTGTGTTTGAAGGGGTGGGGGTCCAGAAATTGTTCTTTTTTTTTTCTGTGAAAACATCACACAGAGGAGGTTCAGTAACATGGGACTTTAGACCCCTTGATGTCCTCTGCCGTGCCCAACCCCAGTGCCCCATTTTCATTATTGTGCATATTGATCAATTTCTGAAATGATGATTGAAAGCATTGCTTAAAAACCATTCAAAGCGACATCTTTGGATCTTTACGGTTCAATATTGCTTGCACATATTTGTGGTTCAGCACAACATGAAATTAGAAAGTACTTTTCCCACTGTTGAAAAGAAAGGCAGTGATCCTGGTACATACAGTACCATAGATTTTACATATGACAGAATGAACTATGCAGTATCCTACTGAAGTAGTTTTTATTTTACCACTCTGTTTGAGCCACTTACCCTACCATGTCCACAGTGCAAGGTTCAGCTGTGTGTGAATCACAGTTGTTGCTGTGAGAGGAACATCCATCTCACCACTGTGCTGTGCCATGTTACTGGAAGTAGAAACAAGTGAGTTCCTCGCATTCTGAGAACCGTCATGTTATTTATTTCCCTGAAGCCTGAATCAGCGCCAGCGTTGAGGCTTAAGCCTTCTCTCTGCCAGACGCTGTGTAGTGGCCACACTCGGGACTAGACCCTTCCCCCTTTTTTCCCCAACCACAGTTTGTTTGCCAGAGAAGGGGCCTGCGGGTGGGGATTCGGCTGTAGCAGGACCGTCGCAGAGTGGAGGTGATGGCTTTTTTGGAAAAGGGAATCGGAGACAGACAGGAGCAGCATTAGTGTGTGGGGCAGACAGTGGGCTAGGGCAGGGGATATGAACTGCTCACACCTGAACGCTAGCTGACACTCAGATGGATACCCCGTGGTCACTGGACTTTGGGCGGCTGTGGGAAGCAGCTCTGACGTGGGCATCGTCACACAGCAGTGAGAAGAATGCAGGGCTGAAGCGGGTGGGCCTCAGCCCCTTCAGCACGTTATGCTGGGAGGAGGAAGCCCTGAGCAGGCCCAGAATGTGGCACCTGAGTGTTGGGCCTACAGCCCCCATTGATGGAGGGGCTGAGCTGAAAGTCTAATGACCTACTGAATCAAACTTGGCCATGAGAAACACACAAAGACCCCTTTCATCGGCTGGGCGGCCCACAAATTCACTGTGGCTGATTCTTCCCATAAGCCCTTGGGCTTGCAAGCTGCTGTGGAGGTCTACCTCTGCCTGGCATGACTGGTGCTGACCCTCCATTGGCCTGTTGTTGCCACCTCTTTGCTTACTCTGCTTCTGATCTATCACAGAGCCCACACCTGTCTCTGTTACTGTAGTGATGTGAGTGTTTTGTCGTTCAGGTAGCAGTGAGAACGTCTCTGTAGAAACACTGATGCTTCTGCTACAGAAAAAACAATGCTCTTTTGAGATTTATGCAAGGTCGCTGTTTACTCTGTCAATTTTGAGCTGTAATTGTTGGTTTTGCGACTCTGTGAATTCTTAATCAGGATTTATGTTTTTTCCGGATCTTCCCTGGCGTGTATGTTTGGGTTTACTGGCTACTCTATGCAAACAATGTTTTCCAAATCCCCAGCACCACATCAGCACACCTTGGACATCCTGCTGCAGGAGCCTAGACCCTCTAATTGTGCAAACGTGCCTGAGAGACTAACAGATACATTTAAAATGCTAAAAATCTACAAAAGTTTGCTTGCATGTGCGCACGCGCAGGTTTTTAGGGGCAGGAGAGAAAGTATGCGTCATTTAGTTTGCTGTGTGTAAATGTGCATGTATGCACGGCTCCAGGGTTTAGCGACAGTGACCTTTCATAAATATTAGTCATTGTTTTATCCCTGTTTTCCCTCCTTCGGCCTCAGATTGATGTGACGCCTCTCCTGGTCCCATTTGTTTGTCTGTGTATACAGACATGCATGCGGAGTGTATACTCATGAAGTATCTCCGTGTGCATGAAATACATATGGCCCCGCAGTTGTGCTCAAATCTCTGAGCGCAGGGAAACAGGTGGAGGCTGCTGAGGAAACAAGGCTTGGGTCAGACCACTCCCATATGCTCCCTGATAAGCAGGAGCGGGGTGGGAAGACAAAGCCCAACCACAGCACTCAACCACAGCACATTTCATTCCAAGATTTTGTGGTGTTGATGTTTCTAATGCTGTTGGTGCTGTTGCAGTGTTACAATGCAGTGAACACACTTTCAAAAGTTTACTCTTTTTCAGCAGATATATATGTGTGTATGTATATATATATATATATTTTTTCTCTATGTTTCGCATATTTGACTGTGCAAACAAAATTAAATTATTAAAACAATTTCTATAATTTTGCTTGGTTTGCATTGCCAGCTTCCATCTGTAAACTTTTGGCAAGATTGACATGACGTGCAACAACTGGCCTTTTTGGAGAATATTTTTAAGCGCCTATAAACTACATTCTGTTATTTTATTTTTTCCCTTAGGTTTGGTTTGATTAAATAATTTTATTATTTAATTTTATGCCACCATTTTACAACCTTCCTTTATCCTTTACAATTCAACAGGCAGTTTTGTTTGCTGTGCCTTTTTAACCAATATATGTAAATGACCTTTGTTCTAATTGGTTGCGGTTTTGTCATTGAAAACATGGAACAAGCTCAAACACTCCTTATAACTTGAGTGTGTGGAACTAAACTGTTCATTTGCAACACAGGTTCCATAAATGGACTGGCACATGAATATTAGATGCATTTGACACTTCCAACAGTGCATACAACGTCAGATTTGATTTCTCTTAACAGAACAACAACCTATAAAAAATGGGTGGAACTAGGAGGATAATATTCCAATTCACATTTTTCTGTTGGTTTTTCCTCACATATTTGCTGTAGTAATGTACGTTATTTACTTGTGGAAGTACAGTTATGAATAAATGGTGAATTCTGGTATGAATGCTAGGCTTGATAAGAAAATAAGCATCCCCTCCCCCTTGGACACAGTCACACTTCCCATATGCAGCACTAAGCCACTGGCCTTTCTGCACACTCTTCAGCCCAGGTTTCTTTGCACAAAACAGTCTTGTTTGCCAAAGAAGGAGGGGAAAAGTACAGTGGTGGATATTTTAGGATTTGATTTTAGTGTGAATGATGGTTTTGCTCTTTGAGAACTGTCTATGTCCTGCCTCGGTTTTTTAATATGTCAGAGCAAGAGAACTAAGCTGGGTGACACTTAGTCCACCTCTCTGTTTCTCACTTTCTCTCTCTCTCGCTCTCACTTTCTCTCTCTCTCTCTCTCTCTCTCTCTCTCTACAGGCTGGAGCGGTTGGTAGAAGTGTTGAGGAAGAAGGTGGGTACGGGCAGTGTCCGTACTGTGATCTGACTGGCCGATGGCTGACCGGAGCAGACGGACACATCTGGTCACCAGGCTGCTGCGTTTAACTCTGAGCAAACAGCTGAAGCCTGGCCTGGGCAAACACAGGCTGAAAGTGCCGCTCGCTCTCTCACCCTGAGCCCTGCACTCATTCCCAACCAGGCTCTATCGTAAATGTTTAACCGCTCCTCAATGCTGCAGACATTGCTGACTGAAACTGCTGCAACCATCCATTTTACCCACAGTGTTAAGTCTTTATTTTTTGAGCAGTGTATTATGTGTAAGTATGGCGGAATAAGGGAAATTACAAGTGAGTTCATATATTTTTTAAGGATAAGCACTCCTTTGTATGATCTTCAGATGTGTCATGAATCAAGCTGGTCTTTGATGTTACAGTAAAATGTGCTGAGATTAATTTCATGTGTATCTTGGCAGTATTGTGCATTTTTTCAATATTAATAAAGGGACTTTGATTTCAAGGTTAGCTAATAATTAAAAAACATAATATCATAAGAAATGCTTTAAAATAGCATTTGTTTTCAAATTAAAATCCAGCCTTCTGGGATCTGTTGGTATTTTGTGTATTCCTCAGACCATTAGGAAACTTTTAAGCAAATGATTGTCCTGGAATGTGATGGTGGATTTACCTGGAATTATTTTATTTACTGTCAGGAAATGTGTTGGTTTTCACTGATATATAAATGAATGAATTCATTTGTTTGGACATGATATATATTGCATGTCTTAATTGATTGATTAAAATATTGTTTGGTGTATTAAAAACATGATATCATTTTACATTTTCTTGTTTGGTTTTCTTTGTTTTTGTTTTTTTTGTATCTGCAAAATGAAGTGAACATAAATTCAAAATATTTTAAAACTATCACTGTAAAACAGTTATAAGGCCTTAAACCACATCAGTGTCTTGTCATTTCAGTTTTCCTGAGAGTTTGGGGAATTTTTGGAAATTTGCGGCGCGCTTTTTCCTGTCCGTTCCTACTTGGAGACTTTGGCCTGCTGGTAATTCACCACACCCACCTTATTTCTCTTTCTCTTCTGCTCTGACCCACATGACTCCTCAAACCCTTCTCTCATGTGAGGTGGGCACTGTAGCCTCACTTGTGTTCTTCGGTGTGATCGATTATGTACTCAGAGTTGTGGTGAAGGCACCATTGCCCTGGACTGGCTGAATAAAGAAAGGAGGGACAGCTGAAGGCGGGTCATGCTACTCACTCGCCCTCCCCTCTAATCAGCCCAGGTCCTCCTCTCTGCTGTAACTCTGTGCCGCTGCACTGGCTGGCTGTCCGTCACCTTCCTCTCTGACCCTCCATCATACTGTCCAGGTTTTGTCTTAATCAGCTCACCACGGGGAGGTACAGAGGGTCTGGGGTGTGCGAGCTGAGGCCGCGGTAGTCGAAGGCGTTTCCCCTGTCCGTGTGGAGGCCCGCGCCTGTGTTTACTGGGCCGTGACAAAAGGCAAAATCCCGATTATCCTCCTGAAAATCGGCAGCACGATGACCAGACTACAAAACAACTTTTTATACGCTTTAATTAAAACCGTGTTTCGACAGCCTCCGCTCAATGACCCCCAAAGAAAAGCGTGACTGATCCCGTTGCTATAACGACCCCAAGTATTTCGAGCCTCTCGCTCTCTCTCGCCCTCAACTCTTCTTTCTCTTTCTCAATTTCTCTCTCACCCTCAACTCTTCTTTCTCTCTGTCTCCCTCTCTCTCTCTCTCCCTCCCTCCCTCCCTCCCTCTCTCTCTCTCTCTCTCTCTCTCTCTCTCTCTCACCATCAACTCTTCTTTCACTCTCTTTTTCTTTCATTCTCTCTCACTCTCAATGTTCTCTCATCACTCTGTCTCTGTCTCTCTCACCCTCGACTCTTTGCTTTATTTCTCTCTCTCTATCTCACACACCTAACTCGTATTTTTTATTTCTCTCTCTTTATTTATTTCTTTTACCCAACTCTGCTCTTTAGTCAGACTTGTATATTGTCATACCAGATACAACACTGATATTTAGTTGCTCCAGTCACCCTAAACGCGTATGTTTTTCGTTTATAAACTTGACCTTATTCCTTCATTCATTCGTCCATTCATAAATCCATAGATAAATAGGACATAATGGGGTACATAATATAAATAGTAAATAAATGTTTCATATGCAGCTTTATACTGACTAATGTCCCGCACGCTCCTCATCAGCATCTTGCACTTGATGTCTCTCAGTTTGGCTCTTTGAATTGTGCTGTTTATTCTTCTACGTTGTTGAACATATTTTTCTTTTCTGTGCTCCTCACAACGAGGTGTCTGATGAATTACAGACCCCTAAAGCAGCTCCAACTGGCTCTTTGAGAGAATTTCAGAGGAGCTAATGAAGACGGAGAAGCTCGGAGACCACCAACCTCACATGGCTGATGCATATTGGGGGGCGTGGTGGGGGGGCCAGAGAACCCTAATAAACTTCTCCCGTATCATTTTTAATGGAAAAGCAGCTGCTTCTAAAGCTGATTTCGGATAGAGAGATCTCTCCCTCTTCTCCCTCGGCTTTTGAAAGCTCCTTTCTTCCGAGTGTGTGATTCTGGAGAGCTAATGCTTTGCTCTTTTCGTTGGCCAAGCACAATTGTGTTATTGGAGATAATTAATTCAATCCCCATCAAAAGGTATTAGGAGCGCCTTGGCCCTGTAGTGGCTTTTTTCTAAACTGGGAATGAAAGGCCGGGTCCGTTCTGGGCCGCTTTTGAAGTAAAGGGTCCTGCGCATTGTTCCACACATTTCTGCCCATAAGGCCAAAGAAAGAGCCACAGCTTTTCTGATGGGGTGGCGAGAAAAACGCCACATAAGTTTGCAAAACTAGGCGCTGCTGAAGCCTCCGGCCTGGACACTGCCCGCTGCTGACATATGTTACACATTAATAAAGCCTGACCAGCCTCTGTGTGGAGGAGGAGGAGGAGGAGGAGGAGGAGGAGGAGGAATAACCTCACACCACTGCAGCTCTTACACTATTACTCCAACAGCAGAATACATAACATTTTCAATAAAAATAATAAATGATAATGCATAACAATAAATGATAAAGCATGATAATGTAAATAATCATAATGACTGCTGATGATGATTATAACAATAATGATTTAACAATAATAAAATAAATGAGGATATTGATTATGATTATAATTATGCTGCTGATAATGATAAGTCATTATAATGTTGATGATGATTATGATAACGATAAGAGTGATAATGTTAATAATAAATCTTTACTAGCACGTGTTAAAAAAAACTGTGGCCAAAACAGAAATGCAATAAATGCAATAAATAAACAGCAGACTTTTAAAATAATGCAGTAATAGTCCAGTTCCCCATAGCAGCTTTTACTATTAAATAAAAGTTATAACTATTTTAGTTGTAACAATTGTTGATTATTACCAGAATGAAATTCTCTTTCTAAGTGGATTCACTTCCGACTCCAGTGGGTATGAGAAATACAACTCTCTATACTCTTTAAGAAGGCCCTCACCTTTATCAGTTTTACCCTCCTACACGCTGATCCGAAAAGGTTTACATTCGTAGCCAGAAACATGTAGACTTTTAATGTTTATGTTTTTATTTATTTAGAATACTATAATAGATGTACTATTATAGATACTAAAGCGGCTGAAGTTGACTAATATCCTCAATGAAATGCTAACATCATTTGAGAAATCGAATGCTAGAGGATTTTTCTGTTTCTAGTATTTATTTATTTATATGTGTATTTATTTATTTGTTCGTTATTATTATTTAAATGCTGGGCAGTGCTTTGCACTGGCTCTCCTTAACAGTTTCAGTGTAATAAAAACAGGCAGTCGAGAACATACAGTAAAAGTTAAAATAAAAATATTTCCTTCCTTGCATAAAAATGTGCAGAATATCAGCACACCGTCCAGCGCGCGCTTTAACGCTCGGTTTTTGCCTGAACATCTCCATTAATTTGAGCCACTGCTGGGAGTCTTTATTACCTTTTTAATTTCAGATCATCTGCAGCTCGGGCCGGGATGGTGTGAATTTCTGATCGCATGGGTGGGTTTTGGGAGGCTGTTTTGTTTGAAATGTGTCTAAAGTGTGTAAACACAGAGCTCGTAAATGATGTCTGAATGAGGGGAAATCGGTGCGTTCGTCTCCAGCCTGCCCGCGAGCTCGATTCCCCCCATTTTATTTACGCATCGGGGGGCAATTACATGATAATTAAATGAATTTCACGGTTAGTCAGCCAAAATCTGTGTCTACAAAACACCATGATCAAAGTAAAATCTGTTCAGGTTCACGTGGCCGTCGCGCGGGTTACGCTTCACAAAAAGGTGATTTGGCCTCCCTGTGATAGTGTTAAAAATCCCATTTAAAACAAGATCGGATCTCTTCTGGCGCGGGGCTTTGAGGCTAGACTTTGTGTTAGACTTGGATTTTCTCTTGGTCTTTTACCAAACAACGCGCTGAAAGCAGGCGGGCTCCTATGCCTGCGCGCGGGGAGCGCCCCCCAAACACTCGCCTGAGACCACCAAGCCAACCACTTCCACATGCTATCTGTTTTTGTTTTTGTTTTTTGTTTTTTGTTTATTTGTTGTTGTTTTTTGTGTTTTTTGATTGTTTGTTTGTTGTTTTTGTTTGTTTGTCTTTTTTGTTTTTGTTTTTGTTTTGTTTTTTGTCTTTTTTGTTGTTTTTTGTTTTTGTTTTGTTTGGGGTTTTTGTGTATCTCGTTTGCCTTTTTGTTTGTTTTGTTCTTAGCGCTTTTTTGTTGTTTTTTTGTTTGTTTGTTTTTTGTTTTGTTTTGTTTGTTGTTGTTGGTTTTTTTTTATTTTTTGGGGGAGCAGGGGTGTGGTTGTTTTGTATTTTTGGTATTTCAAGGTTTGTTTGTTTTGGGAG
>JBBPCW010000001.1:26343958-26354341 GCA_037974425.1 Phenacogrammus interruptus
AAATTCCAGTAAAGCTAATGCTGATGTGATTGGAAATTTTACTGGTTTAGCAAGATGTTTATCCATTATTGAGTTTCTCAGACATTCTTTTCAAGAGCATCCTACACATTTAGTTTCAGATGTATGAGAACACAGCTGTTGGAATCTTACCATAGGACTATTACTCTAGTGTAGTGCTTTTGCCTAGGCAGAGAACTGAACTGCAGTCTGGGGCCATGGTGTTACTCACTATACTATATCAACCACTTATTTTGACAGCACATATTATCTATTTTGTGAAATGAGTTAACATTTGCTCCAAATTTGTAGATATTGGAGACATTTAGCATTTTATTTTGGTTTTTGTCAACTGTAATAAACTTTACAGCTGATTTTAGTTGGTATTTTAAGTTAGAGTTTTGAAATATCCATGGGCATATAGGAAATATGGCAAAATAGGAGATTAGTTTACTACAGTAGTAGTTTGAATGTATCGATTGCCTCTTTCCTAGGAAAATGTTCTGTTCAGGAAGCACAAGTCTTTGATGGACTTGAGAGCAGAGAAATTAATGCCAGAGTCTTCACCAGATTTCCACTCAGAAGAGCAGGTTTTGTTGTCCTTTCTTTTACTGAATGTCTACTTAGGAAACAGATGTATGTCATAAAATACACACACAGTATTGTTCTGTGCCATTTCACCAATCTGACTATTTGATATTACATCTGCTTTTAGTTGATAGAAGCAGACTGCATGAGTGCTTAACGTGAGGCAAGAAAATATGTAGAATTGTTGCCAAGCTTGTACAATGCAGCTCAGCTTGCTTTAAATTGTTTTAATTAATTAATTAGTTTCTTGCTTAAACCACTGTGTAACTGACCTCATGCATGTACCATCACTGTCCTTGGAGCTAAATGTATTATCATGTTTATTACAGACCTAGCAGCTTAATAGAGTGAGTTGTTTTCTGTTTGTTGTATGTAAGGGCATTTTTCATTAATATTATGTATCCTGTTGCATGTATTTCCAATTAAATCTTCTCACTTTATAAGTGGGCAGGGATGGCTGGGAGATTGTCATGGCTATAATTGCTATTATAATGGCATTCTTTGAATTTTTCCACAGCTCCAGGTTAAGCGTCCCTTCTCTGCTCCACACCTAACCCTAGATTCCAGTTCTTCACTGAGGCTGCATTCTGACTTCACCACTATCAGGAGAGAGCTAGACCACATCCAGCAGCAGCAGTCTCCTGTCTGCACCCAGGCTGACTCCATGCTCAGTGTCAGTCAGACTCATAAGAGGAGAATTCGTCATAAGCTCAGCTCTCCAGAGCAGCCAAGCTGGGACCTAAGCCGCAGAACTTCACATCCTTGCAGGGCCCGAGGCAGGAAAGTTCTGAGAAAGCAGTCCAAATGTAGGACCAGCAAAGGAGGGAAAAAACTCCGCTCTGCTAAGTGGGCATACATTCATAAGAAACTGAAGGAGCCACCTGCAACTCTTACAAGGTTATGTTTGTCACCGTGTCGTGTTAATGGCAGTTAGTTTAACTATCAAAGTCCCAGTTGTTAGATTATGCTGTTTTGTAGAAACAAAAATTCCCAAAACATTCTTAAGTGATGTTCAGTACACTAACTGGCTGGTGCAAAAGTTTGGGCATCCTTGGTCAAATAACATGCTTTGCTGATGTTGTGAAATCAATCATAGTCTAGATTTAAAGTGAAAACAGCTGGAAAATTAGTTTTTCGTCTTCATTTAAGGGTGCAAAGCAACAACATATAAATATTTTGATGTGGTTGATTCTTTTCTATATTAACTGTATATACATGGTACAAAACCATTACTATCATTATCCATCCAAACAGGAGCAAGTCTCTGTGTGAGCTTACATTGAAGACTAAAGTATCTACAGAGCAGACTGCTCTCCTCCTCTCCCCAAGCCTACCCCTGCTATTGGACTTTGAGGTCTTTGCCATGAAGCAGGGTGGTATTCCTGACATGCTTCCACCCCGAGAGTGGGTTAGGGACATCTGGAACACCTGGTTTCATGAGATCTTTCCCCTACCAGAAGAGAGCAGCGCCAAGCATGATCAGCAAGCCAAGGGAACATTCAAGGGTACAATTCCCAGTGAGCAGGAGAAACAGCCTGCACGTGATAGTATCCATATTCAGGAAAAGGTGGATCTCTCTGGGGTTCTGAATGAGGGCCTAACCACTGCAGACCTGGAGAGGGAGATGGCCAAGCTGACCCAGACTATGGTTGAACAGGGGAGGGAGAGTGCTTTTGACCTGTGTCGCAGAGGAGCATTGTATAAAAAACTTGGTCAACTCAACAAAGCCCTTGAGGATCTAAATGCTGTAAGCCCATATTTTTACCCAGTTTACTCTGCAAAAAGTAATTAATTTTACTAACTGAAAGAAAAAATATATACTCTGCCCTCCATAATTATTGGCACCCCCGGGTAATTTGTTCTTTAGCTTCTAATAAATTAAGTTTTGTTCTAAATAATATAGGACCACAATGAAAAAAGAGGAAAATCTATTTAATTTCTTTAAGTGCATTTATTCAGTAGGAAAAAAATCCCACATTAAAAAATAAATCAAATCATGTGTGTCACAATTATTAGCACCCCTTATGTTAATACTTTGTACAACCCCCTTTTGCCAACAAAACAGCACCTAATCTTTTCCTATAATGTTTCACAAGATGGGAGAATACAGAAAGAGGGATCTTCGACCATTCACAGCTCATTCCACAGGTTTTCAATGTGGTTGAGGTCTGGGGACTGAGATGACCATGGGAGGAACTTGAGTCTGGTGAACCATTTCTGTGTAGATTTGGCCACATGTTTAAGGTCATTATCTTGCTGAACGACCCAGTGATGACCCATCTTTCTGGCAGAGGCCACCAGATTTTGCTTTAAAATGCTATTTCAACGCATTCATGATGCCATGCACCCTAACAAGGTTCCCAGGGCCTCTGGAAGAGAAACAGGGCCACAGCATCACCGATCCTCCCCCATACTTCACAGTGGGCATGAGGTGCTTTTCTGCAAACTCATCTTTTGTGTTCCGCCAGACCCACTTAGAGTGTTTGTTGACAAAAGCTCTATCTTGATCTCATCGTTTAGCGAACTCCAGATGTTTGCATTTATGATTGTGAGTGAGAAAAGTTTTTTGGGGTTTTTTTTGCCTCCCAAACAGATTGTTGGCATGTAGATAGCGCCTGATGGTTGTTTTGAAGACATTGTGACCCCAAGATGCTACCATTTGTTGCAATTCTGTAAAAGTGAGCTTAGGAGAACTTTTTATTTCTCTTACCATCCTCATCACTGTGCGTGGAGGCAGAATAAACTCGCGTCCTCGTACAGGCTTGTTTCCCACTGTTCCAGTTGTTTTAAACTTTTTAAGGATTCCTCTGACAGTAGATATGGACAAGTGCAGGCGAGTGGCAATTTTCTTGTAGCCATTGCCTGACTTGTGAAGGTCGACACACATCTGCCTTACCTGAATGGTGTGTTCCTTTGTCTTTCTCATTTTGAAAAGTGGAAGGAGGAAGTGATGAATTACTAATTAAATGTTCCAAGATACTCTGATCAGCTTTGTAAACTACTGTAGAAATGACAGAAATACTTTTACAATACAATTACATTTATTTCCTAGGAATTGTTAGGGGTGCCAAAAATTGTGGAACAGGTAATGGAAGGAAAATAATTATTTCTTAGTCAGGGATTTTTTTCCCCCTTAAAATTCACTTGAAGTTGAAGGTTACACTTTTCTACAATTTTCAGTGTGAGAGTATGCTTCTGCAATAAAAATGTAATTTATTTTAAGGCTTTTAACACATCTTAACCAGGGGTGCCAATAAATATGGAGGGCAGTGTATTTATTATGATAAATTGATGTATATTATACACTTTACTTGCCATAAAATTATTGTTTACTATACATAGTTATACCATGACAGTGTGACCTCATGCTACAGCTAGATTCCTATGTGTGAAATGATCGATCTGTTGTGTTTCTATAAAAGGCCATCTCCCTGGAGCCTCATTTACTGGATGCCTACTGGCACAGACACAGCATCTACCTGCTGAGAAACGTCCCCGATAGTGCTCTGGAGGACCTCAATTTCATCATTAAGCACAACAAGAAGCATGCAGGTAGGCTTCAGATAAGTTCTGCCTTGACCGGAGTAAATATAAGTGATGTAAGTAATATAATGATGTTGTTTCTGGCCCCTAGATGCAGCAAAATTCAAACATGCAGTGATTACTGATTATAACAAGCCACGTGTTCATTATTTTATTGAGCTAGAGAGAATTTCAGATAATATAATACATGCTAGACCTCACGACACTTGGAATTTACCTGCAGATGCCTTTAAATCAAGGGCAGAGATCTACAAAATGAGAGGAGAGACCTTTCTGGCCATATCTAACTACACACAAGCTGTAAATTGCAATCCAGATGATGCTGAAATATTCTTCAGAAGAGCTAAGATGTTTGAGAAGACAAATGATACCCTATTGGCCATGGACGACTATGCCAAAGTAAGCCCCCTTTTAAACAATACTAGGTCTCATGTGGGAGCACAGTGATTTTTGACAGTAAATTTGACTCATTTTATTTGCCAGTTTAATTACATGAGTGCACGTATACTTATTGTATACTATTTGTTGTTTTAATATATGCAAACACTCATTAATGCTTTTTTGTCCGATCCTGTTTTATTTGCCCAAATTTTGATATTTAAAAATGATTGAAACAGTTTGCTGTTTAAACAGTTTTCCAGAAATGTGCTGCTTTCTGAATCTCTGCTGTATTCATATTTGGTATGTAGACTTTTACCATTGACCCAGTAAGGACAGACGCAATGATGATCCATGGCCTACACTACTTTCACACCTGTAACTGGAGAGTGGCCCTAAAAGACTTCTCTCTACTGCTGGAGAAAGAGCCAACAAATATCAGAGCCAGGTGCTTAATAAGGCCCAATATAGCATTAGTCTATTTTTGTTAATGGTGGACAACTCTAGAAATCTGCTGTTTCAGTTTTATTTCCCTGTTAGGGTTGCATTATGTTTCTCTTTAAGATATACGTATTGACATCTTACCAGGTTGGTTTTAGGTAAATAAGTAATGAAGTAATTAATGAATAATATCTTTTGTAATTTTTAATAATTAATAAAAATGAATAGTGTAAAATAATTATTGTTTACCCTGAACTTTGCAGGACCTACAGAGGAAGGATCTTTGTCAAGATTGGGCTTTTTCAAGAGGCTATTGAGGACTTTTCTTTGGCTGTGCACTTGGACCCCAGCAACTGGTTGGCATTTTACCACCGTGGCTGTCTGCTTAGAAAGATAATGCCTGATATGGCCTTAAGAGACCTCAGTATTTCTGGTAATGAATACACCTCAACACACAAAAGCTGCATTTGTAGTGAAAGGAGCACACACAAAATTGTCATGTCAAACACACAAAGGGTATACAGTAATCATGATTCTCTGTTCTGCTTCTTGATTTCTAATGACTTCTTTGGCTTTCTTTATATGTTTGCTTATTGATTACTGTGACAGCTGTCACAGACTGTTCTGTAAGAATAGTCAGGGTCATATTAGGATTTAAATCCCCTTTACTTTATATTCCTTGATATTCCTTGAGGACTATTATCCAACGTCTTCTTTATCCAGTTATCCAATGTCATCTTCATACTGTATTTTTACATAATCAGCCATTTTGTCTGAGAAGATAAATGTGTCTAATGTTTTATATTTAAGACATGGGCAGGTGCACTTTGCACAGTTTGGTCTTCTACATTGTCAGAATGTAGTGGGCACTGACAGTGACCGCAATATGCTGTATATTTACAGTGACCATATGCTTTGGGAAATTTGGCATGGCTTTGAAGAGTAGGGTCTAATATTTCCTACTCTCATAGCCAGCTCTTGTGTGTTTTTATGTGTCTGTGTGTTTGTGTGCTCCAGTGCTTATCAATGATGGTTCAGAGAACGTTGGTGCATTCCTTCATCGTGGTCTTATCTACACAGAGCTCCAGAAGTGGCAGCAGGCCATTTCTGACTTTGAAGCTGTGATCAAAATTGACAGGTGAGAGCTTTTGTGTGAAAATACAGGAGGTCATGTTTGAATGCTCATACACAGAAAAAGTGCACAGATACAAATTAATAATTTTTTTAAAACTGCGCTTTTTTAAGAATCAGAATAAGAATCAGAAAATGCTATTGATCCCAGGGGAAATTGATTATTTTACGACTCATGGAGACACAGAGACTAGAACAGCATAAAATATTAAGTATAAATAAATCCAGTAAAACTGAAGAAATTCTCTATTCCGAATACACTATGCTGTACACACAAATGCTGGGGTATTAATACGACAGATAAGTAACTTTAAGTAAATTACTAGTAACACAAATAGTGGTCAGAGTATGTTATTGTATGCACATCCTGGAGAGCAACAGCACTGCAGAGTTTAGCATTTTAACTCATTATACTCATCCAATTTAACTAATTAGCTATGTAGTGAGGTCTTTTAAACTTGGTGTGTTAAAAGAAGGAAAACATTAGTCTTTGCACTAGTCTGAGTCTGAGTCCTGCTATTTTTAAAATGTACGATTCGTTACTTTTGAATTGCAGGACTGTTGCTGTAGCCCATGTCAACTTAGGCCTTATCTACATGCTAAAGATGGACCAGGATTATGATGCTATCAGAATGTTTAGCAATGCTTTAAAAGTGGACCCTACATACATAAGAGGCTACATATGCCGGGCCAGAGCTTATCACAAGGTAACAAAAAAGCTGTTAAGCAATTTGAGCTTGTTATTTCCTAATGAATTCCATATAAATCAGCTGATAAATCAGTACCCACTATCTGGAGATGATGTTGCATAGTGCATGGTGCAATTTCTGCCTCTTTTTAACAACAGATGAATGATTTGAAAAGAGCTCTGAAAGATCTGACTACAGCCATACACATGAGGCCAGATGTCCAGCATTTTCACATTATGAGGTATCTTATACCTGGAGTAGCACTCTTATCTAGAGGCCTTATCTAGATCTAGAGTGTAGCTCCATCCCCAACCTAACACTGACTTTCAGGTCACCCTAAAGGCCCTGATTGTTTGGAAATGGTATGATCTCCATGTACCTCCAGAGGCAAGGCTGAGAAACATCTACAACTGTCAAATTATAGAAATATGTACAATAATAAGTAATGTAGCAAATTAATGACAATGAGTGGTGTAGTGAGTGAAGTCTAGCTTTTCTCAAAGTATTGTCTAGATTAGCATTTGTTTCCTTTTCTGCCCTTTTGCAGAAATCTCTTGAATGCATAAAACTTTTCATCTCGTTGTTTAGAGGACAGTATTTGTGTGATATGGAGCAGTTTGACCTGGCGACATTCTGTATACAGTATGCAGCGGAGACAAATAAAGGTACTCGCTGATGAAACAACCAAACATGCTTCTTGCAGAGCTTGAACATAATGTAGCTGTTTTTGAAGACTTTGTGTAGCAGCATTTGTTGTCAGGATTCAAACTAGTCTGGCCTTTGGTACAGTGTCATTGTGGAATGAATTAAAGTTGTCTCTGTAAATGATTTGTAAATAATCACAAAGAAGAATAGATAAAGGAAAATGAATGTCTTAAAATGAATAAACAAGTTGTAGTTCTGAGCACATCTGGTTTATAATAATACGTTTTTTACTGGCTTATGTAATCCTAAACAACACGTTGTTTGTAGTCACAGTACACAGGTAAAAACAACTCTGTAATGTTTCCTCTGTTCATTTGTAGTTCTGGGCTTGTCTCTGGTCCAGCAGGCAGTTGTCCAGTCTTTCTTACGGAATGATGCCAAAGCCATTGCCTGCCTAATGTCAGCTGCAAGCTCCCGCCCCTCCCCACCCATCCTTATCCTGTTAGGAAAGACGCAGATGAAGGCTTGTAGGTTCATGGTAGGTCAGGCACTTTGCAATGCTTCCTGTTAGCATCAACACTCCCAAACGTAACATAACATGGCACACAACATATATCTGCACCCAAAATTTTGTTGTTTTATTACATCCAAATCTTTTCTCAACATTTTACTATGCTGCCTCTAAGTATACTAGTGGGATTTTGGTGGATGATATTTGTTTCAACATGTAATGTAGCATCACAAAGTAGTAAACAGATTCAGTGTCTGGTCCTGTTGCATTTGTAGGAAGCTGTGGAGAGCTTCAAAAAGGCTCTTTCTTTACTGAGTTCCAGTGTGACAACTCTCCGTAATGTTCCCGGGGCTTCTGAGCTCTACTACTTCATTGGCATGTGTTACATGACTCAGGTACTCCTCATATGAGGCTCATGTGGACAATATAGCCCCTTGTATAATAAAACACTTTTAATGGCTAATCGCTACCAGTTCCCCTATGTCATACATAAGATGATGCTGCTTCATTCCAGGGAGAAACCTCTTTACTGCCTCAGGCTGTGGATGCTTTCAGCAGTGCAGTGAGAATAAAACCTGACAATGCTGATGCTTACTACCAAAGAGGCCTGTGCAACATGCACCTACAGCAGTCCAAGAGTGTGCAGGACTTCAACAGAGCGCTTTACATCAACCCCAACTTCTTTCAGGTCATTTTACCTTGTAGCTACAAAGTGCTCTCATAACCCAGTGGAAGGAATCTGCACAAGAACAAAAACAGTCTTGTTTTGTTAGTCTGAGAAATGTACCATTTTCCAATGTTTGTCTTAAGGGACAACTTTTTTGTTAGATTATACTGGCTGCATTTCCTTCAACACATTATGGTAGATGTCACACAAGCTGATGCCCACTGGGTGATAGCCCTGCAAAGGACACATGTTGAAAACACACTAGAACACATTCACTTCATCTCAGTCTGTAGCTAATTCAGGGGAAACAAAATGGAATGTTAACTGTAGTATTTTCCTTCATAAGGTGTACCTCAGCCGAGCTGCCTTTTATGGAGCTAAAGGGCGATATTCAAAGGCTATTCTCAACTGTAATGAAGCCATCAGGATCCATCCAAAAAGTGCCAGAGCCTACTTATATAGAGGAGCTCTCAAATTCTATTTAAAGGTAAAACTTAAAAAGCTTTCTATTTAATTATGTGTTTTATTTATACTGCTTTATACTACATTTTGATCATATAGAGTGAATAATGCAGAATTTGTTCTTATTTACTTTTGATTTAGACATATGTTTGGTTTCAGTTGTATAAGCGGGCAGTGGAGGATTTGACAGTCGCCATCAAAATCGACAGTGCCTGCACTTTTGCCTACTACAGCCGTGGCGTGTGTTACCAGCAGTTGCAAGAATTTGAATTAGTGATGTTTCTTTTCTGCTTCATCACTCTTTCACATGCATCATATATGTTCAGGCACATTCTTCATAAATGCTCCCCTTGAGTCATTTGAGTGATTGTGATATTTCTCTCTGATGCTCTCTGATCTTTCTCTCTACCACTTTTTATTTTTAGGCTCTCCGAGACTATGGCATAGTGCTGCTTCTTCCCCGTCAGAAAAAAATTGAGTTCAAAGTGCTGATAAATCGTGCGCTCGTCTACGTGGAGCTTAATGACCATTACAATGCCCTTCAGGTAGACTGAACAGCAGTTAAACTCTATTAATCAGGTCTCATCTCAGTGATATTACTTCTTTTATTAGTAGTAGAGCCATTTTCTCCACAGTGCCTTTATTCATGGTGAGACAATGAAGTTAGACTGATATTTAGGCTGTAGCCTGAATTAAAGATGAAAAGTATATATTTGAAAATTGATTTTTATTTTTAGGTACATTTGTCTACATGTGTACCTAAATTGTCTACATCATTATGGATTAGAATGTCCTAAAATGTACTCATCAGAAACTTAGGAAGACACTAAGGGAAAACATACATTCTTGCAAATAATATACAGAAATAATTAGTGAATTTCTGTACTTTAGATATATAATATTTCAGGCCACCATAAAACTTATTCCTTAACTGTTTACTCCTTAACAGAAACAAAATAATCACAATTATTTTGGTAAAATTTGGTAAATTTGTTGTTTTGTTTTTTTTAAACAAAGGACTTCAAAATTGCTGCTGTGAAACAACCTGGGGATGCAGCTATCTTCCAGTCACTGGGAGTCTGTTACCACAGGTCTGTTCTCTCCTAACTTTCCCTAGCCTCTGAAATTGTTTAAGTACTGAGGTCTGGCTTGACCGAACAGTCAGTGTACTGTATTCAAATTCAGAATTTATAAAAAAAAATGTAATTAACATTGTATCAGTTGTCAGTTTGGCATTACAACTAGGGCTTTCTTACAGTAGGCAGTTTTGTGCTACTGCTTTGACACACATCAGAACTTGTTATTTAGCCACAGTTTGATCTGGAAAGCAC
>JBBPCW010000001.1:26360901-26370939 GCA_037974425.1 Phenacogrammus interruptus
TCAAGAAGTTTCAGCCTGGAATGCTTTTTTATTATGTGGTTTATATTTTGTAAGTGTATCTGTACCATTTCTGCAGTTTAGTCCTCACTCAGCCAGGCTCCTGACAAACCGAGGTGTGATACAACAGTTCATGGGAGATATAGCCAGCGCCATGAGTGACTATCAGAGAGCCATTTCCCTCAATCCCACATGTGCACTCGCTTTCTTTAATGCTGCTAACCTCTTTTTCTGCAACAGACAGTTTGAACAGGTAAACTGAGAGCCTTTTGCTATTTTCATGTTGAATTGAGGATGGCTTACACCTGCATCCATCAGTTTGACTCTGTCTGTTTTTCTGTGCGGGTAAATGGTATTGGCTCAGGCACGTGAGTACTACAGCTGTGCCTTTCAACTCGACCCTAGTGACGAGTCAGCCATCCTGAATCGAGCCATCACTCAGGCTATACTGCAGAACGTTCCTGAGTCCTTGCGGGACTTCAGCGAAGCTCTCCATCTCAGCCCTCACTCAGCACACGTCTACTTCAACAGAGCCAATCTGTACTGCTCCCTCAGAAAGTACAAAGCTGCTGAGAGGGACTTTACACAAGGTGGGCAGCTACACAGTATATAATATGATATACTGAATTGTATGTTTTTCTTGTTGTTCGATAAGAGTGTCCAATATGAAAAAAAAAACAATATTCATGGTTCTTGCAATTCACAGTATATATGATGATATAGTTTTTCTGACAATTGCGAAGAGTTACAAAACTCTAACATTTTTCACCACACACTGGCTGATATATACAGACTCTTATATAAGTCTGAATTTTGTTTATGATGAATCCAGCAGTTCAGAGCTATACAAGTCTTAACACCCATGATTTGCACACAAAAACTCCTATTATCTGAATACATTGTGCTGTCCCTCTTGTATAGTTTCTAGAATGATGAGATACAGTATATTACCCAACTGTCTTAATTCCTATAGCATCTTAAAGAAGTGTTGAAATGACACTGGCTTAAGCTATATCCCTCTTAAAAGAAAAACAATTACTGCTCAGTTACACCTGGGGTAAATGGGAAATTATGCAATTTTTTCAGTTAAACATTCCTTTAATTTCCGTTTGTGACATTATCCACGGTGAGATGTCTGTCAGACTGATGAACAGAGCAGTGTTGAAGACATAACACAGCTGTCTTCCCTTGTCTTTCATGTATCAGTCACCCTTGTGCACTTGTTATTGCAAAGATGGGTTTACAGGTTGCTATTTTTGCCCAGTGAACATGTTCACCTCCACATGCAGAAAAAAACACGTCTGTATTCCCAAAAAGAAAACAAAAATACATCACAGCTCATGTAACCAAGACACTCCTTCTTCTTTTGTGTAAAACAAGAGACAGATGGTTACTATGGTTACAGAGTAAACCCAGTGCTAGTTTTCCACTGCATCTGCTCAAACAGTACAAAGCCCTTAAACTGTGAAGTTAAAATCTGCTTTGGATTGCTTTGTTTTGCATTTAATTAGACTATGAAGAAGTTATTAGAATCAGTCATTTGTACAGTCTGAGCAATTTGTACAGTGGATCAAATGGGAGGAATATCAGTGAACAGGTGGCATTATTGTAAGCAGGTTAGCCCTTCATGAATTGAATAATCACTCCCTATTTGAACATTTCCAATTGCATGATTTGTTTGAGTGACCAGTATATACACTATTGGTGTAGAACTCTATACAATATATGTAGCAGTGAAATACTCATATTCACATTTATACATCACACTATTATCCCATATATATCAAATCTGAAGTCAGTTTTATGTATACAAGCGCTTTTGAAATAAAGCCTCAAAGTAAACATCATTTGTAAATGTGCTGTGATGGTAATTTATGGAAATGTGTGAGGCAAATGGGTTTTAAATGGGCCCTCTTGTCCCTCCCTTTGCACTGAAAAGCACAATGTCCTCTTCCACACCATAGTCACTCTGTATTTAGAAAATTACAGAGGAGAATTAGTTTTAATAGCTGTTGTATGGTGTAGGCTACTCGCATTCATGATGGTCTGTGTAGACAATAGTAAGATTGAATGACAGTGAATGGAAGGATTGTGATAGTGATACTAATTAAAGTCCTTGTTTCAGTAATAGTAGGGATCTGCCAGTGATGACTAATATATGATGCTGTTTGCCTCCCTGTAGATTACACACACACTAAATTACAATAAAATGTGATATTTCACCCTTAAATTACTCTTGTGTTGTAGCTCTGCAACTTCAGTCTGATGATGCTCTACTGTATAAGCTCAGGGCAGATGTACGTGGTCATCTAGGGCTGACCGAACAGGCCATCCAGGACTATAGAACTGCAGTAGAGCTCCAAGATGCTGTACAACATCCCCATCCTATCCTTTTTTAACAGGTGATTAAAGCCCTGTCGTTATTTGTGGTGTTTAGACTCCATTTGTGTACATTATAGCTGAATAAGTAGTACAGCTCAATAACTGACACTGAATATATGTCATTACATACAAGCAGGTTAATGTAATTAAAGGGTGTTTTGAAGCACTACTAATTGCTACTGTTTTACTTTAATTTGTATTGTATATGTCAGCAGTAGCTTTCCTGTTTTTAATTTTGTCATGTACATTTTTAAAAATAAAGAAAATTAAGAATAGCAAATCTTTGTCTTTGTTTCACTAACAAAACATTAAATGTATATATATTTGCATATATATCTGAAGCTGAACATCACTGTGTAAAATATTACACAAAAAATAATTGATGAACTGAAGGAGAGTGTGCAGGGAAATGAAGAGGGAAGGCATAATGCAGGAGAAGCAGCACAGCACCTGCAGAATGCCCTGGCTCCTTTCCACATTTCAGAGAGAGAGAGAGAGAGAGAGAGCGAGAGTATGAGAAAGAGTGTTAACACAGCCATCTGCTCTTCTTACACACAAAGCTGTGATGGCTGTGCTTGGTACACTTCAAGGGCAACTTGATCTTCTCTCTGACCAGCTCATTTTATAGAGCCATATTTATTTATTTTCTGAATAAATTGATATATTTAGTCATCTTGAGCATCACATAGTTGAGAATTGAATGTGACATTCGCAGAGTTACAGGAATAATAATAATATGAATATATTTCAGGATGAGAGACCATTTTAATAAACCTAAACTTCACATCGTATGTCTTGCGTCTTTTAAGGCTGTTTTAAATCTACCTGTATTGCTCTGAATATCAGAGTGGCGGTACAACACTGAAACTTCCCTGGTTTGTTATGATATTTAGCCCATCACTAGATGGTGCCAGAAATAAGCATGGATTTCAAATACAAGTGTCTCAACTGTACAGCATATCAAGGCACTCGAAACGAAGTTACACTGTTAGCTTTCAAATGACATCATGAGACTGAAATAAATCATCAGCGTGGTGGGAGCATTTCAGAATGTTTCCTTGAGTTTGTTTAGTTTGTATTGTCATGATTAGACGTTTCTTTGGAGAAATGTACCAGATCGCACAGTTTTTGTTAAGATGCGGAATAAGGTCGTGAATCCTGAGGGGGTGAGGAGCTTTTATGAAGGAACTGGTGAGGCACATCATTTGTCGTGACATTAGCACAAAGAGAGGAGGAAAGTTGTCATGGAGTGACGTTCACAGTAACGCTTCATCTGAAGAGATCCGCTGTCTTATTAGGTCCCAAAGCCACGTCACTTTGCAGCGTCTGACGTTGCGTCTCTACATTTAACGCGGGGAGATGTTTGGTGGAGTAACTCTCCATGGTGCTGAAACGCATCCCACGCTGCAAAGCGAGCGAGCCGAGGAAGAGGAGGATGCGCCTGTGGGGCTCCGGACCAGCCCAAACCGAGATCATCCGAGGTCACTTTTCTGCTGTTTGACCCGGTGAGCTTGGTGAGGGTCGACATGCTGCCCAACAGCTCTTTCAGGAGTCTGGAGGACGGCGCGTTTCTTAATGCGTCTGGTAACGAGACGCACGGCGAGTCTCACGGCAGCGCGATCCTCATTTCGTTCGTCTACTCGGTGGTCTGCCTGGTGGGGCTCTGCGGCAACTCCATGGTCATCTATGTGATCTTCCGATACGCAAAGATGAAGACAGCCACCAATATCTATATTCTGAACTTGGCCATCGCGGACGAGTTGCTCATGCTGAGCGTACCGTTCCTGGTGACCTCTTCGCTGCTGCACCACTGGCCGTTCGGCTCCTTTCTGTGCCGCCTGGTCTTAAGCGTCGATGCCATCAACATGTTCACCAGCATTTACTGCCTGACAGTGCTGAGCATTGACCGCTACATCGCCGTCGTGCACCCCATCAAAGCCGCCCGGTACCGGAGACCTACCATCGCCAAGATGGTCAACTTTGGCGTGTGGATGTTCTCCATCCTCGTCATTCTGCCCATCATTATATTTTCCACTTCCACCCCGAACTCTGACGGCTCGGTGGCTTGCAACATGCAGATGCCTGAGCCGCAGCGCCGGTGGATGGCCGTGTTCGTCGTTTACGCGTTTCTCATGGGCTTTCTATTCCCAGTCATTGCCATCTGCATGTGCTACATCCTCATCATAGTCAAGCTGCGGGTGGTGGCCCTGAAAGCGGGCTGGCAGCAGCGCAAAAAGTCTGAGAGGAAGATCACCCTCATGGTAATGATGGTGGTGACCGTGTTCGTGATCTGCTGGATGCCTTTCCACATCGTGCAGCTGGTTAACGTGTTCGTGGAACAGCACAATGCCACGCTCAGTCAGCTGGCCGTGGTCCTGGGCTACGCCAACAGCTGCGCAAACCCCATCCTGTACGGATTCCTGTCTGACAATTTCAAACGCTCCTTCCAGAGGATCCTCTGCCTCCGGTGGATGGATAGTGCCGCAGAGGAGCCCATCGACTACTACGCGACTGCCCTAAAAAGTCGAGGATACAGTGTGGATGAGTTTCAGCCGGACAACATGGAGTCGGACAGCGCGTACAGGAACGGGACCTGCACGTCCAGAACTACCACGCTGTAGCGGACTGCACTGTTCTGCTGACTCGAACAAATAACCACAACACAAGTGTATTTACTTTTGCTTTATTATTTTACTGTTGTTGTTTTTTTACATGCGCGCGCGTGTGTGTGTGACAGTAGGCGGCCTTATTGAAGTTGTATGGTACGATAATGTCGCATCCGTCTTAAAAACACACTGCCCACTGTAGAATTCATTACATCTATCTATAATAAAAAAGCTCTAAGTTTACGCTGTGTGGGTGCTGCACTAAAACTCTCATAACTCCCATGTGTTTGAATGGTTGTTATGAGAGTGCCTGGCCTAGATTTTCAGCATTTCCCTTCGTTCTGTGTGGGAACTTACGAAACAAGAACCGTTTTTATGACACACAGGATTTACATTAAAATACCAGTATGGAGTCATCCTAAATAGGTTGGATTTTAGGGGTAGTATGTGTTTCTCTTTAATAGAGAAATAGTGGAGCTTTCATCTCTAGTCACTTCCATAAAGATAAGGAAAATACCACTGAAGAGCCGTTTTATGGTCCCCTAATAAATTTTTGTAAATAAGATGTGAGAGTGAAGAACCTTTTGAAAGTTTCACGAACCTTGAAATAAAGGTTCCTGTATGAAAATCAACCTTTACATTAAATAAGGGTTTTTTATACCTCCATAAGGTTCTTTACACACACATCTTATCCACAAACAGTGTTTGGGTTCACTCAAGAACTTTGTTTTTAGAGTCTAGGCAATCTAATGAGGTCAGTGGACTTAGTGCTATAGCCTGTGAACTGTAATGTTCTGTCTAGTGTTGTGGTGTCCATTTTCTCGCCTACTGAACATTAAAGGAAACGCGTCCAGGAAAAACAGTGTCTTCCCTAATGTGCCATATTTTATCAACTCAGCTTACTTATGGCCTTCTTACCTCATGTTTATATGCCAATGAATGCCCACATTCTGAGTTGTGCAGAATTCATATTTTATTTTAGGCATTCTCACTTCTTATTGCTGTGTTTGATATTACATGATACATGTCTATGATGTCACTCTGGGTTTAAAGCTATCTAGATTTGCAAATTATTACATCATATATAAAAAGCTTTTATACTGACATTTGTAATGCATTTTTTACAATATATATTCCAATGCAAACCCCTGAGAGTTTTCATACAAAAACAATTATGCTGGGAATACATGAACCCCCACAATTTACAAGTCTGATAGAAAGTCCTTAAACATTTAAGTCTGTCCAGAATAATATACATACATCATGCACCAGCACCCTGATTCAGACTGTGAAACATCATCAGAAGCATGATTATGTTCTCACTGTCACTTGGTCACCAAGTTCTTAAAGAATGCTGCTTGTCCCCTCCAAGACATTCACTCTAGATCCATTTTTTCATTCCCCGTTTATATGGAGTCTGCTCCGTTCAGAGCCATTGACTCTTTAGAGGCCTCTGCTCGTTTCTTGGCCCGTTTCTTAGCGCGTCTTATGAGGCAGCATTTAACAATGCCTACAGCAATGACAACCAGCACCACAAAGATCAGCAAAGCTATAATCACAGGGATGATGATGTTTGACTGGTCTAGAGTGTCTACCTCAGTTGAGATTTCTGGTTGAGATGATGTAGGATGGCTCTTCTCCATAGAAGGTGGTATCTGTTTATCCTGGAAGACAGTGTCATCAGAACTAGACATGGAAGGGGACAGATTTCCTGCTTCCTCACAGTTTTTTGAGTCCTCCACCATACCATCCGGACATTTACAAATGTCTGAGCCCTCTGTATTATTGCAGTGATGTTTGCACATGTGGAGATGTTTACATTTGTCTACATCCACACAGTTTCCATGTACATTCTTTCTGAAGCCCTTTCGACAGCCCTGGCAAAGCTGTGATACATCTGTCTCTGTGCTGCCCACTAATGTCCATTTCCGGGTGCTCTTGGAACATGTCAGTGTGAAATTGTCTGTCCCAGAATGCTGACAAGCAACGTGAAGAGTGTAGGGATCATTCATTTTCTGCATGATGTCATGAGGCCCGGCTATTATGGGGTTGGGGCACGGCTTCTTCTCACTCTGTCCTTTATGTTTGCAAATAAAGGGATATGGAGACTTGCAGACCTTAGAATCCAACTGCCAGCTGTCAACTTTAGAGCTGACATATGTCACTGAGAGTAATCCACAAATAGTATTTGTGCATGTATCAAGAGGTTCTGATTTCCACTTATTAAGCTTAGGTTCAAATTCAGTGCTGTTGTTTAAAATCCAAGAGAAACCCCTGAGCGGAAGATGTGTTAAAGGACACTGTGTCTTGTGTTTCATTAAGCCAATCCAGAACAAAGTTAAGTTTTCGTCTCCCTTGTCCTCAATGGCTTTCAGAATCTTTGAGGTTTCTTCTTGGTTGACCATGTCGGTGAGAAAACTGCTATCAGACTCACAGGATTGCTGAGCGCTTTCAAACGTATATTTGTCCAGGTGTACCGTGTAGAATGTCTCAGGAGCATTAAAGACAACATTCAGAAAGTTCAGAAAATATAATCCAGCCCGATAATCCATGTTTCTGTCTTGTGCCTCTTGTCCGTCAGTGGTGCCTCTCTGTCAGCCTCCTGGCTTTTGCTGTCTGAGGGTTAACTGACCGTCCAATGTGTATGCACTTTCTTAGCCTCCCTGTGAGGTCCTCCCAAGACAACAAGCACAGGAAGTGTGTTCAGCCTTGATACGAAGCCCTGCTTCCTCTAGGGTGGTGGTGCTGGTGGAGCAAAACAATGGAAACTCTGAAAGGAATTAGCTACTCGCATTACCAAAGCCTTCACAAACCAGCTCTCACAGTCAGAATGATGGGAAAGGAGAGAAAACCACAAGAATAATTCACTGTGCCCTGCCATAGGTCAGATATGCCTCAGCTTCCCCAAAAATGTCTCTGAAACCTCAGGTTTCATTTGATAAAGTTTAAAATTTGCCACTTTTCAAAAAAAATATGTTCCAACACAGCAAAAGGTAGTATAAACGTGATCTCTTCAAGTGGGCATTATATTCAGAGAATGGAGCTCTTAGTGAAGCCATCCTATTCCATGTTTGCAATCAATCTGTAACTGGATGAATGGAACGGGGATTGGAAAACAAAAAAAAAAAAAACAAAGACAAAAATGGATTACTATATGCTCTCCACAGTAGCAGTGCTGAACAGCTTGCATTTTGCATTCAACACCAACAGTTTCAACCAAGTGCTGATTGACTTCTGGAGGTGTGTAAAATGCTTCTCTTGGGACCATAAGCAGTGTTACATATCCAGCAGCTGCTTTACCATTCTGTCTGGCTTATTGGGTATTTTGTGAGGGAGGACCAGATGCTTCCTGGAGGAAATGCCCATGAATGGCAGGAAGTGAAGTCACAATTAAGAGCTTGATTCTGTCCGGTAACAGAGGGGGGTGTGATACAAAAGCAAAAGAAGTGGAATTATGAGTAGTAGGAAAAAAGAATCACCAGAAAGCCTAGAGCAAAAAACAACAGACTGAGCTCATGGCAACTAAGCAGGTTTTCTTCATCATTTCCTGTTGCCCAAGAACAATAACTAAAATGTATGGTAGCTGATGACTTGTTTGTTTGGAATTGTTTTACATCTTCTTTGTAAAAATCTTACATAAAACACCACAACATAATGTTCACACAATCTGTCATTAAAAGGGTTGGAAAACTGTGCAGAAATAACATTCTCTCAATGTACAAATAATGTCATACAGTCCCATTGTGTGTTTTAAGCGCATTTCCCAGGGAAAGAGGTATAAACTATAGCTATAATTCATAGCTTTATAAACACACAGTTTCGTACATATACTATACTGTTGAGTATAATCCTAGAGAAGACAGTAGTTCAAGCTGCATATATGACCAACAGAAGACCAGAAACAGAACCCATTCGCACTAAAAAGTAATTCACTTCCAAAAGACCTGTCTATGAATGTGGTGAAGTGACAGATTGTGTACTCAAAAAGCTTTTGTTCTGAAACTGGTGAGAAACTGTTGAAATTATGACATTGTTGGAGCATCTGTCTGAACTACATGCTTTTTCATTTGTAATCCACAAAATCCACACAATTTCTTTTTGATCTCTGAGATTATGGACAGGGTTTTACATGTTGGTATAGCAATTACTGATGATTTCATTAACAAGAAGATGATTTCATCAACAGTGTGCATGGAGAGATCCACAGCAGTAGTATTTCATGGCATGTACTTTCATTGTTCATGAAGCATATTAGCTCTATTATGTCCCAAAGTCTAAGTACACTATGCAGCAATTGTACAATAATATTACCGTAGGTGCTTTGTTATCATGTCAGCGGTACTAAGCAGTGGAATTGTGTGGAATTTGGAGTTACTAACCACCCAGGCATATTATAATATTATACAAGTTCCTTTATTCCACAGTGGAGCTAATTGCTGTGTGTTTAATAATGGAGCTGTATGAACAGTAGGCACGCAGAAGTTGACACTGCCGTGTGACTGTATAATGAATGATGTCAGTATGTTCAGCATGTTCAGATGTGTAGGAGGAAGTGCCTGGCCGGCTTAGTCATGGCACATGCATGGACACTGTCCGTCTGTTGAGTCATGTAGATCCACAGTCTGAGGAGAACCTTTGCACTCAAAACCTTTTATGTTAATTTTTATGTCCGAATGATCAGTCACACATATAGTGCCTTGTTTCAGTTTATGCTGAATACAGAGGCAGAAGAAAAAGCACTCTATGTAGTATAGATTAATTAATTATTTTGATAAATGATTGAAAGGCAGTGTGTTTGCTGCTTTACATAGACTAGACCTTGTTTACCTAGAATCAACTATTTCAAATCCTAAAGGAATAGCAGCTGGTAGCGTAGTGGTTAGGGCATTTGCCCTGCGGGTTCCGGGTTTAATTCCCAAGACTGCTAGGCATCGCTGAGGTACCCTGAGCAAGGTACCATCCCCACACACTGCTCCCTGTGTTCGTAGCTGCCCCCTGCTTCACTTGGTGAATGGGTTAAATGCAGAGGTTGAATTTCGTGCTGTTCACACTG
>JBBPCW010000001.1:26389293-26405130 GCA_037974425.1 Phenacogrammus interruptus
GATATGCGGCGCTATTCATTCTGTGGCAGATGTGTGCAAACAATCCTGTATCTCTTCTCATCTGAAACATTAAGTGCACTGAATAGCAATTGTGTGGAAAGTAACACAAAAAGAACGGTCCAAATTGGTCCATCAGGGAATAACCAAAGGTTTCAAATTCCTGAAGAGACTTCTGTGGACTTCAAATACCAGCACCTCAGAAACACTGCCAAGTACCTCCCTAATCAGCAGAATGCTTAGAGTCATCACCGTCTAGTGAGATACACAAACAGCTCACTAGACAGCTTTTACTGGAAAACTGTGAAACCAGGACACTGCTTCCTGGATATTTTTTTTAAAACCATGTTTCAATCAAGGTTACATCACACAGAGTTAAATTCATAGACAACTGAATGATATATCAGGAACCAGAGTACACACATACACTTGTTTGTTCAGTTCCTGCTGTGTGTCTGCATGTTGCTTTAATTAAAGGCTCAAAAACAAATGTGACAATGAGACCATTTTATTAGAAACATCAGGTAAATATTATTTTATAACACTGCTAGAGATGAGGCATAAATAGAACATTAGACAGAATAAGGCAGCTTTCATATTCTGCAAGCCTGCAAGTTTGTGGCTGGGACTTTCGTTCCTGCATCATATAGAAACATTAGAAACCAAAAAACAGAAAATCTTCATCTGACAACTTGAGGCAGTACTACAGCATTCACATTTAATATCCACCAGTGGCACTGCTTCTGTGTTCCTCTGCAAAACAGTCTAATTCAGCTGCAGGTAAACTGTAATATTCAGTCTCACATGCTGTTTAATTCCAGACTACATCACTTTGGTCAACTGCAGTTCACCAACATAAATATATCAAAGTAATCTCTGATGCCATTAGATTCTGACTAAATTATTCAACATTACTAGAAAGATATTTATCCTTTGTCCATCCTGTAGCACACCTTACATGTAGTGTTATGAAAAGATGACAACTCTCATATTGAATCCATATTAAATCTCCAGGAGAGTCTAATTTGCATTCATCCACTACTGAACAGAAAAAAACCCCAAAATATATTTTATTTATATATATATATATATATAAACAAAAAAACGTCTAGAATATAGAGAACATGAGCTTGATATGAACAAAGAAAAAAGGAAAAGGTCAAAAGCTAGTCCTGTGCAGTTAGCCACTGTAGCTTTTTCATGGATGTATGGCATTACTTGGTTGATGCAGGAGAGGTGAAAAACTGTGCAAGAGTGGTCTCTACAAGTTCTCAGGCAGCACTGGACACAGCCAGTTTCTTCAGATGATCCATGAACACCTGCAAACTCACGTCATCGGTTAGAATGGGTGCTCCTGACTCCTGTAGAGAAAACACAAAATAATTTAAATTTGTGCACTGCAAGAAGGTCAAGAAGAAGAACCTGGATGCGAGCCCTTTAGAAATCAATCTTTGTTTTAGAATAAATTGACTTTTATGCAATGCACCTATAAAAAGAGAAACATGTGGTACAGTAAAAACACTATCAATGATATACGCACCTGGCCCCAGGCATACATGTTGTTATGGGTCTGAGAGGGGTTGACTTTGGACAGCAAGAACCGAGCCTGGAAGACAATGCAGATGAAGAATAAACAAATCAGTAGCCTGCTGCTGGCAAAGTCCTGATTTCCATCTAAGCCCTGAGGCAGATTAAACATGGTCATTACACAGAACAGCACAGGCCACTGAATAAGCCATTACACTCTGGTACGATTAAGTAGGATCCCTCTGATGTTCTTTAAATTACAGACTCTGTAAACTCCTTGAGGGCTTCCGTTTCTGTGAACTGGTACAAACTCTATTATGGCTTTGTTTGCATCTGAGGGATTACCTGACTTACAGGCTCTTATATCTTTACCATTTCAGTAAGAAAACATTAGCTGTGCTCATTTTTTCACCGCTCTATGCTTTAGAAAAGCAAGGTTACCTGGCTGCCTCCATGCTCAGTGTCAATGTAGCGGGGCATGGGAAAGCGTGAATGCAGAATCTCCTGAGCATCATCCACTGGAGCATGCAGTAGGTGGCGGAAGTTCTCGTACTCAGGCATGTCCTGATAGCCAGCTTTACGCCACTGAGCCACCGTCTGCAAGAGGAGGGGAAAAAAAACATTGGAATTGTTCCCAATGATGCAAATATCTATATACCTAGCCATTAATGCAAAAGTGCAGGGGAAAATGGTGACTCAGTTCCTTAAGAATAGTACAACAGTCTATAAGCTCAGCTGACGCTCAGTTGCGGAAGGGCTGTGCTCACCTCTCCATGGTAGATGAGGATCTGGAAGAACGTGTCCATCAAGAGAATTCTATCTGGTAGAATGCTACTGCTGTCCAATAGCACTGGCTGCAGGCGAGAAAATACAACCCATTATTTAACATCCTCTTTGACAGGTGCTAGGTACTACGGCAGACTTTCTAAGCATTGTGGTCTCAGGAGAATGCCAGAGCGGATAATAAAGGGTAAAGCCCTCCATTAACAACACACTAAGCTCCAACATCTACAGTTCTAATCCTTTACACAAACTATCCTGATGACAGATTCACCTAGAATTATGGTACAACAGAATCAGTTTGTACAGCACAAACACTACCATCATATGATTCTGCAGGACATAAAACTCCCCACTAGCGAGTTGTTTGCACATGTGTGTTTTCCAACACGCTCTATGTTTCTCAAACATGACCGGCTGGTCCATATTTTTGCTCTTTCCCTGTGTTGCAATTTGGGATCAAGCAAAAACGTGGACCAGCTCGGGTTCCTAAGAACCATTTTGAGAACCCTTGGGCTTGAGACGTTACAGGACACGTGGCACAGATGTGCATCTTAACCACAGAATGTACCCTCAACCTGTCATTATGAAAATTACGTACTTGAGCAAGAACAGATTCAAGGATAGCAATTACCCCCCCCCACCCCCCGACATACACACAATCTTCAAGTTAAATGTGAGCATGGATGCAATGTTCTACTGGATACAACCAGTCAGTGCTCTCAGTTCACTGGTAATTGAGTAATGAAATGCTCATCATCTTCAAACAGCTTGTTATACTTTCATAAGGTTTTCAATTATAAAAAATTATAAATATAAGAGATTATAAAAACTTTTCGCAACAGAAAACTCTCATAAGCTTACTAATTAAACACAAGTACAGAATGTGATAAGAGACAGGACATTAATCTGTAGGGACAGGGGATTTAAGAGACACTGTCATCATGACAATGCATTAAAGAGGCACTACTGACTACTTCATTATAGAACGTGATGCAGGCTGATTCACAAAGACAAAGCTGAGATAATTAATACATTTCAGACACATTACATCAGATAATATTTTACTTCCTAAAGTCAAAACAAGTAACAGGCATCTAACAGTGGCAAATAGGTTTTAAAAATTATATATTTGATTAGGCAAGTCTAGGGAAGAATTGAAGCTATAAACACACATTAGTAGAGGTCTAATATAGGTTTCAATAAATGAGCTTTATTTTTAGGGAAATGAATGCAGCTTATTTTAAAAAATAAATAAATAAATACAGTAACCCCCAGCTTATATGTGGTTCAGGAGTCGCAGCTTTTTCACGGATTTTTTTATGAGAACCGAACTAATGATTGTTCACGTAAACTCTCGCACATTTGCGAAAAACGCAGATATCCTCTGCATTTTTTTTTGCTTTCGTGAGGTCAGGATCTCATCTGCCACGTGATTTGTCCTCATGCTGGTTGTTTATGTTGGGCGTGGCAGTTAGAAATGCAATCAGACGCACCTGAACGGAATGAGCCTCCGCTGCTCAGCACCCAAACATAAACAACCAGAACGAGGATGAGGGGGCGTGGCGGTCAAGGCCTGAACGTCACAGCTTTTTTGTGGCAATATATAATTTTTCATTCATTTTATTACTGTATTTACCCTGCAAATACTAAAGAAACTGACAGCGCATACCAAAGAAAACCTGCGTGTGTGAATTATAGTACAGTCTTACATAGAGGTAACATGTGTATTTTACATTCTAGCACTGCAAGTACAGTATGAATACGGATTTACCTTTACATATTCGTTAAGGGTAATGCATTGAATTCAAAATGTTTAAGGACTATATTTGGGGGGCAAATTTAGGCTTTATACTATAAAAATATATATATACATTTTTTTTTTACCACATTACTTCGATCACTATACTCAGAACATTGGTTTACTGCATATACATTGATGCAATACTGAATGTAACACCTAAAAATCCAACCACTGTTCAAAACGAAGTTTATTTTATCATTTCTAGTTCCAGTGAACAACTGCAAATATTAAAACATAATACTGACATACTTTTTATAAATACATTTCTACACAAACACGACTAAAATAACTGTGAAAAAAAAACATTGCTCTACCTCTGGGGGGCCGTTGAAGGAGTAGGCGTACAGGATTGGCTGAATCATGATAAGAGACTGAGTCAGATCCTGTCTCATGAAATGGTGTCTGTAGTAGGAGCTCTCATCCGGGCTATTGTTAAACACTTGGAGGAATGGCGATCTCCTCAGATGGAACATGAACTGTCATTACAAAAATGGCAATATGTGAATTCAACTACGATAGCAAGAAGATTAAATCTTCACTGTCATGTCACTGAAGTAGAGTTAGAGGCCTAAGTCTTACCTGTGGATACAAAGAGAAAGTCTCAGAGAAACGGAATGAGTTGGGGTCATCTTTGTGATAATCTCCAAATTTCTGACACTGAAAAAGAGAAAATGTTTTTGAATGAGCCTTAAATCAGAACAAAGGCTAATAAGCTTACAAGAATTCAGACTCACCAGGCGAATGAGCTGTCTATCCAACCAGCGCAAAACATCTGGACCCTCCTCCGACTCTGCTCTATAGACAGCCAGGCGGGCCATGAGAATAGCAGAAGCTTCCTGATCAAAAGATGCTGCAATGTTCTGAATCTGTGTCTGTGCATCTGCCCAGCTGAGGAAGAAACGAAAACATCAGAACACAGTGAACTCTGCAAACATGCTTCTACTTCATCAGCCTAAACCCATGGATGTATCTATAACTGTCTGTACACTTGATAAATACAACAAGTGTGCTTAATGAGAGAAGAAATTACTTGGAAAGTATTTATGGTGTTCCTGACTTAAATGTTTAGTGTCATTTGAAAATAAAAAAAATAAGGGCTACTTTTTAGGGGTGCAGGATCAAGCTAACTCCACTCACTAAAAGTAGAAACCTTACACAGTTATAACAGGTGTGATAGAAACTGCGACAATCTGTTGACAACAAGTGGATGACGAACAAAGATGATGACTGAATCTTGACTCTGCAAGACACACACACACACGCACGCACGCCCTTTCTCTTTCTCCATCAAAAGCAATGCCTACAGTGTCACTGAATTCTATAGGGGATTCTCCAGGAAGCCACACATGAAAAGGTGCAGCATACAAATAAAGCAGCTGAACACTGAACAGAATTGTTCTATTTGGAAGCAGTCTAAAATCTGGAGACAAATGTAGCTGAGCTGACAATGGATTCGAGGTAGTTCTCCCTATCTGTAGCCTGTTTGCCATATGAGAGAAAGAAGTACTAACTTTCTGGCTATGGTGGTGACTCTAATGCGTCTCTGTCCGCTGGAATGCTGGTACTGAGTCACATATTGTATGGCCCCTCGGCCCCCCTGTGGAATTGGTGCATTATGCTGCAAAACAAACAAAAAAACAGGAGTTTTAACTGCCCAGTTGTTGGGACAAACATTTTTATGACAGCAAAACAGCTTGTAAATGTACTAGACAGAGTTTGTGGCTTTTAGTGCACTTCTGAAGTCGCTCTAGTTGTTGACAATTTCAGCTTTCATTCAAAAACCCCAAAAAGACAAAACAACAGCCAAGAAGGTATGGAAAATGCTGAGGACATTTTGAATAAAAGTAAAACCTATCCAGGCAACACTTAAAATAAAAGACATATGAAGGGAAAAAATACAACGCATAATTGGAAAGAAGGCTTAAGCTTAGTGAAGGCAGCACAGCAATAATTAATGATTAAGGCTTAAACTGCTTTAGAGTCATGCTTCTTGCCAATTACCCCAACAGCACTTGGGTGCAGAATGGCTCATTAACTTGGCAGCCAGCAGCTATTGCAGGAGAGGATATTAAATCTGGAGCTTCTTGTTTACAGAAGAGTCCAGATATTGTAGCTCTCCACAACCTGTGTCCACAACATCTGCCCTTTATACAGGTAGGACACGTTAGTAAAAAGTGATTGTGACAGGTCACATATTTTGTCCCTCAAAGTAGCTTTTTTTGCTGGGGCAGGCAGATAAAAAGAGGAGGAGGGTTAAGGTTAAGATGACACACCCCACAGAGATTAGCGTATACTAAACAAGTGACTGCATTGGATCATCCACTTATGAGGCACAGCATGAGATCTACACCTGCATAACAGAAACCAGCACTCTCTGGAGCTTTGGTAAACATTATGAGATGACATGACCTGGGTTCTTTGCAGTCTGACTGTGGCTTGAGAGCGTACTGCGATATTCTGGATGAAACCGATGCAAATCAGAAACTGTAAATGCCTGCATTCTCTCTTTATTGGGCACAATGCAGTGGATAGTAACAGTTTACGCTGTGTTGATGATTAGCTCCAGCCTTTGTTCTGTATGTGGAAATACTGTTTTGCTCCTTGTATTGCTGCTCAACAGAAGCCTGCAGACAGAGACCTGGACTCTGACGCTGAGTTTCAACTTGTGCGACCTGGCTCTTGGCCTGTCTACTATCCCATTCGGGGCCCATAACAGTCTGTTTCGGCCACAGGGATACTCTAATACCAGTGCACTGTGTCAAAGCAGTGCTTTCTTTTTCTTGTTGCTCCAGCTGGTCTCCATCCACTCCCTCACCTGGGCCACGGTCGTCAAATTCACAGAGATCTGCTTCGCTCTGAATTACACAAATATCTTCACTGCACACAGGACTAGAGTTATTCTTGCTGTTATTTGGATATATTCGCTATTGAACGCAGCTCTGCCACTACTAGGCTTTGGAAACTACGACTACAGCAGCAGCAGGTTTCTCTGCGCTCCCAGCTTCAAGCCTGCTAGTACAGGCTTCAACATGCTGTTCATAGTGGTTGGAATCATTGTGCCCATTCTGGCAATGTGCTCCATGTATGGATATATTGTTTACATAGCAAGAAATCAAGTGCGGCGAGGGACGTTTGTTTGCAATGACCAACACTGCTTTTATGTGCCTGCCACTAATTACTTCAAGAGCTCCATAGTTATGGTGGCAACCATAGGTAAGCCAAATGAAAACCTCAGAGAGATTACTACATAAAGCTGCTTTTTTGGGGTGTTGTCTGATCACTGCCATAATACCTAATATTAGGGGTGCATCAACATGGGAATAATGGGCTGATACCATTGTCTGATATTTTTAAAGTACATATCTGCCAATGCTGATGCCGACACTAATATGTACTCAAAAAAAATGTAGGAACCTGTTATAAATCTACATGGTTTGGCGTTACTAGGAAACATGGCTTTTATTTCTATATGGTTCTGAGTGCAGAAAACTGAACAGTTTTCAAAATGTTGCTTAGCAAATTCAATGTCTATATGCATTCATTTTCAACTATAAGAGCTGAGAAACCTAGGATGTATTTAATAAGTAAAACAATTTGGCCTTAAAAGCAAAAACAAACAAACCAAAAAAGATCCATCCATTCTCCTATTCTGCAAAAATAACTGTCTTTATCTTGGGATGCCCAGTATACAGCTGTATCTTGATAATCAAATAGTGTGTACACTCATAAACTGCAGAGAACAGAGGTGACAGCTAACAAGAGCAGATAGATTACAGGGTAACAAACAAAACAAAGTTATCACACAGGAGGGATACATACGAGATAGTAATATAATATCTCCTATGTTTAATCAAACAAGTCCTGCCCTTAATCATTAACTCACATGATGAGTTGGGGTGTGTGTGTGTGTGTGTGTGTGTGTGTGTGTGTGTGTGTGTGTGTGTGTTTGTATGTCGGGATAGTGTGCCTGCTCATTTGCTGGTTGCCGTACATCACCATCTGCTTCTACGAGACCCTGACAGGGAGTGAGAGTCCTCAGCCTGCCTCCGCCATTGCCACCTGGCTAGTGCTGTTCACCTCCGCACTCAACCCATGGATCAACTCCATGACCCAGACGTAAGCTTTGGAAGACATTTATAACCAAATGTAAACTGCAGCAGCACACTGCTCTATAGCAGTTGATAGTTTGCATTAAAACCTAACACTACCCATGAAACTGTACTGTTGCTATGCAGTCAAGAGATAACAGAACAATCTGAGTGAGCGTGTATGTGGGTGGTTAATCATGACCTTGTTTGATTCTCTCAGGAGGTACAGAGCCGCCCTACGCAGAAGCATGAAAAAAATCCAACAGACATTGGGGTGCACTCGGACAAAGCCCCTCCCTAAGTGTGCAACTACACAGGCAGGTGGCAAGAGTCACGGTTGCCTATCCTTAGCACCTCCGGTATCACAAACACACACTGAACCTTTCCACGAACCTGCAGGGACCTGAACATGTCTATTATCACAGCTTTGACTGCAACATGAACAATCTGAATATTAAAAACAGCGTGTTCTACAGAAACATCTATCCAAGTAATTAACTAGACCTGATGGGACTGACGAGAGTAAACCTGCCTCTCTAAGGACTCGTGTTGTAAACAAGAATTGTGATAGATATAAAACAATTAACTCTGGAGCTGCTCTCATTCAGAGCAATTCCAGCAATGTGTTTCACTTGCTTTAATCGAAATGTGTAACTGTTATAATATTGAATGGCACTCTTTTGGTTCCATTATTTAAAAAAATGTCTTCTTATTGTTGCCTTGCTGACATTAACAGCATTACAGGATCATTTTTCTGTGAGTTGGATTATATTTTTCTAATACTTTTACCAACAAATACAGGTGCAAATTATATGTTATTAAAAATAAAATCATCAGCAGGCTTGATGAACTATTATAGATCAATATACAACCACCCCACCAAATAAATAAATAAACATAAATCACCAGCCTTTTCTCTCTAGTTTCTTGAGAGAATCTGCCCTCTAGTGGCAATGTCAGTAGCTCCTGTCTGTACTCTTAATTTTCCTCAACCGTCTCATGTAAAGTATTACTCAAACATGTGGCAAGAGTGCGTTATATTTCATCCTTTATATAGAGATTAACATATGACAGAGGCAGGCAGTGAAATGGCAGTACTGGAAGTAGATGATTCAATGAGGTGTAAGAGTCTTGGTGAGTTACACATATTCATACCTGATTGACAACTTCAAAATAAATTGCCAGTGTAGTGTTAGGGTCGAGGCCACAGATCTTCCACTGGCAAGTACCACCTGTTCCAATTTCCTGAAACAAACAAAACAAAATTACATTTTTAGCAAAAATGTAATTCTTGACAACAGAGAAGACATAATTGATATAACTGTGTTTAATCCAATCTAAGACCAACTCACATTTTCTGACACACAGGGTCCTTTCGCATTCAGTGAAACACAGGGGCCAATTGCTCCAGAAATCTTAATTTCTCTTGATGTCTAAAACATAAAAAAGACACCAATCTGGCCAAATTGCTTTAAATGCTGGCTGAATAACAAATAAAAAAGTGAAAAGTTATACACTCTACCTTAATCTCTAGGGTTCCTGCGAAGGCCATCTTAAAGGCCCCCTGCACATCCTTGGTGAAAACCCTCTGGAAGGTCTGCTTAAACAGTGATGTATTGAATGAGTCTGCCATCACCATGTAACCCCTAAAGTACAAAAACACAACAGAGAGTACCTTACTGTCTAACATTCAGATAAATAACACAAAGCTCAAAGTTAGCTCCTGTTAGGGCCTGACACAAAGCTTCTGAAACAACACTAATTGATGGAGATTATATCAGTGATTGTAACAGGAGACAGACTGCTATTAATAGAGTGGTATTCTGAAGCGTAAACACAGATGTGTTTCCTACCCTGTGTAGTTTGTGCAGCACTTCATCTCTGCTAGTCCTGTCTGGTCCAGGGCGCAGGCATAGATGTCAATAATGTGGCCATTAGCTGCAGCTCGGTTGGCCAAAGCCTCATAGTGCTATAAGGCAATAATTACATTTTCTTTAGTGAATGGGCTTCAAGATATAAATCTTGTAGATGTAATGAAACATGCCGTCTTCAGCTGGTTAAGCTTTTGCCTTATCTAACCTCCAGAAACAACCAGCTAAACATGCACTCACAACTGTTTAAATATTATCAATAAAAACACACACTCTTTACCAGTTCATAGTGATCCTAGTGCTACCATGAGCCAGAAAAACAAAGCACAGGTTTTCAGGATATAAAATGTATTGAAAAAAAGTTAAAAGGAAAACACCCACACTAAAACTGTAATTACTGTATTTAACAAATTAACTGATTAAATAAATCAGTTAAGCAAGTATTAAATATGTCTGCAATTACTTTTCTGTTACATAAAAATCCAAATTCCATAATCTGATCATTTCAGCCTTTTAGCAATAGGCAATACATATCTCAATAATCATACATTCTCCAGCATTAGACTTCACTTGGAAGAACCAAAACATCAATACCTAAATTAAAATTAGTAGGTCCCATTTTAAACCTGTTTTTAAGTTTCAAACAACATACAAATTACCTACTTTAGTGGCTTTCTTCATGAACTTCGCATTGTCTTTCTCTATGTCATGCCAGGAGCGGATAGGTGTTTTCAACTCGTCTCCCACAACCATTCCTGGGCCCTGGGTAGCTGGACCACCAATGAAAGTCATAATTCGAGCTCCTGTGTTGGGGAATGTGCACTATGGAAGGATTTGAGACAAAAAAAACAACAAAAAACAAACAAACAAAAAAACATTAACAGTGTAAATGGAAATACCAAATCTTCACAAAAACTCTTCCTGATGTTGTATTTGGTGTCAGGAGTGCCATAACAAAATATTCTACAGGTAAACAGCATTAGACTATATGAAGCTAACAGTGCAGGATATAATGCATGAAAAGTTCAATTTACCTCCAGCAGTCCAACAGCAATGGACAAGGCTACTCCTAATGATCTGAGGGGTCGTTTGCCCTGAGTGACAGGCCAAGGGTCTCTCTGCAGCTCTCCCAAGAGATCAGTCAAATTCATATCAATCTTCTGCACTGGTTGCAGGAACCTGAACATACGAAACACACAATGATTTCACTAGGCTCTAATCTAACAAATCTGATACACAGGCACAGATAGCTGAATCTCAGAAAACAATTGCAGACTAAGAAGATTAACGATAGTTCAAGGTTAGCCTACTCTGATGGATTACAAGCTCTGAAATGGTTGTCATCCAAAGTCTGAGCTTCCAGAAAGCTTCAAATCTTTAGTCTAACCAACAACAATAATATCTGATGCAGAAAAGCAGACAGCTTACATCTCACATCCATTTATAACATATTTTTAATCTGATTTAGCTGAATACATGGTTAGAACTTTCACTACACACATGGTTTTGGTAAGGTATTTACTAAGATACGTCAGATACTGCATGGGCGTTACATTACTACATATTGGAACATATCCAACAAAACCACAGCCAGAACCTTCGGCAGAATTCAAATGAGCCGTTTTAATCTAGATTAATCTAGATTAATTCCAAGATTACAATGAGATTAATCTAGATTAAAAAAATTAATATATGCTCACCCCTAATTTTTTTATATGTTTATATAGCAGGGTGTATTCTACAATGCAAAATGGTCCAGAGTGTTCCCATTTCTCGAAGATGATAAAACACCCATTCACACTAATAAAAAATTATATAGAAAAGTATAAAGGCACCTATTAGAAGGAGGAGCTTGGGGTTGTTGAGGTCCTCGTCCTGCCTGAGCTGCAGATGGCTTGTTCAACCCAAGCATTTCCTGCAGACAACAGTTAACATTCAGAGAAGTTCTAATTAAACCTTAAACCTTATTTTTTGAAAAGGGAATAAAACTAAAAAAAAAGTACACATTAACTGCTAACCACAAGCTTCCTGAAAACCCATCACCACAGTCATGGCACACACTTATTTCTGTTTCTAGAAAAAAAATGGTTTGCTGGCATATAAGTGTACACTGCAAATGTAACTATTCATTTTATTACAATGGTCTGCTGGCAACATTTCTCTGTGGCAGGCCTCCACACCACAGCAACAATAAAAATCAACCAACGAAATGAAAGCTCCTGCAACAGTTGACAAAAATTACCCCCTCCCCCCAAATCCCACAAAAAAAAAACGAACCCATTTATTATCTATGCTATCTACTAACGCTAATATATTTATTATATGTGTATAATTAAGAACATGTGCAAGCTGCAATTTTCATTATAAATTTATCTGCAGCTCTCTGATAAACTGTTTATATAATATTCTAACTCCCGTTAAAAATACTTTGTTTTATTGCAGAAATAAGTTTTTTAAAAACGTGTACCGTACTGCACATTCCATGCAAAACAAATCTAGAAAACAAACTATCAAAAGAAATCTGTCTAAGCAAGTGTTATTCAATATAAAATATCATTATCAGTCCACTTCCAAACTACCTCCACAGCTAAGAGAAAACAGCATACCTGTAGCTGCTTCGCATTTAGGTCTTTTGTTCCTCGAAATACGTAACTTTTAGAGATGCCCTCACAGCCCAGCTCATGGACTTGGATCATGCGGCCAAATGTAATGAGGCCCACAAGGGCTGTGGGGGGCAGCAAACTTAGAGACATCTGTAGAGACTCCTTCAGAGCCTGCAAGTCCTCATCTTCCATGCATGTGTCCACCACATATAAGAAGTTTAGGGGCATCTGAGTACCTCGCTAAAGATGATAAAACAAAAAAAAAGTTTCAGTGCATCTGAAATATCCAAATTATTCAAACCTTTTTGCTTAAATTCTGATTTATGTTAAATGTGTAGTTTTCTTCACACAAGTGTTAAATGCATGTACAAGCGGACAACTTTACCTGGACTACATATTCGATGGTGGAGAACTGTGGAAGCAGCTCAGCCGGTTGGTTCACCTCCGATATTCCAGCGTAAGTAGGTGGAAACTAAATAAAATGCACAAAAACACAAAATAAAGTAGAAGCTTCATAACAGTAAAATTTGATCTAATCATTGTTCATTCATTTAGCTCTTACCTGATTTCTTTGATAACAAAAATTGCAAGCCCACAGTTTTGCTCTGTAATCCACTTGGCTAAACAAATGGGAAAACAAAGTACATTTTTAAAATGCATTTTAGAAAACAATAAGCTGCAGCCCTAGTCAGTGTTATATGGGGCAAAAACTTGCAATTATCCACACATCTATAAACCCACTTTGTTCATTTCTTTATGAATCAATGAATCGAGTATAACCTGGCCCTGATTTTAAGTAACTCACCACAGAGGGTTGAGTACGGCTCGGCAGGTGGCCCGGCTGCACAGCACTGGTTCATACTGTATTGGTGGGAGGTCAGGACGCTCTTTCAGTGGGGTGAAAAGAGAAGCTACAGGGACCACCATGCGAGTGGCTTCCAGACGACTGGATGGCCACACATTCCAGCTGAAACGCACCCCATCTCGGTCCTCGTTCTGCTGGATGAACTCGGGGAAGGTTGTCATGGCACCCTCAAATCACTAATCACAAATCTAGGTGTAGAGAGGAATGAAGAGAATTGGGATTATGTTGCTATAGGTTCAGTGCGGGGTAAATCTGTAATGAAGAGGGTGTATCAAAGATAACAAACTGGTTCACTACTTGTATGCCACATGTACACACAGTAGAACTTTCAACCATGGAGAAATGCCAAAACAATACGTAACGTGTAGACTAACCCGGACAGCCCCCGAACAGTAAATGTAAAAAGTGTGTAAACTCTCAATTTGTCGTACGTGAACACACCACAGCACACAGTGTGAGCAGCACCAAACTGATCAATACAATTAACCCATTCACCAAGTGAAGCAGCTGTCAGTCAAGAACACAGCACCCGGAGAGCAGTGTGTGGGGACGGTACCTTGCCCAGGGGTACCACTACGGTAGTGCCACTGGTAGGCCTGGGATTTGGACCCACAACCTTCTTACCACAAGGACAACTTCCTAACACTAGGCCACCGGGTACCCAAGTATGGCAATGTGGAGATATTTCAGAAATCACTTTCAGAATTTGGCTTTGTAGATTATAAACACCACACACACACCCTTAACTTGCATTAGTAAGCCAATGCCACATCCAGTACTAGCCATCACAACCGCGTCGTATCTTCAGTACAGTGCAGGTGATCTTACTTTTTTTTAAAACGATGTAAATAAATCACAGTTTTGTTTACACATTTTAAATGGAACTGACCCTACGTGTATTAAGCCAAGCTAGCTGTCCTCGCCAGCTCATCAGCTCACTATCAATAAATAAGCCTTCATGTACAGAAAACTGTCTGTTCATTAGTAAATAAGCCTACCAAACAGCTAGAGATAAATACTTGATCACTGCTTCCTTCTCTGAGACAACTAGCTTAGTATTTTTAGCTACAAGAGAATGTATGTTTCATAGTCGCTACCTTGTTAGCTGGCTAACCAGTTTCACTGCTAGCCGGCAAATGTCTCTCAAAACCGTCCCCTGAAACAAGCTGACTGATATTATATTGATATGCTCGACCTCTGTGAGGCAACAACACTGAGTTATTAGAAACAACAAACAAATATAAAAATATACACACCTAGACGGTTGGTTTCTCTCAGCTCAGCTTTCCCCGTCTGATCTCCAGGCTCGCTGACGTAGCAACCAACATGGCTGAACCTGCCTGCCACGTCGAGTGGGTGTGTTAGAGCTATGATGTTCCAAATACCTCTCAAAGTGAGTAATTTCCCATTCTAATGCTCAAATATCTTATTTTATCAATTTTTCTTCTAATGCAGCTGAACGCTCCCACACAAGTGTAATGGCTTATTTCATTGTCAAGTAATAGGTATTAGTGTTACACTACATTAAAAGTATTGGGACAAACTTGTTTTCAAAGGTTTGGGTTAGGACCCCTACGTTCAGTGGGGGGCTAAATCTAAATGCTTCAGCATAGCCCGACACCTTGGACCTATATTGTGAACAGTTTGGGGAAGGCCCTTTTCTATTCCAGCATGACTGTGACCCCATGTCCATAAAGACATGGTTGGATGAGAATGGTGTGGGAAAACTTGACTGGCCCACACAGAGCCCTGACCTCAACCTCATCAAACACCTCTGGAATGAACTGGACCAGAGATTGTGAGCCAGGCCTTCATCCATGTCTGACATCATAAATGCTCTCCAAAATGAATGGGCACAAATTCCCACAGAACCACTCCAAAAGCTTGTGCAAAAAAAAAGAGTGGAAGCTGTCATAGGGTGGACCATCACCATATCAAAGTATATGTATTTAAATGTGTCAAATTTAAATTAAAATTAATTTAAATTAAAGTCCATGTTTGTGCAATGGTCAATCACCCCAATACATTTGTCCAAATAGTGTATGAATGTACATATAGTAAATGAACACTTGTTAAAATGTCGCTATATAAATTTATTGTTATGACAAAATATTGCCACAGACTAATCTGCCAGTACTATATATACGTTTGTCTCTGATACAAAGCCAAAGCTTTCCTATCATAAATCCAGAAAAAGGAAACACTCAGACACTAAACCATGATCACCTAGTTATTCCAACAGGAAGTATGTCCATCACAATATGGGGGAAATAATAATTACAGAATCTGTATTCTTTAGATT
>JBBPCW010000001.1:26405230-26415837 GCA_037974425.1 Phenacogrammus interruptus
CCAAACCTAGTCAGTTTCAATATAGACCACATTCACATTCCAATATCCATTTCAGCAAACAACTACATGCTGACAGCTTGCAACAAATTTGTTTTTAAAAAAAAAAATTAAAAAAAAACCAAACAAAAACCTGATTAGCACATTACAACCTGTTGGCTTTAAAATGTGGCCTAACATGTTTAAAATTACATGCGTCCCATTGATCAAACTTGCCCGTTAAACAGTTTGTTTAGCCAAGGCCTTCTTCAGAAAAACTAGGCTTAATTAATACATTAAGCCTTTACATGGTCTACATGGTTTCTTTAACTGCTGTATCATTTGAGGCAAAACAAAAATTAAACAATCCTTTTCAGTTCCAGGTTCTCCTTCTAAAAAACATCAGGTTGTATTTCATCTTTTATTTAAGGCTCAGAAATTCACATGTTGTTGAATCCCATCATTCCTTTCATGTTGCCAGCAGCCCCTTGCTGAAACTGACGCATCATTGATTGCAGCCCAGCCATTCCACCTGTTTAAAAAAAAGAAAAGAATAAAATTACAGAAAGTTTCTACAGACTGACAATTTATTTGTAAAATAAATCTCTAGCACAGCATGTACTTTTTGGGGTAATTTCCATGCACTGAAATGATACTGTTCATTCAAAGGGTGGAGGTGGCACATACCCATGTGGTGAAGCACTCTGGGATCCATCATCTTCGCCATCTGCTGGTTTAACTTAGCCATCTGAGATGGGTTGACGTTCTTGGACATGTCCCCTCCTGCAAGCAAGAACAATGCCACTTGTTACAATGAAAGACATGTGATTTGTCTATGACTGCTTGACATCAGTGAGTGAGATGCACTGTCTCCCTGGAAAATCCATTGTGTAAATACAAGAAAGCACACGTCCACAATGGTAATGTAGATAAATTTAACAACTCACCTTTAAATAAGCCTTTAATGCCACCCATTTTCTTCACCATCTGGGCAAACTTTGTGTATTGAGTGAGTAGCTCTTGAACATCCCTGGTAGCCACGCCAGATCCTCGCGCTACCCTCTGAACCCGGTTTGGCTGCTTACTGAAGAGTTTAGCACCATCTTTGTTGTCCAGTTCTGGACAGAGTAATGTTGACCTTAGTAATGCTGACCCAAATTCTTAAAGTAGGATTACATTTTTTGCAAACTAGTCAAGACTTAAAGAACATTCTCCACTAATTAATGCATCAGAAAAAAATGACAATTTTTAAAGAGAGAATGAAAGATAACTATAATACCTTGGTCATTCATACTGTCCATTATTGTCATGAGCTTCTTTAATCTGGCCATAGATTCTTGCTCATTGCCTTTGCTCATGAAGTCTGTACCAAAGCCTGGGATCATACCCTATACATGAAGACAACAGTAATGTTCAACCAAAAATAGTAAGCTAGTAAAACTTAGACACCTTATTATATAATAATTATACATAATGCAAAAAGGCCAAGGTGACCATACCATGATCTGCCCAAAAGGTCCCATTTTCATAATGTTCTGGAACTGCTCATACATGTCTCGCAGCGTAAACTGACCTAGTAGTGAAATTGACAATGTTAATTGCAGTTCAATGCTTTAAACAACAAACAGTATCTGATACCACTGATCCAACCTTTTCCAAAAAGGTTCATTTTCATAACTGGCTACAACAGCTTGTAACATTTATTTAAATAATTAAAGTTATTCAAACAAAATTACTGCCAGCAAATTATTTATAATCTCTGATGGTCAAAATGAGGAAAATCTCAATTCTTACCATGTTTGAGCTTGTCAATCAGCTCCTCATTGTCATCAAGCTTCAGTTCATTCACTTTGTCTATAAGTCCTTCGATATCTCCCATACCTGTAAATAAAAGAGCCAAACAATTCAACCTAAATGACCTAAGAAATTTTGAGAATTTAAATAATAAGATTAAAACGGCAGAAAAAAAAAAAAAAAGATTCATACCAAGCAGCTTGCTTATGAAGGGCTGAGTTTTAAATGGTTCAAAGTCATCAATGTGCTCGCCCGTGCCAATGAAAATGATGGGACTCTTTGTAGCAGCAACTCTGTAATAATAATTTTAAGAAGCTTTCAGTGTTATATGTGGTATAAAATGGTGACGCTTTATCTTGACAGCGAAACAAGCACTTACGCGCTGAGTGCACCACCACCCTTAGCATGGCCGTCTAGCTTGGTGATAATGACAGAGGCCACATCTACTTTGTCTTTGAAGGCTTTAGCCTGAGCCTCACAAGCCTGACCAATGGATGCATCCATCACATACACAATGTTATCTGGTTGCTATGGGAACAATAAAAGTACACATTATACCGCACACACAACTAGACTTTCTGGCTTACCTGGTATTGCTACAAACATATATTGACAAAGCTTTAGAAAAAAATGTATTCATTTTGTTCATTTTGCACTTACCACAGCATTTGAAACCTGAAGCATTTCTTCGAATAGTGAGTCTTCTTGTTTATGTCGACCACTGGTGTCAACGATGATTATTTCAAAGTTTTCTGACTTGAATTTTTCCACTCCTTCAGAAGCTATGACAACTGGGTCCATCTCTGTGTAACTATTGGTAAACAAAATGTTAAAAATCCTTATGAATAAAGTCACACAGTGTCAAGTGTTCAAACACTCTTAACAGCACCAAAAGCTACTAATTGCACCCCCCTGGTGGAGAATATTTTTATCTAAGCAATTGAATTTGAGTGTTTGAAGGCTGATTTATACTTCTGCATATGAATAATTGAATTATCTGTGGGTAAATGTAGCCTGAAGAGCCCAAGAAATGTGCATATCCAAATTCTCAACTACCATGTTGTGAAAATCAGCAGGGCTGTGTGCCAAAAACACTCCTTCCATTTATGTTACATACAAGTACGCTGACAGACACCCATCACACATTATCAGACAGTAATTCATAGTCATTTGTTACAAGCCAGGTCTATGAGGTGCTTCACATATAAAAACTTTTCTTCTGTGTAACATTACCTTCCATAAAAGGGAATTCTGGCTTTTGTTGCATTTTGTTTCAGTTGATCAAAGGCACCTTAAAAAATAATTGACAACAAAACAGCAAATTTCAAGTTAGCATATTAGACAACTCTACTGTTCCATTAGATGCTGAAAGAGAAACAAACCATACCTGCTCTGAAAGTGTCAGCACAAATCAAACATGTTTTCCATCCTTTTCTTTGGTAGTAGTATGCCAACTGAGGAAATGAAGAAAAAAAACAATAAATAAATAAAAAACGGTAAAGAGATCATTCACAACCACAACTAGCCAACTTCATGAACACATGTCTGTACGGATAAGAATCAAGGCACTCAGTAAAAGCAAAATAAATTCTATTACACTCAAACAAGCAATTTGTATGTGTCCTCAGGGAAGATGGTAGCAGAGTCCTGCACGGGTCCACTTTTGGAGACCTGCACCCACACAGTAGAGCACCACACCCGCCCGTTCACCCGTGATTATCTCAAAACCAAATCCGCACCTGCCCGGGCCCGGCAATATTCCGCCCATTACCCACCCGTGCCCGAGATAAATTACACACAAATTAAATACATTCTATTGTAGCGCTTTATTTTTTCTATGCACCTCTCAACGTGACAACACTCGTGAAAATTAAAATAATAACGCTAAAGCTAGGTGGCTGTGCCAATCCTAAACTGATAAATGTATTCACTGGTAAATTGGTGAACATCAGAGCCATAACACAATACCAATGGAAAAACGAAACACAATATCAACACAATATCAAATCAGATAGACATAAGCTATCCATACATTGTCTGTCGCAATGTAATCTAACCAGGGTTACTGTGCAGGAACAGTATATCATTCACAGTCCCAGGTTTGAGCTGCATCCGGTGTTCCTGGATCACAAATCCAGCTGAAGAAAAATCTCTCTCACTGGAGCGCACTGAACACACTGTGACAATGACAATTTGTCCATGACAGTCTAATACATCGCCTAGATATTTGACTTATGTTATTTTTGCAGGTTACAATACTGTTTTGATTGACCTGCTACCTGCCCATATGTAATTAATTACCCACCTACATACCCACCAGTAAAATTCCAGAACATTAAAATCCGCTCATTTCAGCAACTATCTGCGGGTACCCGACCTGGTGAAGGACTCTGGATGGTAGCATGCCTAAAGCACTGATTTACCTTAGAACAAGTCGTGGTTTTCCCACTGCCCTGAAGACCCACAAACATGATGATGTTGTTTTTTCCCTTTGTGGGTGTCCATGCTTTTACTCCAGGGTCCACCAGCTAAAAGGAAAATCAACCAGTTGGTTTGTCTCCTTCACAAGCATTTTCACAATACATCACACCTCTTCAATCTCACTTTAAAATGAAGACTCCTAACTTACAAATCTAGATAAGGGATTAATTACATCTACACTCAGAGGAAATATGAAATTATGGTTACTATGGTTACAACAAAGACGTCCTTACATATACACCAACTGTGTTACAGTATGTAACGTGTCAAAGACCCAGTCAAGAACAAACCACACATTTAATTTATAAGTAAAAAAAAAAGATAGAACAAGTACAAAAATCTAAATGCGATGTTTATAATGGAACACGCTTCAAATGTTTACACAGATCAATTGACCAATATCCTGCCAGAAACAGAGAGCACAAACCTTGACAAGCTCCTTGAAAACAGCATGTTGGATCATTCTTCTTTTATTCAGCCCAGAGGCCATCTCTTCAAGATCAATAGCTGCCCTGAGAATGGTAAAACATCAGTAAAGCATTTTCACTGATAAAGGAAAAAGACCCCATTACTATACAAAACCCGAACTTACTTGACATTTTCTCTCAGCTGCTTCACCAATTTGATGTTTACATCAGCTTCCAGCAAGGCAGCACATACTTCTTTTAGCATAGCATTTAAAACCTGGAGAAAAAAAAGTTTACTTTGTGAACATAAGTGACACGGTTTATGGATTCCTAAACCAGGAGAGATCCAAAGACGCTCTCAGATTCAATTTACTAACAGAGAAAACAGAAAATTTGTAGTCAGTGATAAGTTACCTCCTCATTGATGATTGTGGCATTACTGAGAGACCTCAGTGCCGAGGTTATTTTCCTCCCTAGGTCGGCTAACACCATGTTTGTGTTTTAGAGGTGTCCTGGAATATGAAAACACAATGTTACAACAATCCTCTGTGCTTAATATTAGGTAGATATTGGTGCAAGTATTGACTAGAAGATATTTCCATACGTGTTAAGAGAAAGAAACCTCCTGAGAAAAGTGGGGTTCCCCCCAGGAATGTGTCTTCAAGGATGACTTCTTGTAGCTATACAGGAGTGCCAATAACCCAGTCAGGAGAGCAAATTTATTCTGATGTTGCTGTTTTTCATAGGACAAACACAAAGAGTGAATAAAACACTAATCTAAAAAAAGACTGATAGTTTTTTACTGATAGCGAAGCTTTCTTTTCCAAATCACTTTTCTGAAAGCTTGACAACAATTAAAATATTTAACAGATAAACAAAATAATCCATCACTGTCAGCATCTGTGGTTCCCAGTTATTTTTCTCTGGATGAACATAGGAACCCAAAACATGTGTCTCATACACTTTATGGACAAAAGTATTGTTTTTCAGGGTTGGGGTAGGTCTCTTACTTCCAATTAATAGCAACATTTTTGACAGCGCCATGCTTTCCAACCCAACTTTGTGAACTCACTTTGGAGAAGGTCTTTTTCTATTCCAGCATGACTGGGCAATAGTGCACAAAGCAATGTCCGTAAAGACACGGCTGGATGAGTTAATTGTGGAAGAACATTCCCTGACCACAACCCCATTGCTTAGGCGTCCATAAACTCACACATGATCTAAACATGATCTAAATGATCTAAAGTTAAGAACATCATCTGAAGGTAAGAACCGTGAACCTAACAGGACCTACATTAAGAAAACAACAAAAACATAGAAATCAAATGTAAACAAAGAAAAAATAAGCAAGCTTGTCCAACAAAATAAAGTATCTAACTGTTTAATAATGGGACCATGGCTAAGAGACAGGGAACGCCACTGGTCAGGTTTGTTGGCAAGATTAGCACTGTTATGGTTTCCAAATTCAAATTAAGGCAGAAGGGATTTAATTAAAACAGAAACTGTTGCAGAATGTGCATGTTTACATCTCTAACGCCTGGCTAGCTTTGATTTTACGGCTAGTTAGCATTAGCTTTAACCTCGACTCGGCACGAGTCGTCCAAAAATAAGGCCACCCTTAATTCCAAATTAAAGATAATATAATAACATAATATCCCTAGGTTTCGGAACAGTGAAACGTGGGCTTTTGAGATAAACTGTATTAAAATTCCCCCTCCTTTGCCTTCATCTTCTTACCTTCGACACAGCTGTTTCGGCAGAGAGCAGGTAGACGTCATCTAACACGTAGACTCCCATAGAACCCTTCTACTTCCGAGTTAAATGCATGATTACGGTCTTTTCTGCTGACATGGAGTCAGCGATTCTCAGTACCAATTCACTGGCAATGTAGGCAATATGACAACAAAAACTGATCTTGGATCAGAGTTAAATTGCACCTCACAGACGACTAGTAAACAAACATCTCTCCATATTTTATGAATAATTACAACGAAAAGAGGCAAATAGTGTAATATTAATTGCTTTTCTCCTAGTCTGTTTATTTATAAAATTGCTCCAGCTGCATCGATCGCCAGTTTTTTAAGGTGGAGTTGCTATTGAAAAGATTATTCGCAAATATAATAGGAGATTACGTTATATAGAATTAATAAGATACAGACATGTCTTATTTTATTCTGAGAAATGCGGTGCCTTTTAATCTATTTCACTGGTTAAAAGGGATAGAACGATGTTTTTTATAGAGGCACCTTTAAAAATGTGATAAAATAGGCTCCTCCCTAAATAGGAAAACTACAGACACACGTGCTCTCTCGGCTGCAGTGCGAGTTGAAGGTTTAATATATGTTTAAATCTAACTAATGAACATGAACTTTGAGGAGGCCAAAAGTGAATTTCTGCAGATATTGGCAAGAACGGAACCCCAAGATCTCGTCAAACTCGTCGATTGGATGAAAAATTCTGGTGATTCTTTTATTTTTATTTGTAATGAGTAAAGGTGATTTATAAGTTAATTGATTTGTAACAGAAGTGCCTTTCTTCTTGATAGCTGGAAGCACTAAGTAGAATTTAAGATTCGTTGCATTCCATAGGTTGTGAGTCTAGAGCCATTAATTGTTTTGACCAGATAAGGTACCTTGTGTTTCAGATGATCTTGATGACTACTTGGGTGACAATCAAAGTGCTGTACTCAAAAATATTGCAGATGACATTAGGCCTTGTCTTCCTATTGAGGCTGTGTTTCCTTCGGAGACCATGGCCATCCGAAAGGTTTGTATTTTCTTTAATTTCCATGGACATCTCATTGTTTTTATTTTTACACCGGTAACTGATTTTCATGCCACCACTTTGTCATTGCAGACCCAGGAGACCTCCAGACCTACTGTGCATGTGGATGCGTTTCTCTATGACGAGGAAACAGTGGACTCTCTCTGTGAGGAGGGTAAAATGAGTCGCAACTACTGTCTCAATTGTGGATCGCATAGAACCGCGCCCCTGGGTAAACACACTTACTCATTAACTCAGAAAAAAATTCATTTATTTGCGATTGCAGTTCTCTAAATGTTAAAATAAGGCAAATTAGACACAATGTGCAATGTCTTGCAGAGTTCATCTCACATTCCTTTTCGATCTCGGAGCTCCGGTTCCTGTTTCATCATGTTCTTCCAGACCTAAAAGGAAAGTTGGTTGTGGATGTGGGTTCCAGGCTAGGAGCGGTTCTCTATGGGGTAAAATACTGCAGAGGAAAAATGGTTATGCACCAGGAGTAGGCAGTACAGCAACAATGTAATAAGCGACAATTAAAGTGGCCCCTGATAGACATGTGTGAACTCAGCACACAGTTTAAACAATGTGATATTCTGTCTCTGCATTTAACCCATTTACCAAGTGAAGCAGTGGGCTGGCGCCAACATGGGGCACCCGGGGAGCAGTGTGTGAGGACTGTACCTTACTCAATGGTTCCTCAGTGGTATGAGTGGCAATCCTGGGATTCAGACCTGATTGCAGAGGCAACTACCCAACCACATGGCCACAAGCTAGCCCACAATTCTTGAAAAGATAAATGTATCACATTGTTTTCTCTCATGACACAAGTGTCCCAATCAGTATTCTTTATTTACTGGTGATCTAGTATACTCTGAAAATCATTGTGATCATGTGATATAATTTATCACCTTCACAGTAAAATGTCTGTGTAGTGCCCAGGCCTGTCGTGAGCTTCATTATATTCACTTTTTTACTCATTCATTATACTTGTTTCACATTTACTACAAGTTCTAAATAGCCTTTTTTGTAGGGCTACCTCTACAGTGCAGCAACACAGCTTGTTGGGGTCGAAATAAGTGAAGAGTTCGTCAAGCTTCAGACCATGGTTGTGCAGAAGTATGGCTTCAGTGACCGAATTCAGGTGGCAGACTGTTAGTGTTTATCCCATGTTTAGTGCCGAACCTTACATGCCTTGGTTATTATTTTTGTGTATCTTCCACAGGTGATTCATGCAGATATCTGCTCTCAGGCTGCGTTAGTACAGAACGCAGATGTGCTGATCATGAATAACGTATTTGAGTATTTTATGGAGCCCAAAGACCAACTAAGGTAGGTCACACTGTGGGTAGAGCTATTCACATCAATAATAATAATAATCCAAAATGGAACCAACAAGTTATAATGTTCCTGGGCTTGATGTATTATCAGCTAAATATAATGCTCTTATACTAAACCTATTCATTTTTTTATTCACACGTTTTAAACAGAGCGTGGCAGTTTATCCACCAGAATTTCCTAAAGAAAGGTGCACTGTTGGTAACTGTGCCCAGTATTCAAGAATCTCTTATGGAACTGCAAGAAATAAATGTGAGAAGCACAGATTTATGTCTATGATAAAATATTTTTTCTGAAATTCTGTTATTATTGATTGCATGTAAAATGTAGGCCCTAATTAAGCACTTTTGCATTCTGTCTGATATTTTTGTCTTTGTGTTTCAGGAAGTATCAGCAATTGGTCACTGGTTAGAGGAAGTGCCGCTTGAATACAGTGCATGTCTACAAAATGATGCACACACAGAATCCCTCAAACAAATACATCTCTACAGAGTACTTTGACCCAGAACACTGTTTCACTCTATGAAAAACATGGAGCCCTTAGAACCATGAAATTTTGGTAAATTAATTTATAATTATTTGCTTGAGAGAAAATCAGGTACTGGTAACGCCCCAAATTACTGTTCATAAAAGCTTGTTTTTTTGTTTTTGTGGGTTGTCACGTGTGTAAATAGATTGATGCATGTATGTATTAAACATATACTGTACATACAGTGTTCATTGTGCATTGTGAACTGATATTGTGTGAAAATATTAGAAATATTACATATATATATACATTTCTAGACTGTACATTTGAACATTTTCATCCTCGACAGTACTCTCATATCAACAATATTATCCGGTCAACATATGTTCAACTTTATAATATCAACTGTCAACTGTCTCCATCCCTTCTTACCCCCCACACTGTGCTGCCATCCTCATCCACAGTCTTGTCACTTCTCCATGCTATTCATCCTCACAAAACTCTTCACAAGCTTCAACTCTTCTAGGATGATAATGCCTTCATCCTCAGGGTATCAGGTGTCACAATAGGGTTTAATAAACATGACAATTATCTAAATCATATGCTAAGATTTTTACAGTCACAACTAAAGGATCTATTGGAATGAAAAAGAATGATATTCATTCCTCCAACACAGTGACCCCTTACCTTTGTACTAGATCTTCCATCAATTTGTTGCTCAAGTGCTTAAAGATACATTATTATATCTAATAATTAACATACTGCATTGTTTTGATAGCTGCCACATGTTTGTGTTAAGGTCACCGTGTGTGATAAATGTCAGTTCATCTAACAATGTTTTCTGTATTTAATTGATCAACTAATCACCTTTTTTTAAAGCATGATTAAACTTTTTTCTGTTTAAATCTCTCATGTATAAAATATGTCTACTCATTCTGTCTTAAAGGAAACGGGCCAAATTATGATATTTCTCAAAACCATTATGCTAAGCCAAATGAAGCAAATGCTAAATGACATGCACTCAAGGCAATTATATATGATAGTTACACTGGACTGGTTTTGTTTTACTCCAATAGCCATGCATAGTGAAGCTCTAGGTAGCCCTACAGGTAAGTTAGTCAATTCACACTATGGAAGCTTTATAACGAAACCCTACACTATATGGCAAATGTATTGAGACATTCCTGTTTTCAGGGATTTGACTAGACACCTCTTAATGCTTCAGCGTACCAAGACATTCTGCACAATGCCATTCACAGTTTGGGGGAGATCCTTTTCTATTCCAACATGACGGTCCATAAAGACAGGGTTGGATGAGTTTGGTGTGAAAGAACTTGAGTGACACACACAGAGCCCTGACCTCAACCCCATCCAACACCTTT
>JBBPCW010000001.1:26429230-26441337 GCA_037974425.1 Phenacogrammus interruptus
ACAGAAAATCTCTGGCTGCAGCAGTTTAGAGCGACACGGCCGGCGTTTGGGATGTTGTGGGTTCATCAGTCCTGATGTTGCGCCCATCACAGGTTGCCACCGACCACCGGTTCCAACCCAAAAGCGGATTGTGTCACGTGACACATTTATTTGCGTTAAAGCCCTTTTTTCCGACAAAAAGTGTTTCCAGAGTAGTTTCCAAGTATCGATATAGAATTCATGCTCTAAAGTTAAATGGACAAATATTATGTCGACATTTAGCAATAATTAGCATTTCCATTAAAAAAAAAATTGAAGCGCTAATTTTTTTTGCTAAAACTCCTTAGATGGAAACGTGGCTTATGAGACATAACATTACTCTTTTGAGATTTCATGTGCAGACAGTTGCAACTGTGAAAGTTTGAGAGCTGGCTGAGTGGCATCTTTGTTCAAGTCTGTGGCAGTACACTTGCTCAGTGTGACGAGCCACAGGGCTTTTATAAAAGACTGAAATGACAGACTGTACATTACACACACACACCCCTCTGGACCAGTGCAGTTTGTTTTTAAATTTGCAACTATAACAACTATTGTGTGTTTTTTCTTTTTAGATGTATTGTCGTTTCCATTAAAAGAATGCTTCAAATAATTTTTATTTGGAAATTGTGAGAAATATTGTCAGCAGATGCTAAGCTGTTCCTTTCAATTCTTGCCTGAGAAACTGTTATAGACAAGAATATTACATTTGTCTGTTACATATGAAAACGGTGTTAAAATGTGTTTTAAATAGCCACCACTGCATAGCATTATGCAGCACCATAGCTTGTGTGGTCAGATGGTTCAATCAAGAATTAAATTGTTATACACATGCATAGAAACCCGTCTTGTATTATTTACTCTTCAGCTAAGAGCAGCACTTCAACAGAGAAACATGCTAATCAGGAAGAGGTGAGGGATAGCCTAAGCCCAGAGGAGCTTCAGCAGCAGCAGCTGAAAGAGAAGGAGCTTCTTGAGCGCATCCATAAGGCTGCAGCCTGCACTTACATTCTGCCACTGGGCCGTGACCGTCTCTATCGCCGCTACTGGTTATTTCCTTCTGCTGGAGCCCTTTTTGTGGAGGAAGACTTTTTTGGCCTGACCGAGGACTTGCTACAGCCTCGTCCTGTTTCTGAAAATAAAACAGAAGAGCCATCTATTCAAAGCCCTATGAAGACAGAGGAGCTAATGGAGTCCAGCCCGTATCAGAGCACCTCTCCCCCAGTGAACCGGCCTAATCGGTGGGCTTTCTACAGCACGCCTGCTGAGCTGGAGCAGCTCATTGAGTCTCTAAACCCAAGAGGACACCGGGAAAGTACCCTTAAAGAGGCACTAGTGCAGGAAAAAGAACGCATCATTCAGTTGCTCAGCAACAGCGCTGAAGAACGTTACCACCACTCAGGTACTTTACAAATAAGTTGTGTAATTTCTACCTATATAAATGCTTTTATTAATAAGCTCACTGGTGCACTTTTAGTACATGCAAATATAAAATAATGTTGCAGCTCTGACCGGAATAAGCTATTGTTTGTTTTTGAATAGGACCCAAGTTTTCATTTTGTGCAAAAAGGTTTAACAAGAATACATGATCATTATTTGTGATTAATTTTTACAGATGAAATACTCTCAGAGACCAGAGGCACCACTGTGAAATCTAAGAATGGATCTCCATCCCCAGAAAGCACTGTTCCTGCTGAACACCACATGGAGAGTCGTCTTCGGGATCTGCTGCTGGATATTGAGGACCGTATATACCAGGGAACTCTGGGTGCTGTAAAGGTATGCTAGTCTGTTGCCACTGTAGAGATTTGCTGTTACAGCATACTCATTAAGCATGAAAACATTTATCTGGACTGGAGAGGCCAGGTTTGAGATGATGATGATGATTAAACCTGCTCCAGATATATACAGGCTTAAGTGGTTCTTGTCATTATTCATTGTATGACTACAGTCTGATGTCTGATATTAATAAGAATAAATGATTGATGAGCGTGTTCAGTTTTACCCACTGCTGTAATTAATAGACGACAGAGAGAAGTGCCTGGAGGGCAGCACTAGAGAGTGGCAACTATGAACTACTGGGTTCTGAGACCAAGGTGAACGGAGTGCTCAGCAATGAAGAGGCCATGGAAATAGATGAGAGCCACATCAGAGTCAAAGACAGGTAAATCTGGAATTCCAGCAAAGTACCTGTTCATGGTTGGAAGGAAAATATTCAGTCAGTGTTTAGAGCCAGGATACCTACTTGTACACTAATATCTCGATACACTTCTCTTTTATTTATTACACATTATCTTTTATTTACATATAATGAAAAACACTAGGTTAACACAACATTGTCAGCGAGCTGTGGCTGTTCTGTACACTTCATCTGATCTTGGAGATTGTTGTTTGTATTTCTTGCCTAGGCTGCAAGAGTTAAAGAGTGAAAGCCAGAGTGCAGCCTCCACAAGTGCCAGTACACCCCAGCCTGTCAACAACAATGTGCACTACCTCGCACAAGCCCTGGCTCAGATAGAGCAGGGCATTGAGCGCAAATTCCTCAAAGCTCCACTTGGTAAGACCGCCTGTTTGATAGTACTACTCTGTGGGGGAAGGGTGTGGGGGTATCCTTGGTCACATGGGATGGATTACTGGATTGCTGGAGTGTTTTTAACCTATATATCGAGAATACTTCATCTACTGGAAATACAAGTAACTCAAATTGCCTTGCTCTTGAACCAGGTGAGGAGGATAACAAAAAAGACCAAAAAACGAAGAAAAAAGAGAAGAAGAAAGATGAAGACCAGTCCAGTGAAAAGGATGGTGTGTTATAAATATTTCTCTAAGATGATGTCTATGGACTGTAAAGGAAATTGAGAACCGCTGAGGCTGTTTCTGGGCCTAGATTAAGCCTATTACACAACAAAAATACAAAAATGAATACTGCTACAACTTTATAATATTATGCAAGAACATCAATAACAAAATAAACAATCTGTAATAGTCATCAGGGCACAAAACCATCTCTATAGAACCACCCCTCCCTCTTAAGGCATATTATGAAAAGGATTCAACCACGGATTTGTGTGCATTTTTAGGATGCTTATTTGGAAATGAGCAACCTTATACTAGGTCTCATAAGGACAGAATTTTTTTTTTTCCGTTTAAATATTTATGCTAGTTAAGAAATTGTGAAAAATCACTGACTGTTGAGCACTTATAACTGTGCTTGTTATATGAGGGATGGGCCATATGTAAGATTCAACTAGATTAGGGGTGTCCATTTTTATCCACAGGGCTAGAGCGACAGTTTTTTATTCCAACAAAGCAGGAACTCGCATCACTTATTTGAAGACTGAGACCAGATTTACATGCAGAATCCTGTGTGCTGCTGCTTGTTTAGAATGAAAACCTGCAAGCCACAGTCACCCCTTGTGAAAAAGTGTGGACTTTTACTAAAAATTAAATTACAAGTACACTTTTCCAGTCACCAAACATCCTGTTTTTTTTTTCTACATCTTGTCACAATGCTGCAGATGGCAGTGACTGTGGGCGGCAGGTGAAGACTGTTCTAGAGCGCTGGAGGGAATCTCTGCTTGGCTGCTCCAGCCTCTCGCAGCTTTTCTTGCATCTGTCCACCCTAGAACGCAGTGTGATCTGGGCCAAGTCCCTCCTGAATGCCCGCTGCAAGGTATGCCGCAGGAAGGGAGATGCTGAGAACATGATGTTGTGTGATGGCTGTGACAGAGGCCATCACATCTACTGTGTGCGACCCAAACTGAAGGTACACTGCCCTCTTCCATATGCCATTGCTACATATAAAATTTAAAAGAAAATATTGTTTCTGTAGTGCTAAATGAATAATAAGTCCATGCTGCTGATTAGGCTGTTCCTACGGAAGACTGGTTCTGCCCAGAATGCCGTCCCAAACAACGTTCTCACCGCATAAACTCCCGTCAGCGGTCCTCTGTCGACTCTGAGGAGGAACTGGAAGAAGACGAAGAGTCTGAGGAAGAAGCAGAGTCTGAGGAGGAGGAAGAGGCGTCGTCTGAAGAGGAGGAGTCAGAAGAAGAGAAAGAAAGGTTGGCTGTATTCATTTAAATATAAATACAAATAAAATTTAAATAAATTTGATCTAAATGTCTTTACTCTTTCTCTAGTGTTTCTAAGAAGACTGCTGTGAAACTTCCCCAACAGACCACTAAAGGTGGTCGGTCAAGCAGTAGATCCAAACAAGCCGAATCAAATCATTCCACACCTCGTAGCCAGCAGAACACATCCAAGCAGAGCCCCTCTGCTAGTAAAGGAGGCTCCAAAAGCTCAGGGAAGAAAGCCACCCCCGCGTCTAACGGCAGGCCACCTCCTCGGCCTGGCAGCCGCTCTAGTGCACGTCTCAGCCTGGAAGTGCTGGGCACCAATGGTACCTCGGGGAAAGCCAGTACACAGCCCAGCCCTGCGGCAACACCTACAGACTCTAAGAAAAGACCTGTTTCTGGTGAGATTGAATGGAAATATAGCAAAGTGTGACTAAACTAATTATTTTTAAGAAATAATGTTAAGCCTTTGCTTAGCAGAGGCTGATGATCCATCAGTACAAGATGCAGAGGTTATGTTCATTTATTGCAACCTAAAGGGATTTTTACTCACTCCCAACCACCCCCTTATCCTAACTATAGCCCTATAAGACTAATAATGGAGGTCTGTGTTATTCAGAAAGGTTTTGAGTGACAGACTGTCATGTTGTTCATCCTGTGCAAAACTAACAAAAAAAAATTTCATGTTTCTTAAACTGAATTGAGAACATAAAAACCTAGTTCAAGTGATTTGATTTTTTTTTATCTTTCTCCAGCAGAGGTCTCCCCAAAAGGCAAGGTTGTCTTGGCCCCAAATAGTTCCTCATCAAGTCGCCGCAGCTCAGGGAGAAATCTTGGTGTCCATGAACTGTCAGCATGTGAACAGCTCACTGTTGACTTGGTCAGACATGAAGATAGCTGGCCCTTCAAAAAACTCGTGTCCAGGACTCAGGTACAGCATGCATATAGCAGTACATATGTGTCAGAAAAATTTATTACTAACAGTACTGCACTCAAACATTGATTGCATTATTATAAATGTAAATGTATTTCAAACAGACAGTTCTGTGGTATTGGTTTTTGTTTTTTTGTAATTGTCTCAGTATGTTGCTTTTCCTGTTCTATTTAAGGTGACCGTTGTTTTATTGTTCATCTCCACAGGTACCAGATTACTATGATATCATCAAGAAGCCCATTGCTTTGAGTACAATCAGGGAAAAGGTCAACAACTGTGAATACCAAACTGCATGTAAGTTATCTGATTAATTGTTTTGGTTGTGTATACACATCTTGCATTTATACTGGTACACCAGAGACCAATATGAAAATACCTGTCCAAACCATAAGCAAGTCAAGCCTACCTTTGCTGATTCAGCTGCAAACAGTTACATCACATTCTCACTTTTACCTTTGTGTACCCTTACAGCGGAATATATAGCAGATGTGGAGCTGATGTTTTCCAACTGTCTAGAGTATAATCCTCGCAGCACTAATGAAGCAAAAGCTGGCCTTAGACTTCAGGCCTACTTTCACTCTGAGCTGCAGAGGCTTGGCCTGGCTGACCGTATGAGCCCGCCACAGAAGCGGCCCAGGCTATAAAGCAGCACTTCTCTCATTTTCACCAGTAGACTCAGACTTGCTGCACTGCAGGGTTGCACACAAGATTCTTCAACCCAAGAGGCTCTGTTGAATGAAAACTATGTAGTAATGCAAAAACAAAACTTTCTTTGTCTTAGGTGATGCAGGAAAACCTGTGCTGTGAAAAACTGTTGCACTGTTTGTTTTGAATTTTTGTTTGTTTTGTATTGTTTTGTTGATTTGTTTGAGAAGTCCTTCCGATCTATGTTGACTCAGGACAAGAAAATAATTGTTTTTGGAAATATTTTCTGAATGGTGCATTTGTATTTTATACCTTGACTGCATTTCTAGACTACTGTTTATATAATTTTACAGAACATTTATTCTCATCAATTGGTAATGTTTGTAACTCGAAATAGTAATTCTGTGGTGTAGTCGTCAATAGTAAGATAATTAAACTCAAGTGTTTGTCAGGTCACTATACCTTGGTTAAACACTACATAGGAACCAGAACTGCTCCTTCTTTTTCCTAAATGTTTTTCTATGTGATCTAATTAGTTATTTATTTTAGGTCTGGTTATAATTTGAATGTTGATAACTTGCTTTATTTATAAACATTTTTGTTTTTTGTGTGTATGTATACCTTGTATACCTTTTTTGTAATGTATTACCAATGTTGGTTTCAGTAGAAACTTGGGCAAAAGTCTTTCTCTTTCAGATTCCTATTTTCCATTGTGTACATTTCTTATATAAATAAATTCACTGTGTTAATAATTGTTTGCTATGGATATATTGAACGTTTTCATTTGTCTCACTGCTTTCGGACTACTTTCCTAACTGTCATTCAAGCTAGCTCTAAGTAAAAGTCTCATAAATATTTGAAAAGGTTTTGAAATTTATTAACCTTATTCACTGAAGTTAATTATTTAAAACGTATATTAGATTAAATTAAGTTTTATTAATTCAAAATCTGTTATAAGAGAGGAGTCTGGTTAAAGTGCAAGGTTTCACTACTCACTGGGTTTCAGGATTCACTGCTTACTGGTTGCACTGTGAAGTCCATCACCACTTACCCAATTACAGTGCAGAGGCTTTTTGTACTGAAAAGGCTGTCAGATCTTGGCTACCATGTGGAGTGTTACCTAGTCTATCGCTGCTTACCAGGCTGCAGTGTGGAGTCCTGTTCTTCTCACTTGGTCCATCACTGCTTCTCGGGCTGCGGTGTCTTGTGGTGTTCTCACTTGGTCCATGACTGCTTACAGGCTGCACTGCAGATTTCCCTCACTGCGACTGTGCAGTACTGCCACGCTTCTGCTCTCCCCCGCCCTCTCTCTCTTTCTCTCTCTCTCCCTCACACGGTCCGCTGTTCACATTCCTCTGTTAGAAGTACCAAGAAAATACTCGCACATTCAATTGCAAACTACCGTCGGGCAACATGGTGAGTGCTCAATCTTTCCCCACACAGCCCGGGCTCGTTTGATTCACAGTGTACTGGGTATTTAAAGCTCTGGTCGTTATTTTGACAACTATTGAGCTGTTAACTTTTTGTACGTTAACTGATCGCAGGAATGTGACACGGCGCGCTTTGCTTTAATAACCAAAGACGCGTATTCTGTCGGAGGGATGATGTTGCGGGGTGCGTTTTTTGGGGTCTAATTCTTATTCCTGTGGCCAGTGGCTAATTAAATCAGTTCCAGTTTGGGATAGCTGGAATGACCAGGGCCTGGAGCCCTAGGCGGCCATTTTAACCTAATTTTAGCCTCTAGTTTATAAGGGTAATTACTAATAATATTGCCTGTTCTTTAAATCACAAAGGTCGCAGTGGCCCGCGGGCGGTGATTGTCAGGTGGAACGGACGGTTTGTTGTTTCTCCATGTAAAACTCCAGCTCGCTGCCAAACGAGTGGTCAGAGGTGTGCATGCTCCTCATGGCGTGTAAAATCAGTTGACGTTACGGCTGAAGAAGGGTATTTGCAGCCACGACTCAATAGGATTTAGGTGGCCCAAACGGACAGTTGTCTTTAGCAGCTAAAGCTGAGCTCCCTGAGACCTGTGTGTAACTCACTCGCCAATCAGTCTCCTGATTTAAACGATCTACATCAAGAGAAAAGTGTTTTTAGTCTCTAAACGAATCTCAACAACTTTATCTAAGCATATATTTAGTTAATAGTTGATTGCCTAATTTATCTAAAAGCGTTTATTGGTAATAAATGTGGACACTACAAAAAAAAAAAACATCCCTAATGGCAGTGACTTTACAGCCACCGTGCTTGGAACAATTCAGATGACTGCTTCTAAAACCACTGTAAGCAATCCAAGATACAGTGAGAACATGAGCTCCACGGCAAAACCCCCCGTGTCAAGTTGACTTACAGTACGGTACTCGTGTTTGTCCCTCTGTAGACGGTAATTTAAAAAAAGAGGGGTGCTGTGTTTGGGGAAACTGCACAGCAGGCATGGGGAGTGTTGGGTGCTCAGGTTAGAGCCGTCAATGCTGTTGATATAATGGACAGTGATGTCTGTTGTGTTTTTGGGCACTGTGTATATTTTACAGGCAATATACTCACTAAGGTATATAACTGCATTGTTCCTTCTCAGGCTTCAGGAGTTACAGTTAATGATGAAGTCATCAAAGTCTTCAACGACATGAAGGTGCGAAAGTCCTCAACTTCGGATGAGGTGAAAAAGCGCAAAAAGGCAGTGCTGTTCTGCCTCAGTGAAGACAAGAAGAAGATTATTGTTGAAGAGGGCAAGCAGATCCTAGTTGGTGATATTGGAGAGACTGTTGATGATCCCTATGCCTGCTTTGTAAAGCTCCTACCTCTTAACGACTGTAGATACGGCTTATATGATGCCACTTATGAAACAAAAGAGTCCAAGAAAGAAGATTTGGTATTTATATTTTGGTATGTAGTATTCAGATCTTTAAACTTGCTACCCATTTGATGTGAATCTGAGCTTAAAATAATTTGTCCTTGTCATATAGGGCCCCTGAGGGAGCACCATTAAAAAGCAAGATGATTTATGCTAGCTCCAAAGATGCCATTAAAAAGAAGTTTACAGGTAAGTTCTTTTGTCGTTACAATGAATTCCAAGAGCCAAAAAAGTAAAAGTAAGACACTAAGATACTTACCGTAAGTTCAGCAGTCCTTTTAGATGAATTCACACTGCTGATTTTGTGCAAATGCTTTGAGATATTCTCATATCATGTCATTCTTTTCCAGGTATCAAGCACGAATGGCAAGTCAATGGTTTAGATGACATTCAGGACCGTTCAACCCTGGCAGACAAGTTGGGAGGCAATGTCGTTGTTTCTCTGGAAGGGCGACCACTGTAAACAGAAACTGTACCATCTGGATTCCACACGCTTTCTATCTTAGCAGCTGTATCTATCTTTTGATCCCGAAGAAATAGTTATAGGTTCTCTATTTTTTTTTTCATATGAAGGAGATCTCGTAAACATATACAAAGAATCTACCAGTTTATTGCCAGCTGATTTTTCGAGTTCTGGTCATTTTTTTGTTTTTTTACGTCCCCAAGAAAGTTCTCTCATAGAGTGTTTTGCCAAACTACATTGGAAATCATCACTCCTCAGACAAGCATGTCCCTTTTTTTTTTAAATAATTCACAGAGATACTACAGCAATATTCTATTCTACTGTAACAGATGCAAGAATGCGTTCTGTTAATGTTTTGCAGGGATGCATTAACCTTTTGCAGGCACTTTGCGCTCTTGAGTTTTGAATTATTTATTTGAACTCTTCTACTTAATCTGGCTCATTTGATATGGCAAACATATAATACTATGCAGATTTGAAAGCACTTTTTTGTTGACACACTACAAGACAAAACTGTCAAGGGGACTATGGAATTTCTGTGTTTGTCATCGGATTGAAGTTATCAAACTTTTCATTCCTGTAAATGCATATGGACGAAGACAGACAAATACTAACTGTTCCGTTGCAGCCTTACTTTCATTCGAATGTACAGTACACCACTGAATAAGAAGAAGGGGGTGCTGCTTGGTTATTGTTTTTTTATCACTAAACAAGAATGCAGAATACCTGTAAAGATGGCAATATCTGCAGTTGCAGCCTTAAATGGAACATTGTTTTGAGATCGGTGAAGTTGCCACTTTGCAATAAAACCTTGTGGCATATGACATGGGCATCTCTCTTTGGGCTTTGGGCTTGTTTGCATGATTTACCTCTTCACTGAAGAACGGACACATTCAGGCATGCTACTTGTCTTCTATCGGATTTATCCTGGTTGTACTGCATTGCCAAAAACAATGGGAATCTTCTGCTACGTTCTGAGATACCTCCTGAGTGAACATCAAACCTACAGGATATTCATATTATCTTATTATTATTTATCTAACAACTCTATAACATTTGCCACATAGGTCTATACCAAAAAGCCACATTTCAACCACAGCACTGGTCTTGAACACACTATCCTGGGAGCACTTGCAGCTTTAGACTGTTTTTTGTTGTTGGTGTTGTTAGGTTTTGTGTCCTGCTTGACCTCATTCATGTTTTCAGATGCGACCTGTTCTGACCTGGGGCGGACCCTTTACTGATGTTTCGAAAGTTTTAATGGATCACCCGCCCTCTTTCATATGGTCTAACAGTTTCTGTGAGAGTGGTGTGTGTGTCTTCCAGTGGAACTGGGCTTGAGGCCAGGGGCTGCTTCTCCCTTTGGAGAATCTGATCCGCCGGCAGCGAGCAATCCTCTGCTGCTCGGTGCTATTTATGGCCAACATGCTTTTGTGTCTTGTCATCGTTGTCCACAAATGGCAAAACTGAACATGGCTCCAAAGAGCTGAGAGAGAGAAGCCTGTGCACCGGTTACAAACAGGGTTTTTCACACTTGCAGCAAATAAAGTGGCACATTTAAAGGATTAGAATTCTGCTTCATGACTAAATATCAGCACCAGGGTTACTTATTCATTGATTATGCCAACAATGGATTCCTTAAGACAGTCGTTAATAAACCTGCCTAAAGAAACGTTTCAGTCTATACTGTTACAAAGTTATACACTTCTGAGGCCATGAGGCACTGTTTGTGTCTTCAATGGTCTGGAACTTGCTAGTAGCAGTTATGAAACTGCCCAAACCATAAAAGCTTGCAGGCACGTACTGCAGGGCTGGGTCAAACTGCAGCTGTGGGCAACTTTATTTTTGCGTCTCTTTGCTGTTTATTTAAAGAAAAATGAAAAGAACGTAAAAGCTGCTGTGCACCAGTCTCTGAAGTTTAAATTCATTTGTGGGTAACTATCCTTTAGGTTTTTATGCACTGGACGCATTACACCCCTTTATCTGCTGTTGAGGACATTTGGATAATAAATCAGTCACAACAGCCTTGGTGACTTGTGTCAAATAAAAAAAGATTGAGGGAAGAATGTTCTAAATTGAAAACGGTTGATTCTAAGCTAACATACGAGTGCAAAACGGACTGCAGGCAGTGCGGCCTAAGGAACATTTGAAACATCCTTTGAGTTTGTCAGGGCCTTTATGTACACTGTGGTCTGGAACAAAAGACCTTTTATGTTAGCCCTTGAATCTCTGTGTCTGGACATGGGAGCTGAAAATAAACAAGTGACCTCTCCTTGCTCTCGACAAGATTCTGTGTTCTAATAGGGTATGTGACATAAGCACTGGTCTGTGATTGCTTGCCACCAATGCAAAAGTATGGGAATGCTAGGCTTTTGTGAACTGAAACACAAATAACAACCACTTGTTGAAATTCCTTGAGTTTTATGTCTGATGTGTTTTACTGCTTTGGTGATGGCATATGAGATGATGAGAGATGGTGCAACACTCACCAACTCATAACATGATTTCCCAATTTGTAGAGTGGTGGCCTGTTTGAGAAGCTATTAACACTTTCTAATGTATAAGTAAGTAAGTCATAAGAAACTGCCCACCAGCTGAATGTCACTCTATTAATCCCCCATTCTATGCACTAATAACATGTTGTGATAATGTTTGGACTATTTACAGAGAAACATGACCCACGCTGAGAATATGGACATGTTATTGCATGCTCCAGGGTCACAAGATTAAACCCCAGTACAAAGTTACTCAATGTGTTATTAGAGAAAATGACAGCTGGGATGATGCTGATGCTTGATGTTGTTTTGTTTAGTTGATATTTACTATATCAAGTCAATCCCATATAAGTATTTATTTATTTCATTTGGTGCTACTATAATTATGATTATTATCTCTTGAAGAAATGTTAATAACTGTGTAAGTACAGTATTATAGAACACCTCAATTGTACTTGCATTACAGATGAAACTGTTGCCATATCCAGTTTAACACAGCTGGTATTAACCAAATAAAGACAATTTAATAAAGTTAAATAATGAAAATGGTTAGGTACAGAGTCTTTACTTAGCAACCAGTGCTCTGTGGAATGATACAGACATTCTGAAAAGAACTGTCCTGTTTTAA
>JBBPCW010000001.1:26564485-26575130 GCA_037974425.1 Phenacogrammus interruptus
CACACACACACACACACACACACACACACACACACACACACACACACACACACACACACACACACACAAACAATAACGGCAGGCAGAAGAGAAACCACTATCTAGCATGGCCTAATTTGAAAACAAGTTAAGTGAGCAGCCTGGGGATTGGTGTTTTGGTATTGAAAAAATCATATAGTTGTAGGTAATGGACTGTTTGCATTCAGGGGCAGGAAGGCAATTACTTAGCGACTCATTAAGGTGGCAAATTTGTTAATGCACTGCTAAACACGTTCTAACCAACTGCCGATTTATGTTAATCTCACTACAGCTGTTTTTCCAGCAGCAGAAATGCGCTCATCTGTGGTGAAACTCCGATTTCAGGCCTGCCAAGCAGACCACATCATGAATTTTGTATGGATGATGGGTGTGAAGAATTCACCCAGGGAAATATGAGTGTGAGCTTATGAAAGTGTGCTCATGTGTGTGTGTGTCTATGTGTGTGTTTCCGCTCAGCTGGCGCCCCCAGTGCACCCAGCTATGCTTCATGGCAGTTTGAACGCTGACTTGTGCCTGCAACTCCATGTCACCATGATCTGTACATTTTTACTCATGTACCTCTTATATCATGATTATATATGGTCTCCTATTTGAATTTGTGTATAATTGTGCCTGTGTGTGTATGTGTATATGTGTGTGGCCTGAAGTGACTCACATCACTCAGCCCAGTCTGACCCAGAGTGTTCAGGAAATAGTCAGGATTACTCAAGCCATATCTGTAACAGCCTCTGCTTCAAATCCTTATAAATCGTTTGATCCAGCTGAAACACTGAACAACTAAATAATGCCACTGTTTCTATCAGTGAACAGAATCAAAGCATCTTGTGTGACTTGCTAGTACAGCAATGTCAGAACCATAAAGGAAAGAGACCATTCCTGCAGTCAGACACGTGTGCAACTGGTGAATTATAGAACACTCTCAAAAGGCCTACATTATCCTTTTTCTGCCCCCCCCCCAGGTCTATTTAATACATTTATATGGCTTAATGTACCAAATAGGTTCAAACTCAAATTTTTTTTACATTCCAAAACACTTACTATTCCTTTACAAACACAGTTTTTGTTATTTTGCCTTTTAAGACTACAGTTATTTGCAAACTTTTGGTCACCCCTGATCAAATTATATGTATCACTCATTGTAATGCACAGCTACTGTTTATTTGCTGAATTAATACATATTTTGAAAAACTGTGGCCTGTGAAAAGATTGGGGCACACAGATATTTATGTTTTATTTATTCTAATATGCTCAGCAATAGAAATTGTACTCTGCAAATTGTTGGAAAAAATCACATTTGAATGTCAATAATGCCATTCTCTGGAGAGAACTCATTGGTTTCACTTAGAAAATCCACAGAACATGTCATTTGACCAGGGGTGTTATTAAACTTTTGCACATGCCTATTGGTAAATAACCTCTTTTCTGATTGGCACCTCTGTATTGATTAAAAACATTGTTATCACAAAAGCAACGAATGTAAAATTGGCTGTTTTTGCAGATGTTTATGCAGGCTGGATGGACTGGGAAGTGAACACACTACATTAATGTAATTATAAAGTACAAATACAATTTCTACAAATACAAAATTACAAAAGCATCCATTATTTTATGAGATAAGTTCCTAAACTTGGAAAATTTTACAAGGGATCTTAAGGTAACTCATTTCATTCTTTAAAGAATCATCCGTTAAAAGTGTTTGTTTTCTAGGGGAGCCCTTTCTGGTCTCTTTAGTTTGAATAGTGTGTGTCACTGAGCAGTATATACTCTCTGATACAGCAGACCAACCAGGAAAGAAAATGCAGCCAGCTATGTGACCCCCATCTCCATGGCTTAATTTCCTTTCAGCCTCTTCCTTTGTATTGCTGTGGTGCTGATGCATGTTCCACCATCTGAGCATGCTCAGATCGCTCCCTTGAGAGCCAGCCAGCTGCCCACAGTCCTACCGCTCCGCTCCAGCTGCAGGCTCACTACAGCAGCATCACATAACTCTCCAAAGCAGTAACTGTGCATGTTTACATATGGATTTTAGAGAGAATGCAGATAGACGTAAGGGAGAGATTTCTGAGCGGATGCTTGTCTGGAAGAAAGCCGCACGGGGCTCTGGAAGGGTTGCGAGGGTCTCATGGCACATGATGAATGAACCAATGCTCATGTCTCAATTAGCAAATAATTAATGGCTGTGTCAAAGCAAATTGCTGGGCTCTAGAGCTGCACTTGTTATTAACTTTCACCAACTGGGTGTGCACTGATTAATACCGCAAACAAACAAAGAAACAAACAGGAAAAAGAGAACAAAAAGTTACCTCAGAAAATGCATCTCCCTTATGAACATTTTTGACATTATCCTGAGTATATAAACAATCTCTCTCTCTCTCTCTCTCTCTCTCTCTCACCTTCACATATACACCTAGAAAGTAAATGACATGCACCTTCAAAATTCTGTGTCCACTGAATATTCTAATTTAAGAAATGTCTGGTATTGAAGGTGTCTGGTAGATAAATTAAACAACAGTCAGAAAGAAGAAATTGTTAAAACAGCTAGAAAAAATTCGCAAAAGCAAGTCAACAACAACAAAAAAACCCCAGTACACAATCTAGAGAATGTTATAGAGCAGGGGTCACCGACCGCATGTGTAGCCCTTGGATCTGTCCTAAAAATAAAACAGCTCTCCAGTGAACAGCATCTATCATTTCGTTTATCCTGTAGCTATTCTTCTTTAATCATATTAATCTATCTAGATTTAAAAAAAAAAAAAAACACAAAACATTAAAACATATTAATAACAGTACACAGTGTCACTTACTCCCTAGATTTAGGGATTAACACTTTAAAAGGAAAGTAACCATTGTGACATACGTGAACAGCATGAACTTCAACCTCTGCATTTAACCCATTCACCAAGTGAAGAAGTGGGTAGCCAGGAACACAGAACTTGGGGAGCAGTGTGTGTGGACGGTATCTTGCTCAGGGTACCTCAGAGGTACCTAGTGGTCTTGGGAATTGAACCCACAACTTTCTGAGTGCAGGAGGGAATGCCCTTACCTCTAGGCTTCCAGCTGCCCCGAAATGGGCAAACATAAGGATCAGAGTGACTTTGACATGGGACCAAACTGTGATCTGTCTGAGTCAGATCATCTCCAAAACAGCAAGTCTTATTCTTGGTATGCAGTGGTCCAAGGAAGGACAACTGGTGGACTAGTCACAGGGTCATGTGTGCCTGAGGGTCACTGAAGCATGGGGGGTGAAAACTTGCCCATCTGGTCCAAACCCAGAGGAGAGCTACTATAGCACAAACTGCTGAAAAGGTTCATGCTGGCAGTGGCAGAAAGGTGTCAGAACACACAGTGCTTTGCTGCATACAGGGCTGTGTAGCTGCAGACTGATCCATGCTGAAACCCTGTCCACTGCAAAACAGCAGATACAATAGGCATGAGAGCATCAGAACAGGATCAGGGAACAATGGAAGAAGGTGGCCTGGACTGATAAATGATATTCTTTATATTATGTGTATGGCTTTGTGAGTGTGTGCTTAACTAGGCAAGAGAAGGCACCAGGATGAAAGAAGAAAAGGAAGGAAGAAAGAAAAGAAGGCAAACCAGCACAGGGAGTGTGATGCTCTGTTTAATTTTCTGCTGGAAAACTTTGGATCCTGGCATTTGTGTGGATGGTATCCTTGACAAGTACCACCTACATTGTCTAAGTACATTTTATTAAAGCCAAATTCTTCAATGGCAAAACTGCATCCTGCCACACTGCCAAAATTGTTCAGAGAGAGTTCAAGTTCAAGGTGTTGACTATCATTAAATTCCCCAGATCTCAATCCAATTGAGCATATGTGCTGGACAAACTAGTCCAATCCATGGAGGCCACATCTCACAACTTATAAGACTTAAAGGATCTGCTGCTAATGTCTTGGTGCCAGATGCCACAGCACACCCTCAGTGATCTTTCTAAATCCACACAGAATAGAAATAGTATTGTATTGTAAACTTGTAGTATTACATTGTTGTTGGCCTTATGTTTGTATATTACTGAGGGCAGCTGGTGACCTAGTGATTAGGGAGTTTGCCCCTGTGGTCAGAAGATCGTAGGTTCCCCGAGGTAACGTCCCCACACACAGCTCCCCTGGCACCCCTCATTGGTGGCAGCCCACTGCTTGGTGAATGTGTTAAAAGCAGAGAAAAAAAAATTACTTAGTTCACATGTGTGCTATGGTGTGTACACAAATGGTTATAAGCGGCAACTTTACATTTTTGCTCTGCTGTACTCTGTATTCATTTATTATAGAATACTCCATTCTGTTTTCATACAGAAAAAACGAAATACTTGTAACACCAAATAAACTAATGCAGACGTGAGGGCAGACAGATGCACCTGTGTTAAATGTTATGAATTTGCTTTGCTTCATGAACACAGTGAACCCCCCTCCCCCAACATCCTGCGGTTGCCAGAGCGTGAGAGACAGAAGTCACATAGCAGATGGGATGAGAAGCTTTGGAATCAGAGCATTTTTGGGCAGAACTGAACTTGAAGGGTGGCGAGGATGCAATGTAGTGGTGGTAGATTCTGGGAGGAGATGGTGGCAGGAACACCACAGAAAACCACAGAAATGAAGAGAAGAGGTGCAACTCCATTCTGATCAACTGTCTCAGCAGTCAGGCTTTACCGCCACATTTAATGTCTTCTTAATGTATATTCAGCAGCAGGCTAAAGAAAAAAAGGCTGTTATGGGCTGCACTTGCTTGGGGAGCTAGTTAAATGATTCAGGGGGGGAAACTACGGCTTTCATTTAGGTTTGTGCCCTCCAGTCTGTTTATACTGGTCGATACACTTGTCTGAAGAATATAATGGATTAGCACATCATTCAACAAAGCAGCGGCAAGGCAGACTGGGGGCGATGGAGAGAGAAAAGTAAATTACAGTTAGCAGCCAAGGTAGGCCATGCCCTGAGCAAGGAAACATCATATCAGCTCGCAACTCCTATTCCGCCACCCAGCCAACCAGAAGGGGGGTGGGGGGGGTGGAAGAAGAACAATCGAGGAAAAAAATCTTGTAACAATGAAATAAAACATTTTAATGAAATAAAAGAAAAGCATCTTTTCAAAGCAGTGTCTCACTCTTCTTGTGCATCTTTCCATCCAAGCTGTCTGCTGTCCTCCTGCAATATGAAGTGGATATGGAAGTATGAGGCCAAACCTCTTACCAAACCCAACCAAGAAAATCCCAGTAAATACAAATTCTGCTTCCATTGTGTGCTGACTTTACTTAAGGCACAGATAGAGCTGCTGGTTTCTATTACATGGCATTTGAATTTATTCTCAATTACCCAACTCTGCTATACGAGGACAGAGGCAATGTAAATGAGTCTTCCATCTTATCTTAGCAGCAAGACGGCTTTTCCTGTTGGAAACAAATGAGAAACATGGCTAAGGGTCCTGGAATCTCTCTCTCTCTGTTCCATTAAGAGAGTATCGATCGGAACCCCTGTTGCTCCGCGCTCTGAAATGCCATGATAATCAGAGAAGTTAATACAGCCATTCATTTTCACGGGAAAAGAAGCCTGTACATATACCCAATCAGGGTTGTCTTTCCTGAGGAAATAGTATTATAAGGCTGTGAGCAGGAATTCAACTTTAAGCTATACATTTGGCTTTAGCATAATGACCTAAAGACTTTTGGATAATAGCAAGAAAAAGAGAGTATTTTATTGTAATTTATGGAATGGTGCTGAGCACAAAGCCAGCTCATTTCACAGCTGTGCAGTTTAAACATGCACATTTGTCTCTGCAAAGCAAAGTACATTTATTTAGTTCCCCTCATTACAATCTACTCAAAAAAGCATCTAATATAAAATTCAAATACAGTTCCATAAACTGCTTCATCATTGATCCTAGATTCAGTTCATGGTTTATCTAATTCTGCTGCACATCAAAATAGTGCATCCCAGAGCTTCTCTAAACCACTCTCAATCACAGCACCCTGTATTGGCAAGGGACAAAAGATAGCCCAAAGGCCTCAGGCTAAATGACTTTTTAGTGACAGCATCATCAAAACGAGCCTTTTTTGTTACTCCACTCAACCAAGACATTCGAGCGCTCAGCGCCAGGCTGACTGATCCGTGGCCTTGCATGATATAAACAAATCCACCCAAATGTGTCTATAATTCATACCCTGTGGCCTTAAGGGGAGCCATGTTGCTCTGGTACATGTGGAGCAAAACTGTCGCTTGTAGCGCCTGAAAAACAATATCCTAATCTCTCCTGAGTATTCCACTAATGGCTGTTGACAATCACCCTTCATAAAAATTTCATTACCCGTCCAGGGCTCACCTGCACAAAGAGCATCACGAGAAAATGTGCAATTAAACTGGAAGTAACACAACCTAATATGACCAATTATTATCACATTAAATTCACTAAGCGTTCATACATTAAAAATGACATTCTACCTATTTGGTAACCAACGGTTCTTTTTAGGGGTCCAAGCAGTAGTGTGTGTTCTTCTCCCCCCTTTCTTTCTCTGATGAGCTGCAGACACACTGTAAGGTGTAGAAACATGGAACTTGTTTGAAAGGTGCGCCCTGACTGTCCCGGTAGTGGTGCTACAGTAGAATCCGTTTTGTCAGCTTAACCACCCTGGACTAATATGCATACTTTGCAACATCTATTTTACAGTTGTTTTAAACATGTTCATAAACGTTCCATAAAGCATGAATGAATTTGCAAAGCTAGTCCTCAACAGAAATTGTGGAATATTTTATCATAAGTAGCTTTTTTAGCTACTCTGAGCACCGTATAAGTAAATGCAAAGTGAGCTATCATTGAAGTAGTGGTACATGGACCCCAATGATTGCTTATTACAGTTGACTAGACAGTTCAGCAAAGCTTTGTATGCATCTTTGTGCTTTATGTCTCAACTTACGCCAGTCTGATGAGATGTTGGGTTTTAAGCCATAAACAATATAACCTTTACCTCCACAATCCCTTTACTGATTTTCCTAGAAAGACACAATCTGTGCCTTAAGCCAGGATGCTACCATACTGATCGCTCTGCCCTCCCCTGAGATGCTCTCCCTTCAAGCAAACCTGGAATTTTTTTAATGTCTAATGCATTTTCAAATAGATTGTCAAGGCACCCAAATGCAGTATCTTTTTATTGCATGTCAAATCTTGGCGTAGAGTAAGGAGAACTTAATCTTTTTCCTCTCTCTGATATGCAACCACCGTACCTCACAAATGAAAATATTGTCAACAGCTGTATGCACAGAACCTGCAGGGGCAGTATCGGATGGATCTTACATATAGTAATATGAGGCAGATACTGTCAAGCTATAACCATTATTAGAGTAGAAAGGCTAATAGGAACAGCAGATAAACCGCATTTTGTGTGGTAACCACACATAACGACTCCCACCACTACTACATGATTGCAATTTGAGCTATAATGTGTGGGTAAGTAGCGTCTAAACTTGAAAAGTGGATCTGAAAACAAGCAACACCCTTTGGTCAGTAGCACACTGCTCAATGTTCATCTCAATGTTCTTCTTAGGCTTTCCTAACAAGGTAAATATTTAGTTTTTTATTTATTTTATCTACATGTGTCTTTAATATTGTTCAGTTATTCATTTTTATTAGATTCTTCTCTAAACCATGGTAATTCATATGTACAGCAGTTTAGCACTAAGGAAAACGGTATGGAATGTTTTGTATGTTTTTGTCCTGTTGTGTTTGGAATAATACAAAAGTCGAAAGAATTCAATTCAAGATTTCGGCGAAGAACACAATATGAGTCCTTTCAGAAAATGTAGGTTATAAAAAGAATTTTACAAAAACAAGACTATGAGAATGTTTTCTACAGGCATTGCACCATACGCCTTTCAGAGAGTTAAGAATGGCTAAAACAAAATAAAAGTCTCACCAAAGGGTTAGGATGACATTGGCATGCAGCTGCTAAGGCTTTCCAAAATGACAGCCATTTGCACTTAAATGAGAGGATTTGTGCCTGGCCAACCCATTACCAATACGCCATATGTGAAACCATGTCTTTATCCCACATTATAGAGGAGGGAATGAGATCTCCTTAGACCACATTCTTTCTCTTTCTCTCTTCCTCTCCTTCTGCCCTCAGCCCCCCACTCACTTCAGATGGGATTCCCTCTTCTCCGTCAGGGACAAGGCCGACATGCATCATGCAACTCTCTGCTTGTACCCAAAGCGATCAAAAAATGAGCTTGAATCTTCCATACACCCATATGGGAAATTGGTCTATCTGTCTGTCTGTCCATCTCACCTGCTAAAGTCAAATTAAGTTTATTAATGGCCACCAAACCCAAACTAACACTCACCATCACTCAACAGGCTCATTGTTATTCCACAAACCGTTCCACACTTGTTATGAGGCAAATGATGGGGATCCTTTTCCTCATTCACATGTTGTGTCTGATGGATGTAAAGGGATCAGGACGTGCCTCTGGCCCAGCAGCAGATACCAAGCGCAACATCCCTCTTTCTTAATGCAGTCCTATCAGAACGGAGCCATAAGGATGGAGGACAGATATCATACACTCGCTAAAACAGAAATGTGACTCGGAGGCAGCACGATGGAGCGCACTCATCCTTCACCGGCGCCCCTGCCGCGCCTCGTCTGTTTATTTTAGTCCTTTATCAGTCCTGAGGTGTGCCATACTACTCTCTCCATCCTCTCGCAACTCCACGTATTATTGATTCATTACTAATTATCTATCATACAGGCCAGAGTGCACCGTGCATCATTGCAGGTGTTCCTCACGATAATGGATGGATGAAGTTATCATCCTTGTACACAAAGTGGCAGTGACATTTGCAAAATCCTCTAAGCAAATTCCCCTTCTTATCTGCTCCTAGTTGTGGTACAGAGGTGCCTGCTCACAACACCCTCATTAAGTGACAATAATTAACTCTCATTTGTAAAAGCTCATGTACATAAATCCTGATAATTGTATTAGTGATATTTATGGACAGGAAACTACATGTGCTTTAGGCAGAACTATTAGGACCCAAGCGAGTTTTTCTTTAGGAGCAATGCCTCTCTGGAAGGAAATTGGTTTACAAAATGCTCTCTAGCAAGCAATACTATTGAATGTTCCTTTACAAAAACTGAGGAACATTCCTAGAACAGCAAACGTCTTCAATATCTATTATATATACCATTTAGTAAACATCACGAAAAACCATTTGTGCTTGGACTTAGTCTCAAGATGCAGGTAAAATAGCAGGCCAAGCCCTCCTCCCAGCCAGCCCACACTCTATAATGCAAATAAATAAATAAACAAACACATGAATAAACACATCAATCAATCAATCAATCAATCAATCAATCAATCAATCAATCAATCAATCAATCAATCAATCAACCATTCAATTAAGTAAATCAATACCTGAATAGTGATCTGTAATTTAGATTATTAAAATTACAGTTAGTAAAATGTACCAATTATTATTTAGTCTTATTTCCAGCAGTTACATTTCTACATATTTTGAGTGCTCAGCAGGTTGTAATTATTTTAAATTATTGTTTTAATACTGTGGTCAGAGGCCCATGGGTGCTGTCTCTGCTGGAAGAGTCAGAATAATTCCAGGCTTAATACTGAAAACTGAAGGGTAATGTTCTGAAAACTTATTTTGTCCTGCGTTTCCTCCACAAAAACATTGTGTCACAACAAATGCTATGACAGAACACAAAAAAGAACTGACAGAACTTAAAATTGTTGTACGATCTAAATATCTTAACATTCAAGCTGGGATGATAGTGTAACTTTATTTACCACATTCTTTAAAACGGTGTTATAACAGCTTAGTGAACACATCCTGCTGGCGTGAAAAAGAATCCCCTGCTCTTTTTCTTCATATATCTTTTTATGTTCTTCCTTCCCCCACCTTGCCCCAATGCTCAATGATGGTCTTATTTTCCCTAGGTGAGAAATTGGAAACAGGAGGTATACATGGTGTCCACGACTGTGCTCCTCTTTCAGAGAGGGTCAAGTCTCATCTATTATTCTCCATGGCAAGAGTCACAGGGCCTCATCAGGCCTTGTTATATCCTTATATGATGGGTTTCCAGCCTCTAATACATGGGAGAGATTACAAACACATTTTTCTCTTTTGCAGCATCTAGGTGGATATGTCACATTAAGGTGTCACCCTGGCTTCTGTTAAAACAGGTTTTTGCCAGTTCTATGGGCCTGCCTGAAAGAAGGAGAACACAAGTTATGTGTAATGAATGTCATTTTTTCCTAGGAAGGCGAACTGTACAAGCACAGGGGGCAAATTGTTCTCATTCGACATTTCTTCAAAATCAAATGGTGGTTAATTACTACTCCAGCTCATGGTTTTATGGTTCTCTTCCCTAGCAATATATCAATTCATTCATACTATCTAAACTAGGGCTGGGAAAGTTAACGCGTTATTATCGCGTTAACGCATTATTTACTTAACGCCGACAATTAGTTTATCGCACGTTAACGCAGGTTTTTAAAATCCTTTTCAGAGGCGGACTGGGACTTTCTTTACCAGGTTGGGTTTTCGCATCTCGGCCGCATCTTGGGCCTTTTTGCAGAATGCACAGATC
>JBBPCW010000001.1:26657651-26672195 GCA_037974425.1 Phenacogrammus interruptus
TTTCTGTTCATGTGTCACGTTACTTTGAGTCCCAGCTGGTTTGTGTCTTCCCCTGATCACTGTCTGTATTTAAGCCCTGTTTTGTGTTACCCAGTTGCAGATAGCACCTCTTTGTGGAGAATCTAAAGCCTGTTAAAGATGAATGAAAAAGTAAGTGAATGATTGAGTGTATGAATTTTAACCAGAACACTAATCCAAAGCACACTCATATAATAAACACTCATGAAAGGGAAATAATCAAATAAATAAGAACTGAGTAAGTAAGTGAGCAAGTGAGTGACGGATTGATTTATATTCCAGGTCAATGAGCTGTTTCACATCTAAACTATTTATAACACCAGAAATCGAAAAATTTAGTTTTGTCTTTGTAACTAGGCTGATACACTAGGACTAGGCTGATCTTTGTCCTGGAAACTGCTCCACAATAACAGGGTAAACACATTGTTCTTGATGGCTTAAGCCTTTTCCCCAGCCTCTAACCTGTTTCAACAAGAAAGCATTCATACTGTATGTTATTGTAATATTGAACCAAAGAGTGGAGAGGGTGATTCAATAGTCTATTTTCAAAGACGAAACAGAGTCTTCGGAGTCTCTTAAACTAAAGTATCTTGCATCCAGCTGAGGCCAAGTCTCTCGTCAAATCTATATTTCATTAACAGTTTAGAGAGGGCTCTGGAATTCCAGTTAATTGTGTCGATTTTCACTGGCTCCTGTCTTATTATCTCCCATAGAAAATGTGAAAATTTCTCCAATAAGATTGGCTGGAAACTATAAATGAATCTTGGGTCATAGGGGATTGATAAAGCATAAATGAAGTAATTTTCTCCGAGGTGCTGTCCAACTGAGATTTTCAGGGGGAGGACGACACGGCAAGTCCATGTTATTTCTAATTACTTAAAACAAGCAACAAATTCCATCAAATGCTGCTTTCCATTCAGCCCGGGACTTCAAACACAGACTTCTATCAAGAAACTACTTGTGGCAAGAGCTTCTAAACCAAAAAACAATGAATTTCATGTATTATTCATGCGTACATATACATTCTCATTAGCAGCGGCCACCATGTGAAGGCAGATAGCGTGATTGAGTGGGGGTTGGGGGAGAAGCTGAGGCGCTGTCGGAGGCCTTGGGCTATCTGCTGATTGACTGGGCTCTGGTCCCAGCGTCGCTGACCGCCAGACTCAGAGATGGATATACTGCAGAGAGCACAGGAACCCCTGCTATTCTGCTGCTGGACAGCATGTTTGAACCCCTCAGTGGAGCTACAGTCTGCATGAATTCAGGATCTCTGGACAGAGAGAAAGAGGGTAGAAGGGATTGGGGGAAGATCATACCAAATGTATTCTGTAGGTTGTGCTAGACAGCCACCAGAGCCATTATGTGCAAGTGAAGGGTCAAGTGGAGACATTCACCTTCCTCATATGTTCTGCATACCAGTCTGAAAACAATCAACACCTCACCAAGAGGGTAGTGCAGGGGGGAGAGAGAGAGAAAATCCTGTGCGTTAGCCAGCGTTATCAAACTAGCTTATTATAGATATTAATGAATAAAACGGGTGACCGAAAACTGTTAGTCATGCGTTGAGATAGCAATAGCTAAATGCTTCACGCATGAATTGCTCGGTTTTTGAGCGGGCACTGGCGCCTCTCGACCCCACCGCTCCCGCCCTGCACCCGGCCCGCCGCTTAATGCTAAAAATCCATTGGTTTCGATATGAAGCCCTTTTGTGACAGCAAGCAAACGGGCTGATTAAGCCAAGCGGGGGCTACTGAGGGGCAGAAAATGGTGTGATTAAATTGGATGATTAGAGGAGTCATTTGTGTCCTGCGAGGGGGAGGAACAGTGGCAAACATGGATGAGGGCAGCTGCCTCCGTGACCTTCCTCTCAAATCTTAACAGCTCACGCACTTCACTGAGCCCTCAGAGCGCTAACGTTAACGTTTCACCGGCATAAATCAGTGCTAGGTTCACAGGGGCTAAAGCGCAAAGCTTTAGAGGACATAGAACTTAGTGAAGATGGAAAGACTCCTCTCATGTTGCATTAGCCTGTAAACACAAGGGGGAAATATCCCTCATGGAAAAAATGCAGGCGCTGTGACATTTTAAGAGCAGGATATCAAAGAAATACTTTTGACGTTTTGATTCATGCAACATATAAAGCTTCAAGACAACTTGGTTTAATTATAAAGCATATTACTGCTGCTTAAGTCAAGCCAATTAAATTTGATTGGATACTTTCTTTATTCAACAAGCTCTTTTCATGTCATTCTAATTTACTGTCAAAGCAGCCTGAATATTGGAAACTAAATTATTTACTACAGCACATAAGCCAATAATGCTCCATTTGTCTCATACTGAGAGGGACCAGACTAACAAGATTATTAAGGACATTACTTGTAATAGTGGATGCCCTTCACTTTATTTGAGGCTCATGCTGTGCTTTCAGACGCTGCACTTCAAAAGAGCACCACTCTATCCTGAGAGCAGTCTGTCAGCTGGCCAAGTCCACTGAGCCTAGACACATATGCAGGTACAACACACACTTGCCAAATACTGAAATGCAATCAGGTCTAAAGGCAAGCCTTTATTTTATCACTATATGAAAAATGTCTGCAATCTAAAGCAATACAAATATGATATGATGATTTTTTCCCCTGTTTTCAAGAGCAAAGTGCAGCATTAGTAACTCAACTCCATTGCAATTTTGCTTGATGGCTCGTATGCACTGTGAAGCAGGAGAAGCCTGTAGGCTTGTCTTTAGTACAGTGTGAAGTAAAGGCACAGTGATTTGTAATACTTTCTGAAGATATTAGCCACAGCTGACTACAGGTTCGGTCACAGAGCTGGAAACAGTTCCATATTCATTTCAACTGTCTCTGTGATTTATTTCTCCATTATTGGACCATTTGTAAAAGGACTAATTACCCCCAGCCAGTCTACAGGAGGTACAGGGCTGACATCCATATAGCTCGAGTCTAACAGGCCAGTGAGAATAAAAGCATTTAGCCATATATCATCATAAAGCACTTCGATTTGGTGAGGAACAATGATCATTTTCTTTTCCTGCCAGAAGTTTTTTACTGCTTCTGCTGAGAAAATGCAGGCCTTGCTAGAGATAAACACACACAAAGACTTATTCGCACACGCAAACACACAGCAGCGTGAACGACGCACACCCCAGGACCCACAAACATGCTCACAAACAAGGCTATTGGGAAACTGAAGGCACCCTGGAGGGTTGTCTCACACAGCTACTGCCAACACTGGCTTTGTTGTCTCCATTCGAAAGAGAAATAGGCCATTAAAAGCATAGTTGCACACAAGTGCTCTATGCAGCCGCCTCGCGATTAAGACTCAACCAGTTAGCTGGGTTTGTGCATCCCAAAGAAAATCTTCCACAATGAAAGGTCTAATTTAATAAGAAAATTACAGGCTTTTTTCCACCATACCACAGTGGTACGTCCCTGTTTTTCCATTTAATGGCAATCTATTCATGAGCAAAGTATGTACACTGTTCACTGTTATTAAAACACATTGTTCGACAACAATGCTTCCTCAAGCTGTTTCTGCCAGCCGAAAAAAAAGAGAAGGTGTACAAGTAATTGTTTCCATGGCAATTACTACTTTCTTTGGTGTGCATTGGAAAATAAAGAAAATAACACAAACATGCCCACAGCCTCCTCACAGCCAAAAGCAATTTCCTCTTCTAAATTTAGTTATGCAAAGCCTATGGGCATCATCAGCATTTAGTAATTAGTTTTATAATTACTGCTGTTTTGCTCACTGTCATTCAATTTTTCTTACACCACGACCAGGGACTAGAACATCTCACACACACATACAGCTGGGCAAATTACAATCCATTTATACAGTGAGAAATATCAGGGAAGCTATTATTTATTTGATTTTAGTTTTATTTAGTTTTATTTTATTTATTTATTTATGTGTTTTACCCAAGATGCACTGCTTTGCACAGTGCAGCACCTTTGAGTTTGCAGGACGCAGCAAAAAAAAAAAAAGCTCTTTCAGTGTTGTGAGAGTCCATTGTGATGTAAAAAGCCATTAATTCCCTCATTACCATTAACAATGAGTGTAGCACAGTGGGCACCCAGAGAGAGCACTTTAATCAATGCCCTACTCACTGCCAACCTGCTCCACCAAAGCAGAGCATCCAGGACTAAAGAGTGACTGGTCCATCACTTTGTGCGCTGGTCAAAAGCTTTAATGAGCTCACCCTGTTGACTGCATTTGATATGTTGATATGTTGTTAAATTAGAGCAGGTGATGGCTGATTCAGGTGGGAACCAGTCCCACTGTAAACGTGTACGCAGCAGTGCGGGCACGCATGCGTAAAGCTAAATGCCGAGCGGGAAGTCCAGGGGACGTTAAAAGACTTAATGAGTGGAAGAGGGGTGTGGGGGGGGAGGAGAGCAAAAGAAGGTCTGATGTTGCTTCAAGGTCCCTTTGGAGTTTATTGATGAAATTATGCTAATTGGGACAAGTACATGAACGTCTGGCACCAGTTCCATTCCTTCAGCCCCAGTAATGTGTGGAGCAAAAAAAGACTACAATTTTTATGAGTGACAAAACTGTAAAGAGAATCTATTGCTTTAAACACAATTTAAACTTTCTGGTCTACTTAATAAAAGATAAATAAGGGGGACATGAGGAAGAGAGGAAACTGTGACATGTTCGGCAGGTTTATTTTTAATGATGAACACACCTTTTGCATCTCCTATAGAATGACGTATCCGTGCAGTGCTGCATTCAGTGGAGATCGAACACTGACAACCGACAGGCACACATAAATCTCCACTGCTCTGCTAGCACATTTTCAGTAGTACTTAATAGACATGTCTATGCTCCACACACTTTTTGTTTTAATACATTTTGAATGTGTCACTAATTACAAATTACATTTATTCTGAACGAGTAAACATGTTCTGTGTGTTGTCTCCAACATGACATTTTTTGCTTAGCTGCAACAGCTGAAAACATTCCTCTTCACACAGAGCACTGATAGATTACAGTGCAGGACAGAAGATTTCAACACTTCACAGTAGAATGTACAGTAGAAACTTAGATCTGTACACATACTTAATAAACTGAACATTTAATGTAATACTCCTCCTAACCTCGGAATCCCACCGTAAAATACTGGGAATTTGCTCCTGAATCCACTCACATGAAACTCTTCTCTCCTGTAATGGAAACATACAGTTCCTCAGCTCCTTGGTTGCCTATAGGCCTATAAGAGACACCAGTATGCCAGAACCAGTAACATGTGTGTGTGTGTGTGTGTGTGTGTGTGTGTGTGTGTGTGTGCATGCGTGTGGGTGTATGTGCCTGGTGAAGTGTGGCATTTTGGTGACTGCTCTCTGCTCTGCATGCATGAATAATGAATGCACAGGTGGTGGAGGGGGTCAGGAGGCCCGCGCCAGCCTCCAAACAACAGAAAGGTCATGCTTGTTTGTGCAGTGTCCTTCAACAGATGTGAAACGCCTCTGACAGAGACTAGCAAATTTCGGTTAAAAAGCTCCAGGAAAAAAAAAATTAGTTGATGGGTCAATTACGGTAAAGGTCAACAGGCGCGAAGAGGAGAGGCAGCTCACTTGCAGGAGTTATGATAATAAATCAACTCTTGAGAAGTGGAGGTCAAATTCTTTTAGTTCAGATGCCAGTAATATCAGGAGCTTTTATTACAGATAAGGGCCTGCAATCTGCGCTTTGTCACCCTTGTTTTGTATTCGAGAGAAGAAGGCTTTCATTCGAATGATGTTTGGCGACTCTGGAAGCCACCGCCACAGTACAAATGCCAGCTTCTACCTGTGCTTTATTCACACAGAAATGAGAATAAGAAAAAAAAAAGAATGTTGATTTTTCTTTAAGCAAAGAGCCGTTCCTGGAGAGCAGGGAAATCTGCCAAACGCAGCTGCGCTGAGATTTCCCTAAAGGTTACAATCATCAGTTATTAGGTAGAAATGCCTTACAAGAAGTCAGTTCGGGTTTTTTTCCTCAGCGGATCTGGTGTAATAACAGTCGCAGGGTCTGCCGCCACAGCTCCGCATGTAAAGTCACAGGCAAATTGATTGAAGGACTGGACTGCCAAATGAACTGGGGACTTCCATGCATCAGAAACAATATTATTTTCCTCCAGCTCACCTTGACTCATGTGCGACCAACAATCCGGAGGAGAAATGGGCCTTGCCCTCTAAGCCGCTCCACCTGATGCAATAATGCACCATATGCTTGTATTAGCATGCTCCACATTCCTGCCTCTCTGACAGCTGTAGGCCGATCAAAATGTGTCGAGCTCTTTTATCCTAAAACAATCGAGAGGGAAGCGGAAAGGGAAAGCTCCATGCCAGTTTAGGTCAAGGCCATCAAGTTGCTCTGATTGGAGAATAAACACAGATTCATGGGCTTGGAGGAACCATTGGTGGGCAGAGTATCCATTAACTCCAGTGACGCAGGGCTACACAATGGGAATCGATAGCAGGCTCTGTTCGAAATGTAGTGCAAATAAAATGGGCCCAGCTCCTGATTCAATTTAAAGTGCTGCTGTCAGTGAGACAGAAGGACACAAAGGCAGTGTCATTGTCCCACTGTTTTAAATCTAACTTTGCAGTGGATTCATTAAATTATACATATAGTCAATGTAATTAATACATACCTCCACCTCACAGCATTTTCTCCTGCCGAAGGTTTCCAATCACAAACTGACTGGTGCGAGCTACACCAAATTATTCTGTATATACATTTACTCATTAAAATGCATGCAGCTCTTCAAAGTGAGACGACAATGATGCCATCTGTTGTGTGCTGGCCAGAATACACAGAACGCAGTCCCCTAAACACGCCTGCAATTTCTCCAGTCCCCATGGCCATTCATAGCACTGCGGCCATTCCAGATCTACAGCAAGTGACTGATTATCATTTGCACTGTATGCCAAGAACAAATATGATACACAAAAATATATTTAACTGAGGGAAACTCTTTGAGAATTTATTTGGCACAAGTCTCTTCACTTTTGCTTCTCAAATATGATTTTACAGATATATTAATTGCAAGAACAACAGCAATAAAGAAACAAAATAGAGAAAAATGCCAGAAAAAATGCCGGTTCTTTATGTAAGATTACCTTTTCTTTTCACCACATCTTGTATCACCTATCAATTAACATTAGTTGTTTAACCAGGCCCATTACACACTCAGTCGTTACTGCCCAACAAATAATCTATACTTACTGTTAAATCTATAGACTCTTTTAGTGCAGCACCATTCTCAACTAATTAGTTTTCCAGGCAAGACAAACCACTTCCACTTCCTCACTCCCGCTGTCTTTCCCTCATCTACTGTCATACAGTAAATTGTAGTGATGCTCCGATTGATCGGCCACCGATCGTGATCATCCTATATTGGCTAAAAATAGCTTGATCGGCGAACCCCAAAAGCGCAGATCAAAAAAGCTGATCACTTGACGTAAATTACTCGCGACTTTTTCACATGTGTTCGCGCGGCGCACAAGTAAACAACAGCAGAGCGGAGCTTACCAGTGGCAACATGAGTTCTCCCGTCTGTAAGCTTTTAAAAGTGTCCGCAAGCTACGATGACTTTCACCTTGATATTTTAGCGTGGATTTACTCTCTTTCTCTCTGTCCTTCTCAGTCTCGCGCTCTCGCGCGCGCTCTCTCTCTCTGTGCCTCTCTCTCTTGTTCGTGACTTTTCCTGATCGCGCCCATTTTAAACCTGTTTCTCTCTCTCTCTCTCTGTTTCTCTCTCTGTCGCTCTCTCTCTCACGCGCGCGCTCTCTCTGTGCCTCTCTCTCTCTCTCTCTCTCTCTGTCTCTCTCTCTCTCTCTCTGTTTCTCTCTCTCTCTCTGTGCCTCTCTCTCGTTCGTGACTTTTCCGGATTGCGCTTGTTTTAAACCTGTTTCTCTCTCTTTCTCTCTCTCTGTCGCTCTCTCTCGTTCGTGACTTTTCCGGAGCGTGCCAATTGTCTCCCTCCCTCTCTCTCTCTCTCTTTTTCAATATAGTTAATTTAGAGTTGGTTTCATTCCTACAAACGGTGCAAACTCTGCTAGATTATAGATAAAAGGTTCCCATTCCCCTGCCATTCCGTGATCGGTAGTGATCGGCGATCGGCAGATCACAATCTTGGTGATCAGTAATCGGCCCCAAAAATGCTGATCGGAGAATCTTAGTAATAGAGCTTATTGGGGGTGTTACTTTTTGCCATTTGTTATTGAAATACTTAGAACAGCTGTGCAATAGTTTCAATCAAAACATTAAAAAAAACAATAATACTGATCAGAGCAGAGTGATTTAGATTCACAAGTCATTAGAAATTACACAGTGATTAGAAATTAAAAAATCCTGCCCCCCAATTCCAAGTGGGTGTCATTGTTTACAACTTTGGTGAGAGAATGCAAAATGATTTTCCCTAAGAGAGGGAAATGCAAGAACAGTAATCAGGTGAATCTGTGTTTGACATTAGCAAATAACAGGAACAAAGTTTTTGCAATACATCTCTCACTAGTCTGTCTGTCTAGCTAACCTCGCTGGGGAGTGCATCTATTGTGTCTGTGACTGAGGAGTCTGTGTCATGTCTGCTTGCCAGCCACTTCCAGGACTGTGTTCTATGTAGAGTGAAGTACTACTTTTATTATGTTTGATAAATGCCAACAGGCAACAGTGTTTAGAAACTGCAGCTTGGAACATGTGTATATATGCATAAGCACGAAATGAAACGTGTGCTTAGAACGACAGATGGAGCAAACTGTTTTAAAGCAGGGATGAATGTAATGGAAGCGCTGGGGCGTCAGGTGTGACTGTGTAGCCATGGAAAATTATCCATAAGCTCACAGCTGAGGTAGCAGAATTTTGCTTTGGGCCCCTAGGAGTTCAGGACCAGCTCTGGGTGAAGGTGGTCTCTAACCTTTCACTGAAGTGTTAGGCGGTGGCCCTTCGACCCGCAGGTTCCATGGTGGGTCGCCCTGGTTGGCAAAGTCCCTCATCTTCAGGTAGCTGATGGTGAGGCGGATGATGGAGGCTTTGTCCAGCTGACTTGTGATGGCGCCTGGAAGTGGCAGCATCTTGGCCAGCTCATAGAACTCAAAGTTCTCCTTCCCCCGCCGCGAACGTGCTGCATCACGGGACTTCTCCTTCCTCAGGGCCTGCAGCCTGCAGAAAAAGAAGTAGGGCTTAGCAGTGAGGACAGAATGAAGGTCCAAGAAACATGCGACAGAAACTGTGAATTCAGAACGGCTACTCAAATCCTGGTCAATGAAGATTTGTTTAAAATATTTTTATACTCTCAAAAAATAGACAAAATAAAGGAAGCTGGTAGTGTGCATTTCTTTCTAAACATCTTAGAGAAATTTTAAAGAGTAAAATTCAGAATGTTTCTGAATTTATTTACACACGAAACACGAAACAGATCAATACAACCCATTTTGGTCAAATTTGATTTACAAATGATAATGATAATAAAAATAAGTGAAGTATTTGATATCGGCCTATTTTTTTGTAGATCACTATTACAGGATTATTTGACTTTACAAAATCATTACAAAATCAACTCAGACACATCACTTAATCTCCAGCTTCAGAATTCTCAACCTGTGGATTTACTGTGAGAAAATAAAAAAAATGAAGTTATCAATATAATGCATCTGCACAGGTATTTAAAACACACTTTAAGACTGGCTTGTACTTTCTATGGGGTACATTAATGGCAAGTCTATTTTAAGATCTGTATGTAAGTAGACTGAACATCTGTGCTGATCTGTTTCTCACTGAGTGTTTATACCAACAAAAACACCTCCCAGTGCTCATCACCCTCAGTATAAGTGACAGAGGTTTAATGGCGCAGGGCTATGGTGCGCAAAAGTTACACTCGCACTGACTTTGTTCTGGTCTGGCGGGAGGTCTCAGATCAATTGTTTCAGTCATTGGAATCCAGAAGTGGGTCGAAGCTGTGATTAGCTCAGGCCTCAAGTCCCTCAAGACAGCTCCCTGAATGACTTTCAGATTGCTGCTTTTTACTAGAGACCCAAGTGGCAGGCCAGAGATCGTCTTCCCCAGTGGAAGAGTTTAGCGAAGAAAGAGACCGCCACATAATGACCTAATCACAGGTTTAGCCTTGATATTAGACTCTAGTATTCAGCATCCTAACTAAAACATGAAACAAGCACTTTGTAGTTGGCTATCGCTATACCACAACACACGCCTCAAGGTTTATTCAGAGATCTCACAGGAAGACAAGTATTCACACAAGTATTACTTGAACAGTTCTTTGAAAATTTCCTCCATTAAATAATCATGTACTTATTATAAAATTATGCTTTATGTTGTTTTCAGTATTGTCACCGTGTCTAAAAGCTGCCTAAATTGTGCTTTCATGAGGCACTAGCTCAGATGTCAGATAAAATGGTGGAAAAATATAAATTGCTCTCATCTGAGCCAAAAGCTTTTTATTTGAAAGGTATATAAATCCCAAGCATTTAAACAAATGATGCACTAATAATGTAATGTACAGGCCAAGGATTTTTGTTTAGAGATTTGTAAGACTCCAAGCTTGGAGTTTGCTGATTTATGTGATTTTCAATCAAACAACTCAGAACAGGCGGTTTCTCACTTCCAAAACGCAACTGCCCACTTTCGCTGGCGTTCATCATCTCCAGCCATTCTGAATTAAGTCTGCAATAAATCAGCCCGGATCCCCACATTTCCCACCGGCCGACACTTAGATTAATTTTTTACCACCACAAATGCAAAAGTGGTTAGAGCAAATGGTGAACGATGGGGAGGGGGTGGTTGTCTTGCAAGATGAAGAACGACTGTTAGTGGAGAAAAATCATCTGATATTGTTTGTATTCATGTCTGTAATCTCAGTAACTAACAAAATGCAACATAAAATGGAGTTGAAATGGAACACACCCACCAAATATAAACACACGCCAGAGCACACTGTCTCTGTTGGAGGCTAGACTCTATATTGAGTATGCAAATAAAGTCCTCAGAAGCAGCCTTGAATTCTCCGGCTTTCCTCTGCCCTTTGGCCATTCATTCGCGATGTATGCAATTTCCAGTGAAAACCCAGCAAGCCACAATGCCTGCACCTTCATAAGACACTGACGATACCCTATGCCTGCTTAACTTTATCCACACAGTTGTCAAGTTCAATTTCTGTTAGTTTTCATAAGCGATCTAAAACATATAATATGATGATTTTACCACCAAATATAGACACGCACCATGCCCTTACATCCTTTTGGCAGACTGCTATTCTCCATCTTACGGACTACTCTGGCACAAGAAGAAAAACACCATTTGATGGTCTGCTGCTCAGACAATATATAAAGCTAGTTGTAATGGTTGTTTGGAGGCAAAGTGCAACAGAGCAGCAGAATTTCATTTGTTCCGCAAACTTGAAAAGCATTATGTCGGCCTGCCAAATATTTCTTGAAGCGTTGAGGTTATGCGACCTTCACCCCAGCGACATATTTGTCACGTTCTATGAGAGTAAATGCAACAAACATGAAATAAAATCCTGGCAATATTCACACGCTGCCTGCTGATGACTTTTTAAGTACCTTTCAGAGGAAAAGGATGAGGCAGCATTGAACTGTGGGTGTGTTGCTGGTCTGAGGTTAAGACACAACGTTGGAGTGATCCACACTGGGTGGACAGCTCAGTCTGCTAAAACCAGCTCACACTAGCTCACCTCAACCCACAGTCAACATATCTGAAGATGAAAATGTGCAATGACTTTGTAGAAGAAAACTTCTCTGTGTTCTAGGAGAACACCTCTCAGTGATCTAAAGACCTTTAGACAAGGAATATGTTCTGCTTCCAGAGAGAGGCATACAGTGAGACTGCTTTTCGGTGCCATCATGTTAAAGGAATAACGGGGAAAAAACACGTCTACTCTATGCTTATAAGAACAATATACTTAACTGTTGTATACTATTTATAGTAGTAAGGATGCACAATATCCAAAGCATCAGTGTCGGCATATATTTGCTTTAAAAAAATCAGAAAGATGTTTAAATTTGATATTTCAAACTGACATTTGATGTTTTATTTATTCATGCTCAAAAAGAGCAGAATGTTACGTTTCTTTAATTGTATTTTATACATCAAATCAAATAAATAGCCAAAAGAAAGTTCATATAGGTGTGATCAGTGACAATTACTTACAGTCTAGTGATGAATTAATATTAAATACAAGAGCCTGATACAAAAACCAAAACCACAAGTAAGATGTAGCACAAGAAAATGTAGAATCATCTTTAATTACAGGCAAAAAGAAAGTTGTTTACCGTCAGACCGATGCCCAGATCCACAACAATTAAGCATAAACATATGAATGGTAGGAAGAATGGAAGATCTCACGGATGACTTTTATTAGGAAGGAAAGACACGCTATTTCCTTTTGTTTCAAGCAGAAAGATTTGGTCAATCAAATAAGACACAGTTCAGTATCTCACCAACATCATTTGATTAAATATCAAAGAACACTGAACATTGTGCCAGCAGGATATCTCCACATGCGTTACATAAACAGCTAATATTTGAGTGCCTCACCTCGCACACAGGCATATTTCCCTATTTACCAAATTAGCTAATCACCCCGGCGCATTCCAACTCTGAGGACATGAAAAGGGGGGGAAAAAATCAAGCGGCTGAAAGTTGTGCAAATGATCATTTAAGATTGCTGTAATTGCCTTCATCAGTGTCGAAAAAGCAGCCAGACAAGAAATGTCACTTTAGATTATCTTCCTGCCTCCTGAAGCAATAGATGACACCAATGATCAGAGACTAAATGCCAAAACCAATCAATTCCTTTTGTGTCTCTTCTCCTTGCTGCAGTAAAAAAGGCCATAGTCTAGGTTCCTCTCCTAATTAAACTAAATGTTATCTCTATGGTAACCTCATTAATATTCTCATCGACTTAGTTACACGTATGTCATGCAAGTGGTCATCACTAAGCAGAATGATTATGGGAAAAATATTGACCGGAATGTCTTGAATATTAAGCGCACAAGAATGTTCCGTTTTCATTGCATTTGAGAAATGGTTGTGATTAAAGTGTTAGTTAATATGGAGCAGGTTTTACAAACAAGAACATTTCGAGAATTTCCACACAACAAAAAACAGCTGTACGCAGAGCTCCGAAAAAAAGGGGAAAAAATGTAGAACCAATATTTTACTTCCTCTGCTCTCAACATTTTACCTCCTCTGCTTCTATCGCAACATATCATTCCAAAACTGGTTAGAATAAAATTTAAATTTGATTCATTTTGATCCTTGTATACAGGCTGTAGATAGTATATTTACTAGAGAGTTTGGAAAGCTGTCAGAACTACAAAATCTGGCAAACTAAGCAGCTACAGGAGGACTAACACTGCAACTATCAAGTGACATCACTTGAATAACAAAATGTATATTTTAGAAATGCACTCTAAAATAAATGACCCCCCGTTTGATTCACTAGACTTGTGTTAGTCAGAATATTAGGACTGCAAGCCTGCATAGAATGAGGGAAAAAACAGAAACAGATTTGCATTATGACGGCTACATTGGTACTGCTGTTTTTATTCCTAATAAAATGCAGTTCAGTGCTGGATTTTGTTTCTAAGCCCTGGTTGTAAGACCAAGGGTTTTTCAAAATTCAAATCAAACAAACAATTTTTTAAATTCAAACTCAGTGAAATCACAGAGGGGTCAAAACACATCTACGGTCGGGTAGCAGCTGCAACAATAATACTGTATGGTAAACAGCTGCTGCATCAAAAAGAGTCTAAACTGTACTGTAAGCAGAGCCAGTAGCTATATTTCAAATTGCCCTCATGGCATATTGCATCAAGAACAGACAGTGCTCAGATGTAGACCATTAAAGAGGAAGGTTACTTTCTCCAGAGGTGCACTAATTCCCTTCAAGGTCTGTGTGTACTTCTCTATCAATCAGTAAAGTGGATCTGGTATTGCTTCGGATGTTCACTGGCCTCATTAGATCTGTCATTCGGATGCATGTCCGCAGTGACTTTGATGTCCTGAAAACTATGTGAGTGGAGTAGCCTGATAGATGCTTGTACAGGAATCTATGGCACTCTAATCTCCACACAACATCAACACCAATGAAACCTTAAAGCGAAGTTAATAAGCAGGTACAATTAGCAAGTGGGGTAGATCATTTAAGCATATGGGTTCATGATGATAGCGCATAAATACAATATCGTAATACATTTCATGACATTTAATTTTTCTGGAGTTGGTTTTTGGCTCAGGAAAACAATCCCTATTAGTGCAACTTTTAGGCCTCGTTCACACGGACGTCCGAACCAGGCGTTTTTCTGGCGTTCGTGATGCCAGGTGAGCGCCTATTGAACGCCGCTCATATTTCTGCTCACTGAAGCAAATCAAAGCGTACACACGGGCGTTCAGCACCAGTGTTCGGCCGGCTGCGCGTTCGGACGGCGTCAAATAAACGCTGCATGCAACGTTTTCTTGGCGTCAAAATCCCGACGAGCGCGAGGA
>JBBPCW010000001.1:26717284-26729507 GCA_037974425.1 Phenacogrammus interruptus
TCCATTATGAGCGCGGCTGCCGCGCGTCTACATTTGAAATAATGGACTTGCGCGCGCAAAAGACGCGATATGTGAACAGCCCCTAAAAGTTTTCCACAAATATATAGGCCATCAAAAATAAAATAATAAGCACACAGTATGCTTAAGAGTGCACTCTCTGTTATAAATAAAGTGAGTGTGGCACATGTGAGGTAGGTGAGCAAAGATGCAGTAGTGAATTGACTATTGCACTAAATATGTCATTAGTTTTAAAAGCCTGACAATAGATACTACAGTACCAAAAGATGCAAACTAGGTTCAGAAGCACTCTATTGGTGTAATGAAGAGGCAGAAGCTCACAGACCTGATATTTGCTGCAAGGTGCTTCTGCAGCATTATCTCACATTACGACTCTTTCTGTTTCTCCTCCCTGCTGGCCTCGCCTCGCACTCATCAAGATTTATATAATTTGTAACAAGTCAGTCAAATCTATACTAAGAAAAAAGCAAGTTATGGTTAGAGGCAGGGTAGTAAATTGTTCCATTTTTGCAGGTAATCTAAATGCAAACTAGAAGCAACTTATCATGAGAATGGATTTTCCACCATCTGGTCAAATAACAGGGGATTTGTCTAGTGGCAAGCAAAGAAAGGAATGATGGGAGAAAGATTAGCAGGCAAGTCCTACAGTTGGCTAAAATGTATTTTGTGCAAACAAGAACAGATGACGCCTTAACAATTACACCTGTCAAAAACTCCAGAAAGCAATCCATCTCTCTGCAGCTCTTGCTGAAAGCAGGCTACTTCATAGCAAAATGATTTTTTTTAAACAATTGCTCGCAAACATTTTGATACATGACAAGCTGCGAAGTCACATTTCACTTTCATGCGTAACCAAAACCAACTTGGGTTCTGCTGTTCAGTGATAAGTACAACAAATGCAAAGCATCCTCGCGGAAGAGGGAGGAGGGAGATAGGAGGCGCTGTGTGGGGCTTTTTTATGTTGCTGTTGCGACAGGGTAACAAAGCACGTAGTTTACTGGCCTTGGATGTGGTTTCAGGATCAAAGCCAAGCAGCTTTGCTGTGGAACTAACGGCCTCTTGGCCTATGAAAGCGCTTCTTTATGCGAGATTTCAATCGCTACTGAGCACAATCAAAGAGAGGACTGTTAACTATTTATCTTGTCCATCTCCTTTTGGAAATGGAACGATTCTCACAACATTAAATTGGCAAATAAAATTCTAAGGAAATGGACAGGAGCAGATTTTAATTTACTGTTATTCTAGCCCCCTGGCCTCTTGTTGTTTTTGAGGTTTTGAGTCTTATTCAAAGCAGTTTGGAGTGTAACAGAAGCCAGAGTACCTTTAGAAGGGTAAAGTTAATTACTTCCCATTCCATGCTTTTGGTTTCAGCTGCATTTTGAGCAGAAGCAGATAACACATTCGGTAGAGAATTTGCTTTTGGGGTCAGATGAAACTGATTTTCAGGAAGTTGTAGAATTTCTAGAATGTTCTACATTTACAGCAGGATCCAGGTAGATTGTGTGGCATTCTGATACTGATTTCAGTGCTAAAAAATTGATAATACCAACCAATTTCATTTTAACCAGCACTTTGCTGACATAAGTGATCATCTCATATCATAACGGTAAATTTAAACATCTTAAATAATATATGATTAAGCACTAAAGTTTAGGTAGAGGAACTTACTATAATTCTTTACAGATTTATGTTCTGTTAATTAACCTGTTCATTTTTTGCATGACTGCATTTAATTATACAAAGGTTTTGTGTGTTGCAACATCTTACTTAAGTTAGAGGTAGGTAAAGTATATACATTTTTAATCACGTTTGTGTTTTCAGCCTATATTCGTACTAAGGATGAAAGGATGAACATACAGTAGGCCTATATCATAGTATGTCGCATCGTATCACATGGTTAGTTTGGTGCAAAAACACTAGAAATGACAAATTAGCACATTAATGTAGGGCACGTTATTAACCCCTAATTATCTTATCTGTGTAGAAAAATACATTAAACTGAATAAGAAATTTTGTGACTTTTGTGAGCCTCTATCTATCACTATCATATAGGTAAACAAAGGAACTTATACTGGGTTCTACAATAGCTCGGCCATTTATGACCCTGTGTCATCATCAAGTGATCACAGGTTTGAACCCAGTGATACCAAAAGTCAGCAATTACTGGCAATATTTTTGCCAATACAGATTCAACTGTGGTCTGTCAATACTAGATGATACTGCCTACCAACTGATACATCTAATTTTCAGGTAGCATCAATCTTTCTTTCTCAGCCAACGCTAGCACAAAACATTTTGACCTAAAATACTTTCATTACTTGTGAAGTCTTTGATTCAACCTGATACATGTGACCCTGAAAGGTCTGCAGCTTTGGTGACAGTCTACAGCTTAACGCTTGCATATAGCTTAAATCTAATAGACTTCTTATTTTAGTATTAAAAATAGACTGAAACCCAAAATAAATCCTAAGGTAAGTAGACATTACTACTAACTACCACTAACATTTCTCAATTTAGTGTTTCAATATGACTATTTAAAACCAGTTGGAAGATCATTTGACTTAAATTAGTGCGCAAAAATCCCTTCAAAGAATGAAATTTCTTCAGACGCCTAATGAAAACACTGTGCTCCAGTCACTAAACACTGATTAAGTTCATTTAAAAGTTCTCTCTGCCTCGTTTCTTCCTAAACAAAATGACGAAGTGTGGTGTATTGTGACCTATCACTTGAAGGCAGAATGCATCTGGCTAGTTATTATGTGACAGTTGTTGTATAGATGCTCTGACTGCAGTATCGCGGTTAAATAGTTCACATGGAATTAGGCTGTTTTTCAGGTAAGAAATAGTCGTGGACTTCTTAAGCACTGATGTACGTCGCTCTGGATAAGAGCGTCAGCCAAATGCCGTAAATGCTAATGTAAATATCAACCCAGGCATCATGGAAAATATCAAACGTGAATGAAAATCTTTTTGAAAGATTTGTCTATAAATTCTCATCCTTGCCCTTCTGGAGTGTTCAGCTGGATTCTCAGTGTGTGCTCCATTTACCCTACAATGTAGCACTCAACTGTCCATTCGCCAGCGTGCGTACAGCATTGGGATGAAGTTAGAACAGCCTGTCACAAGTATTTATTTACAAGCCCCAGGGCATGAGAATCGACTGTGACCTCACTTGCACTGATCAATAATAAAAGGCATTTGTCCTTTCATGTGATGTATAATTATAACCAAAGCCAAGGTAAGAGTGGCTCTTTCAGAACTGGAGCGGCAGAGAGCTTTGCCGCGTCAGTGCTGGCTTGTTTTATTCCCAGGACCTGCTGTTCAAACCAATTGCGCTTCAACGTGAGAGCGGCAATCGGGGTCAGTGCGTGGGTCAGGAGGAAAGATATAGTGTATCGATTTCACGGCGGGGGCTGTGGCGGCCCGTGTCGGGGCCTGGCGCTGCAGGGGTGCAGCAGCTTGCGCCTCTGTCTCACTCCAATCAGAGAGCCAGGGATCAGGGGTCAGGCCCGTTTCGCACCCAGTCATGATGAATTGGGCGCTGTTGGATTCAACTGCGTGACCCCACTGTAGCGGCCCCTTGGTGCGCGGGACACAGCTACTGAGAGAGATTACACAACAGGTAAACATGTCGCCCCACTGCAGCTCAGCACAAACATAAAAACAACTCACACACCGTTCCAAGAAGCAGGGGTGAAAGCTCGGGAAACAAAAGAGGGCTTTTGAAAAAAGAAAAAAATGTGCTTCTCCTGGTAAGCACAGCCTAACAATACATTCACAAAGGGGGAAAAAACAGTCACTGGTAGAAAGGCTCCATTCTCTTCAATTTTGAATTAAAAGGCCCATATCATTGAAAACCAAATTTTTCTCTCTTTTTAAAAATAAAAATAGTTTGATGTAGTATGTAAACAACGTTAAAGTTTCAAAACATTGCATTCACTCTCTGGCTCATACAGTGCATATAGGGAAACTAAGCTTCAAATGTCTATTTTGAATTCACTGTTTCTGTGATGTCACAAAATCCAGTGCATTTACATATATCCATCTATTCACCCCACAGCAGTTGGGGTATTTATGCCTGTTGAAGTTATAAGGAGTGTTGAATACCAGACTGCTTTTTTAAAAGTGACATAATGTATGGAAGCTGGTCAGAACAGAGGTAATTTAGATAAATTAAGGGTAGGGAAAATGGCAAAAAATGTGTCAATTATGACATGTTTGCTATATAAAACCATAAACAGGCATCAAGAGAAAAATGAAACATAAAAGGAATGTAGGATACAGCCGTTTAGTGTATGGGGAAATGTGTGGGCCTATTTGGAACAACCAGCATAAATCAATGTCTTTAATGATGAACTGCTTAACTGAATCCTTTGACTGTGAATATGTCCTTATCACCCAGAACTGAACCATTCTCTCTCTATTAAAAGATGTAATTATTGATAATAATAATATACACTCTCACATAAGATAAGAGTAATATGTCTCAGCTGCAAGGTTCCTTGAAAAAAATCCACTGGGCACACTACTGTTTCATTTTATAAATTCTATTCCTAGAGAATAACGCACAAGTTTTAAACTCATAATTGTATGACAAATGACAGTGCAGCACCAAATGCCTCTTCTAACACTCTTTCTCTGAGTGCCTCAACAATCCCACAATTAACGCCCCTGCAGCACTGCGCCGGGACATCTCCAGAACCTGTCTGATCATAGAGCTGTTTGTGGGCTGACAGCACACCCAGTGTGTGAGTAAAGCGGGACTCCAGGCTTTTATTTGTGTACTGGGCTTTAACCTCATTCTTGGTGAGGGGGGACAGGTCAGGAGGTTCTCTTTCTGTATGACTAACATGCTGCCGGCAGCTAGTTCTACTGTAAATCAGGATTCCGCTGCATGTTTCTGCTTATTAGCTTATGCGGCTCTTTTACTTTTCACTAGAAAGGAGGATAAATGGGTGTCAATGGACCACTAAACACAAACAAACTAGACTGGGTACTGTATAAACCTTACAATGCGGGAACTGCTGCTGCTTCTGGCTGTCTGGCTTTCAACTACTTTTCTCTCTAAAGTATGGAGATAAATCACAATTGCATAGCTTGTGAAATGTGACACATTTTCTTTAAGAGAACATATTTAAGGTAGCTGAAGGTAAGTAAAATGTGTTAAAGGGTGCTCAGAGAGTTTCGCAGACGAATGCACTTTGGCACAGAGCAGTGGGTAAGTGTCCAAAAGCGGGCAAGAGAACAACCTTCCAGCAACAACAGAAAGAATGAAATGAATGAGCAATGCTTCAGCCAGCAGATCCTGCTGCACTTGAAAAGAAGAGAAAAACAGTCAGTACTGGAACTGTTCTAGCAACACACTGCTCTAACAAAGATCGTCGAGGTTTTCTCCGTCTCTCGACCCTCGACGATATCATAGCGAATGTGGCCCATACTGACAACTTTAGAAAGAGAAAAGAAACAATCCCTCTATATCGCTGTCTTCTTCTAGATGGACAAGTCAGATTGAATGTGAAGGTACTTTTTCTTTTCTTATATTCAGAGATATACTGAAATGTTGGGTAATACCAGCACAAATCTAGTATATATTTTTTTCAATGTACATGCAATTATGAAAAATAAAGTAACATTATGATACTTTTGTTATGAAGTGAGCTACTCTGTTTTTACATGTCATGTTTCATGTAATCTACATATTTGAGATTACATTGAATTGGATTAATCTTGTTGCAGAATCGGATTCAAAACATGCAGTACATTTTGTCTGATGACAACTCCTGCTGTTGGTATCTGCTCATAGGGGTCATAAGTATTGGTAGTATGATACCATGTTTTTCTTTCGCAATATCACACTATACTGTAATGAATAACTTGATTTCTGAATACTTAAACTGATTCAATATTACTTCTTTAAAAACTACTAAGCCTTAAAATGAGCGAGTAATAATTTAAGTAATTCACTTACAGGTAGTTTATCATGCTATCATGCTCAGACTGCTCAAACATCCCACAACTGCACAATAAGAAGTGCACTAGGGTTGGGCCTACTGTATCTGGCTGACAGTCATCATGATGTTGAGGTCAGCATCATGATAAACACTGTCCTACAATATACAGCTTACAACACAACACAATATGTGTGATTTAATCAGAAACAAGTAGAGTGATAACATTTATTTTTTATCTTAATCAATTTTGGTTTATGGGCATATCATGGATATCATCCCTACTTAAAGAAGACTGACCAACTGTGTGTTTCATAACAAAGACAGCACTATTGGTTTAAATGATTTAGGGCAGTATGGGAAATAAAAAAATCTCTTATACTTAACAGTTTTGATAGCATGTTTTACATGACACCACTGATTTTTTTGGTCATTTATTGTTGCATGAGATGGATCGTGAAAAATTTTACATTTACATTTTTGCTATAGCACCAACCCTTACTTGCGAAAAGACTAACTGAAAGAATTGTCCTGTGTACTATTTGCCTTGAAAGGTAACAGTACGTTTTTCTTACATATAACAGCTGATATCAAGATAACGAGATTCCAGTAGAGATTGAACACGGCCTTATTAGAAGCGCACTATGAAAACACACTGTAGCTCACTGACTGCATGTGTAGTTTTCATAGTCTACCAATGAACCTCTTTTTCTGGGTAGGAGGATTCTCTTTTCCTTTATGAAAGGCAGGTCCAAATCCCCCAGCCAAACGCACAGAGCCTATATCCCTCTAAAGCCCACCAGGAAAGAATGAGAATGGCTGCATCAGTCTGCCAGCCAATGAGCTGTCAGCATCACACATGGGTGTCTTCCTGTTGCTACCTTTTCCAAGAAACACCTTTTACTGCAAAGCCCAATCCACACAGCTGGATGCAGTAGAATGAATTGTGTGAACTGAGGAAAATATATATATGCAAAGAAATGCATTAGGTTTAGGAAATATACAGCAGGCTTGTGAACCAAACTTTTTTTAACCCAGTGACCATTTTTTCTGGCATATGACAGTACACTCCACTGTACTGCATTCCTGACAGCGCTGAACAGATACCCTTTACTCTATCACAGAGACCTAAAATGAATAGACGGTTCATAGGCACTTTATAGGCAGCCATGGGAGCTCCACTAATGAACTGCACACCGTGAGAGCCTAGGCTAGAGGCTCATAGTCCACTTTTAACTCCATCCGTAGTGCAGGGTCAGGGAGAGTGGCGTAGTGGGACAAAAAGGTCACGCTTCATCACACTACATAGTGAGGCTGCACATTTGTGCTCCCCAGTCTGTACTTCAAGGGACACTCTGGGCCTTTTTGCTGTCTTTTTGCAGATTACTGTTCATAGACAGTGTGTATTTGTTAGAGACATCTCAAATCAGTATTTCTGATCAGTACATCCTAGTGATTTAATATAAAAAATCTGACTGGCTGATATTTCTGGGATAAAACAGATACCCAGTCCATTAAAGTATTCTATAGTGGTATTATAAATGATAACTACATTAAAGTGAGCAATTCCAGTTTAGGAAAGACATGCTACTTGCATGTTACAATGCTATAGCAAATCAGTTCATTTTAGTGAGGGCTTAGTCTGATACAAAACCTTTTATTACGTGAATGTCCTATGTTACATAGGCCAATGTTAAATATCCCAAATGCACTGGCACAGATCAAAAGAGCACTAAGAAGCCTTTTATTCTTTACTTTACTCCCCCTAATTCTTTTTTAACATGTGCCTCCGCTCCCTAGAAACCAACTCTTCCCCAGAACCCTCTGTTCTATAAAGCAGCATGCTAACACTGCTATGCTTGCCTATATGAATACATTAATGCGGGTGATTGCCAGGCTCTGCTGCGGCTCCTTTCCCACCGGCCCTGCACTGTTCTGTGAAAGTAGGAGGAAGGCTTTGCACTGTTGTTAACCTCTTATCAAACAGTTGCTAACATTCTAAATTGTTTCCCCCTCAGCGGAGAACTTGGCAAGAACGCCTTTCATTCCTCCTGCGCTCCTTTCACTCCCTCCATCTGCCCGCATCCCAGCTCCCCTCAGAACAAAAACAGGTTGCAGGCAGAAACGCATCCCTGCACGCTGCCTTATATAATTAATCAACCTCGCCGAGAGGATATCGATGGACTGAACATCTAAAATTCTCCAGGCGAGGTTTTGCCTTAAAGCAACAAGAGAACAGAGAGAGTGCAGCACATGCTAGGATTGTTCCAGAGACTATGTGCACCCTGCTGAGGGTTAGAAACACAGAATCTGAGAGCACTCACATTCATTTGTTCTGTAGACTCTGCCTGCTATATCATCTCCAGCTTTTCCTTAAGCAAAATCTGATTGTTAGAGCAAATGTCACAGGCGCAGGTGTTAGAGATGCATGAGAATGCATATATTATTCAATTTAAAACCTAGACAAGCAACATGTAAAGCTCCATCTTCTCTCCATCTGTCTTACTTTTGCGCTATATTCTTCTGTCTCCGTCTGTCTGTCTGTCTGTACCCCCACCTCCCCCTCCTCACTTACCCTCTGCCAGTTGGTGCTGTTTTGACAAAACACTGCTAATGAAACAGTAAGCATCCCTCTGGTCCCACTCCTCCTTTCTGGGATAGCAAATTAATTTTTCCTCTGTACTGATTAAAAATTTACCTACCACATGCAGCGGAGTAACAGAGAAATATGTAAATCTCTTCCATTTTCCACACTTATCTCCATATCAAATGTTCTAGAGATGTATACTTCAGAAATAAAGCTCATGTGCCGCGACGTAGAAGAAATCTCAGCATTTTACAGTCCGAGTACAAGTGCAAATACCAGCATCTTTTAGGCTCTCATGATTATCAAAGAGCAACATTTATATCTGAGAGAGCAGTGGACGGCCTTGTAAGGCTAAATCAGGCAGAACAAATCATATAAAGGGAGAACATGCCATATCCAAATACTTCACGCACACATGCATGCACATGTACACACATGCTAGAGATTATTATATCAACTAAAACCGAAATGAAAAATTAACTGAAATAAATAAAAAAAACATTTGATCAGAAACCGAAAGATATAATAAGAATTATTAAAATTATTGGGCCTGTCTAGCACCTTCTGTCTATGTATCTATGTTTCAAACTGTCTATCTATTTGCAAGAAGAACACAGAGAAACAATCTTACACTAGAATGCAATAAATGTAGTGTATATGAGACTTTAAACTGAGGCTCATGTGCAGCCCTGGGCTCCGGTTAGGCTTTAAAAACAGAGATAATGTAAACATAAATGAGCAGTCAACCAAAATTAAATTCTATATACTGAAATTACAACTACGGTAACAATCTCTCTCTCTCTCACACACACTCACACACACACACACACACACACACACACACACACACACACTAGTAGCACGGCAGTCATTTTGGAGCTTAACAGTAACACGCAACACCATCACATTTGTATCTATAGTCCTAGAGCTAAAAACCACAACAGCATACATACCCTGTGTTACTCAGACACAGAAACCATACAACAAACCACAGCATCTCAAACATAATACCACACCTTTAATACTCAGCATTTGTCTTTTAGAAAGGTGAAGATTCATTGCAGTGAATCTTACATGTGATTTTTTGTTACACGAATTTCCTGCTAAACCGCCAAAGCAAATCTCATTAGAAATGGTAATGATTTTAAGTGTAATTATAATTGCCCCCACTCCTTGTACTGTACTAAAGGATGCCTGTCTAAAAGTGTTCCATATTAAAAACCGACTTCAGACATTTATACTGACATGCTGGGCAATTACGAGAATAATGCACAAGCAAAAGCTTTAAACTGGTTTCAAAAACGGCTCTGATGGCTTTTCTGCACAGCTGAAAGATCCAAGATCCTATTAAAGTATTTCTGAAATTAAATTATGAAACAATGCTTTTTATAGAGACCAGAAAAAAAATATGACTTCAATCACCTTCCTATTTAAATCTTGTGGCACTTCACTAATTAATTCTATTGAAACGAATCTAATTAAATTGGCCTAATATAAAGCAGCTGACTGTCATCTCCGCACACAGACACAAAGCTTGTAATAGTCAGGTTATCTGCACAGTCCACAGCCGCACTGACAAGACTAAGCCTTGTAAATACAGCCCCTTCTCACTCCTGCCTCAGTATCTACACTGCTGAGGAGAGACCAGAGAATTCCCACAGCTTCACTGCCTCCGCACAGGGAGCTCTTTTTTTTTTTCAGGTGTTCGAGAAAGAGTGGAGGTTTTCTCACTCAGAGAACATATTGTTCATTTTGTTTAATTGACAGGGAAAAATAAATTTCAAGTCCCTCCTTTAGCACCTTCCCTTGGAATACAGGGCCCAATTAAGAGCTCTCAGACAAAAGGAGATTTGGAGTGGCAAACTCTCCTCTCTCTCCAGCAACACTTTCCCATGACAGAGCGGGAAAATCCTTGACTCCAGAGTCACACACACACAGAAAGAGAGAGAGAGAGAGAGAGAGAGACAGAGAGAGAGAGAGACACAGAGAGAGACAGACAGAGAGAGATGCTATGTTACACTTTGTTCTGGTAATCCTGTATTACACACAGACACTGTTATGTGGTCTGGGACACTCATCTTCAATGACTGCTTTTACTATGGTAGTATGGTATACTTACGTATAAAGCAGCACCATTTCATTTAACGTTTTTTGCTTTTTAAACTGCAAAGCGTGACACTGCATACAAATGAGCATCAAAGCCCAACAATATATGTTTGGGACATTCTCCCCTCCTGTGTGCTCCAAGGAGAATGGGAGGCATTTAACATGACATGATTTAACATGGGCCTTATATGTGAAATTGACAGGTATTCAATTAAAAACGCAATTAGGAGAAGAAAAACTAATACAGTAATTCCTATATCAGATTCATTTACAAAAGGATATGATAAAAATGTACTTCCTAGTAGAATCCTAATGGAAATGCAAAATGCAATGAGCAAAAATAGAATGTCTATACCAGGAACATGTGAGCACGTTGGAAAGCTAGGAGAGGTTGTTTCCACTCTTCACCATTCTTCCCTTTGCTAAAGTTGCAGGAGCACAGGCTTGTGAAGTCAATCAGGATGAACGGCTTTCCAGTTAAAAATCTATTGCGGCACCTGTTTAAAACAGCCTCCCCTGACTGAGATACAGCGTGCAGGCTTCATTCATCATTATATCAATCTCAAACATTGGAGGGCTTTGAAATTTGATTTACTGGAGCTGGGATTAACTCGAGCAAAGCAAATATTTGAATAAAACGGATGGCTTAGACGACTGCGAGACATGTGCTTTGAAACGTGTTTGAATTATGATAAATTAGATTTCAGCCTTAATAAAAATCTTACAAGCAAAATATGTGCGAGGCTATTAGATCTGGGCATGCCTAGGATGTTTCACAAGAGCCTAGCCTCGCACATAGTGAATAGGTGTCTACACACGACGACGCCTATCCACATATTCGCTGCATGAAAAACAAAGACAAACCATTACAGTAAATGACTATTTAATTTTTTTTTTAAATATCACTGTACCTATTGTCCTCTCTGTTCGTCCTGATGCAAGAAACGTGTACCACTTGTATAAACCAGGTTAAAGAAGCTTAGAAGCATCACACTAGCCTGTACACTGTTGGACCGGTACACTTGTTCTGCCATTGGTAGTGTGTGTTTGTGCTTAGCTGTACAATACATAAATGCCTTTGCTTCTCCATGTTCTCCATTCACACAGGAGAGAACAGTGTCCTAAACATAGAGTTACTGGATTCCTTTAGCTTGAATGAATTTATGTGAGGCAGCAATTTAAGACCAAACTAAAAGCTAGAGCAGACCAGAGGTATTTACCAGATTTACGACAAATTAAAAATTGTGCCAGTGTATGGTAAGTTTTGATCCTCATGGTCGTATTTCTAGTAGGCAGCGGATGTGTGCAAATTCCATCCAGAACCGATACCCTTTCACGCATTACCCCATGTCATGTGATAAAAGTTGAAAAAAAAAAAAACAACTTTTCAAGCAGAAGCAACTGAGGCTCTTTTTTGTGTCTCCAGAGAGACATGGAAAGAGAGAGAAGGGCTGATTCGAGAGAGACTGTGTGTTTGTGCGTATGTGTGTGTGTACGTGTGTGTGTGTGTGTGTGTGTGTGTGTGTGTGTGTGTGTGTGTGTGTGTGTGTGTGTGTGTGTGTGT
>JBBPCW010000001.1:26748706-26764168 GCA_037974425.1 Phenacogrammus interruptus
TAACGTAATTTCAATTCTCTGTATGTCTGGTACGTATGGCAGATTTGACAATAAAGTTGACTTTGACTTTGACTAAAGTTCTTCCTGTAATTTTGCCACCATCCCTTACACTGAAGCTGACATGGAAAAATAGTGGTAGCATGTGAAAAGAAACATAATTTATTCAAATAAAAGAGCATAACAGCTAATATATTACTAAAGCAAAATAGCTTGTGTTTTGTATATTGCATAACAGTTAGTGTATCTCATCTTTTAATGGGTAACAAAACACTAATTAATCTAGTAACAGCAGAATTGTTAATGTCACAAAAGCATCTGCACGGCTATGGTGCGTAAGGCAGCTTAGCTTAGCCTGGTGCAATTTGATCTAAAACTGTTTCATCCCAAGTCATATTGTGCATAGACCAGAAGCCATTTTGCCTGATGTCTGAATCCTGACGGTGAGGTCTGAAGATGTGCTGAAACCTACGTCATAACATTGGTACATTTTTTGTACAGGCCTGATATTTGCCCGGCTTAATGGCACATAGTGCCTTAAGCATGTTCAACCAGTGAAGCTCAACAGCTACGCTTGTAGAACAATCTTTGCTAGGTTAGGTATAATAAATATGGTATAAATGTAGGATATCACATCATCCTACATGTACAAAAGTACAGTTATGGTCACATGTAGGAATAAATGAATGAATATTATAACTTGGTTCCCAGTCATCAGGTACAGGTCTAGGCTGGTATTGTTTAAAGTTCTTTATGGTGACAGGAAACTGTAACATAGACTCCAATACATATATTAGTTGGTCAGTGATATGGGATGTTGCTGATAACCTGTGTCATTAGTATCAGCAAAACGATTGTCATTTATTAATAACGTGGCCTAAGGATGAGTGGGGTAAGGACCAAAACAGTCCATTCTGTTCCTTTTAAACAGTTTCACAACTGGAGATCATTGCTGTTTAACTACATGACAGTAAATCAGGTTTACTAGTAAATTTGAACTCAAGCATCATCCTGATAAGCATTTTGAAACAATGGAAATGGGAATAACATGAGAAGATGAAAAACTTTTAGAAGAACAAATGATATCAAACAACTGAGTTGTAAAAAAACAACTTTTTTTTAGTTCAACTGAGAACTGTCAATAAAGCAGTTACTAGTAGAGTACTTACATTTTTAAATGTAAACAATAAGAAGCACAAATTAAGATAACACGTTTAATGAAAATAAGTCTGTCAGAAAAAAAGTCTAAGAAATATATTTCAAACCCAAATTGCTCATAAAAGCGGAGCCGATTTCTTTGAGACTGTGGGAGTACTGTGAAGTACTGTGAAGTTTGTGAGTGTGTTTACTTTAGCTTCTGGCTATTCTGACATATCAATAGCAATATGACCTTTCCCACAGCCCGTTGCAACTGCCTCAAGAGAAAAGCCCCATTTGTCAGGAATTGCAGTGAATTTTGGACTTTATTAGACGAAAGAAACACTATCACTCTGCCAATTACAAGTCACACATATCTTCTTGTGGACAGCAACCATGTTATCAATAGGCAAGTCTGGCTTCTGCAATCCTGTGCTGACGCAGTGGCAAAACACACGGTAAGAGCTGAACACAGCTCCCTGTAGTGCGGCTTTGGAAAAGCGCACCCTGCAATAACCATGGGAAAATGCCAGCACAAAGCCAGCAAATAAAGCCAAGCACGGGTGGCCTTCTTCAGATGACGCCATGCTTAAGGAATGCTTTACAGAAAATACCTCTGCGTGCTGCAGCTCCTCTGTGACATGAGGTTGAAGCCAGCTTACCTCCATTTTCAGCCAAGTCAATGCTATGACATTTGGTTATTAAAGTGACAGGTGGGCTACCATGCATATGCACCACTCAATCCATTTATACAACTTGTGCAGTGGGTGTCATTGGGAGGTATGCGGGTGTGGGGAGTTAATCGGGCCATGTCCTACCTCCTGCTCTGCCTAACCGGAATAATCAATTGCAATTTCACACACAGAACCTTCGGATCGCCGGCAAAGACTGTGCAGGTGTGTACGGTCAGATTGCAGGATGATACGGTGCCAGTGCTGGAGGTGTGGGGGGGTGATACTGATGAAATTCATTATCATAATATTTTCCAGCATCATACTCAATATTTCATGGTATCATAGTATTAGAATATGTTTAATTTGGCATTAATATTTAAGGAATCCATGCTTCTGTGTAACGCTACTCTGTGTCATAAGAATGTTTATAAGCTTCTTTCGATGGTAATGCTCTTGCCTTCAAAAGACAAATGGAACCTTACACAGCACTGAAGTAATACTGACAAGTAACAATGGGTGCCCAACTGTGGGTTGACTAGTGGGTTGGGCGAGTTCATTATGAGAGCCAACCCACAAAAGTTTTTGCTTTAAACATTAAAAAACATTAATAAAGAATCAATTACCAAAACCTAACCTTACCCTGAAGTTATTTACAATTTTGTTGCAATCCTGCTTTTTGCTTTATGATGCTGCCCACACAGTTGACCCAAACTCGCCCAACCCACTAGTCAACCCACAGGACCCACAGGTTACTGAACCACACATCACTACTGACCAGACAGAACCATATTTTCAAAAAAGAAAAAAAACAAATTCATGAAATTCCACAGCGTTAAGTTGAGGTTCCTCGGGGTCATTGCCTTTAATGTCATGTTGTAGTGCCATCCAACAGTACAGAGGAGCAATGTCAATCCATAGCCCTATAGCTGATGCGGGAGTGTAATTCTGAGAGACAGATGTGTGGATGAGGAGGAGAACACTGCTGGTTTAGAAAGAAACCCAGATATTTCAAGGCAAAGAGCATGACAAAAAAAAACATCCCAAAGCTAGTTACACTAGGCTGGGAAGAAAACTGAAGCATATTTCAACCAAATATCCTTGTGTATGCTGTAAACTAGGGAAATATGCCGAATCCATACAATTCAACCCTACATTTCATGTCTTCCATCCCAGTGTTCAAACACCAGGTTTATCAGTTCCCCGCCTGCTAGTGAGCTGCCACTGTGTGTTTCACAGCAGCCTCTGGAGTTATCAGAACCAAAAGCTGGAGAAGAAGCCGAGGCACAGGGCTGAGGAGCAGGAACACGGCAGCAGGAGGCGAGAGGAGACAGCTAAAGGGCAGTGCTCGCTGCAAGCACTGCATGAGAGCTGCACGCCTAAACGGAAAAAAGCAGATGGGAGTCAGCGGGCAGAACATCTGTCTTTGGAACCAGATGCTAAATGAAGGTCTTGCATCTACTGTGGACATTAAACGCTTAGGAGGAGGGCCTGGTTTTTACCTCAGCCCCAAACCATAACAAAACCTGTGAGGCCGCTCTTAACCCCCAGCATCAAGATCCACTCTCCTCTTTTCACCACAGTTAAGAAAGAAAAGTATGCACTGCCTGCATTTCATTCACTCGCATGTATTCAACTGATCTGAGATAATATATACAGCATGATATTCAAGGACAGGATCCTGAAAGGTGCACAATCAGCAACGTGGCCACACAATCCCACTGGTGATGAGAATTCACTGAAACTAATATTTATTCATGACAGCTATAAATAATGATCCATTAAATATATTTTTATATATAAAGAAAAACTGCCATGCGCCCATCCTCTGAACAAGACATGCTGCATCACTGGAGCAAGTATCGTAAAACTCCAAATGAAAGAAATTTAACAGACGTTTCATTTAGCTGCATAAAAAACTGAATGCAATTATACTGCATGTTTTGTGTCTCTAAATATAAGAGAGCAGAGACAAATATATGTGGCTGGTTATTCTATTCACAGGTGCCTTTCTTCAGGCTACATTCTGGCTTCTCCCCAGTGCTAATACGGCCGATTCTCCTGCCTCTGATACCACTGATACAAATATAAAGGGGTTCAGCTCTATGTGAAAACCAAAGCTTCGGAAGAATGAAAAATCCCCCGCCTGATGGAGTGGTGTGTGCATCACAAAGGCTGAGATAAAGCAGCTCGCAATGTGAAGCAATGTGCAGTAGTGCAGCGTGTGCCGTGCCTGCACTATTACCTTTGCGGGATGCATCTTCTTTATGTCTGCCTCTCTACACTGACCTTCAGAGCGACGGCAGCGGGTGGAGGGGAGAGAACCACCGTAATCACCGCGCCACACGCCACACAAACAGCCACAGATGGGGGCTGGAAATCCCTCTTAATTGTGATAAATACGTATCAGAATGGTGTACTCGCTTCCAATCCATACTGTGTATACCACTGGCCAATCGCTGCAAGGAAGAAAACATCCTTTGTTCAGTGGTACAGCACAGTGCTATCAGTCCAGCTCTATAGCATGCAGGGTATGTTGCTGCTTTGTTACAAATAAACATGTTATCCTAAGGATGCAAGTGCAATTGTTCAATTTTCCTTTTTCTTTTGGGCGTACACTGTCAAGTTTCAGCTTTTGACAGTTTGCTTATAAAATTAATAAAGGCATCAGAGCAATCATGCACTGCATTCTGAAATAATAGAGACCCTTGGTTCTAAGGGTAAAATCTGAAATATGTATTTATAAAATCACAACAACTATTCACTTCTCTTTTCTAACCGAGAAAAAACAGAGCCTTGTAAAATACCTGTTGATGGGCACATATAAACCTTTACGCCCGGTGTCAAACGTGCACTAAAATAATGCATTAAGTCACTGTCTGCTACTCTACAAAACGGACTCATCAAGCGGCCGCACCTCAATTTTGCTAGTTCTGCCTCCGAAGCCTTTCATTTTCCTATAACTCCGCTTCATTAATAGAATAGGAAATGGGACAGTTTAGCACATTTGTTTGCCCCCGGGGTGAGGGAGGGTGCTTTTCTTCGCCACAAAGCCAACTTTGTGGTAACTGTTGTGTATGAACTCATGCCAAGCCATTTCTCTCTCTCCGCAAATTCTCCTCCTACTCCTTCGGAGCTGCTTAGCCTGAGAACACAACCCTTGCATCCAGACTCTATTCGTGCAGTCTGCTACGCTTTTAAACACACAGATGCTATTAAGAGGCATTACATTAAATACAGACTCCCACACCTTCAATCAGAATTTCAGGCAGAGCGTTATTCGGTTCAGCTCTCAAGAGTAGCCACACAGCAAATCACAGAGTGCGATTTAGCCCCTCTGAATGCCAATAGGAGACAGGTGATAAAGAGAGCACTCATGCACACGCTATGAAGTTTCTCCCCTCAAAATTAATTCCATCTTCCAGATTCCTATCTCTGTGATATGCTCAGAATGGCACACAAATATGCTCCCGCCACTAAGATTACTGCAGACTGCCTTAGCATAAACATTTCCTCCTGCTGTGCCAGGAAGAGTGCAGGATGTTACACCAAAGCTGTGACCCTATATTATGATTGGACACCAGGACTTTCAGAAGTGCTACTGAAATCTGACTGTGTAATATCTTGGGACTCTCAGCACTTGGGTTTTCTTTCATTCATACAGGATAGTCTACGTAAGGAAACAGCTTCAAAACAAGGACAAAAACATATTGTAGACCAAAAAGCACACCTTGTTTTGGCCTGATATTGGCACACATATGCCACAGGTGCGGCACACCTTTTCCCCACAGGTCAGATGAGTTTCACTTTTCTGAACTCAACAGAGAAAATAAACAGCCATGAACTGCATCCATGCACACTTACCAACCCCAGCATTACAGAGCACTGTATGTTATAGACTGTTCTGTCAAAGTAAGAAACATTATAATGTGGGGGGACACCACTTCAGAGGTGGCAGTCATGTAGGACTACGAGATACGCATAAGAGCAACAACAACTCAAAGTCTTCCAGGCTAGGACTGAACTACCGCACTCACACACGTTCTCTCTGAGATGAACAGCTGCTGAAAGTCGTCTAGCAGAAAGCTGTGGCCACCACCAGCCCTTCACTGAGGTGCCCGTGCGCGTGTGTGTGTGTGAGGGTTACCTGGCGGAGGGGCTCGGCTCCGATGGGCAGCCTAACTGATCCATGCGCTACATTCAACCCCCCCTCCCAGCAGCCGACTGCCGCTTCAGGCTAATACCTCTCGCCTTCTAGCACGCGTGCAGACGGGCAGCAAAACAGAACAGCTCGGCCTATAGCTCGAAGCGAGCTGCAACAGCCCAGCCGAGAGCTCAGAGCCGAGAGCCAGGCAGCGGCGATGTCAGAGAGACCCCCCTCCGATTCCCGCACAGAGAAGCACCGTCACCCCCTCGGAGCCAGAACCGACAGAGAGTGCACGCGTCTCGGACACGGAGCGGCTCGGTGCGCGGGACCTGTTAGCCGCACCGCCACGGTGCCAGACTCGCCAAAACACACGCTCGCGTGGAAACGTGGAAACTTCTGACATCTCCACCACCACCACCACCCCCCTCTACCGCCTCCAAAATCAAGCAACAGCATCTAATGAAGCCGTACACGCAAAAGAACAAACCGAGCGTTTACCGTTCTCTCCGCGAAGGGTCCTGCTGAACGCTAGGCTTGGTGGGCGCCATCTTCCTGCAATTATTTGATTTCTTACTTTTTTTTCTTTTTTCTCGCTTCAGGTTTTTGATTCAGTCGTGGCAGCAGAAGCGACGGCGTGTGGGGAGAAACTAGGAGCGTTTAGTCAGCGCCATGGCGGCTCTGTCGCTGCGGACGAGCCGGGAAGAAGAAGGGAGGAAGGGGGGCGGAAAAGGACGGCGCGCATGCCGAGGGAAGAGAGCGCGAGCCCGGGGACGCTGCTGCCTGCTTCCGCGCGAGGGGGTCTGGAGGAGGGGAGCGGGGGGACCCGGGCCCCGTCACGGCTCGCCGCTGCCCCGCGCTGCTGGAGCCCCTGCGCCCTGCGCGCCGCTCTGCGTGGCCCTGCGCCGCCCTGCGCCGCTCGCTCTGCACGGACTCATCTTCTCTCCCCCCGGCGCAACAACGCCACTCAGTTGCAGCTGGAAACAGCGGTGTGTTTCTTTCTTTCCTTTTCTTTTTTTAAAACTCCTTTACTCAGAATTCGGGTTAACTCTTCATGTCAAACTGACAGACTGTTCATGTCAAACTCTTTTACGTTCAAATGTACTGGGACTAATTGTAAGTGCCATAGAGGGACTTAAGGGATGCCCCAAAGTGTGGTAACAACCTATCAAAACCGGAAACAAAGATTTTATTTTCTTATGTACTCATTTCTTATTCTGTGGCATCTGTTAAGTGCAATGTAATAAAAATAACTACTGTTCGTGTCTGACTGACTGTTCATGTCAAACCCCTTTACATTAAAATGTACTGGGACTAACTGTAAGTGAAGCTGTAGTGCCATAGAGGGACCATAAAAATGCTCCAAAATTTGGTGAACAACCTATCAAAACTTGAAATAAAGATTTTAATTTGCTCTATACTATTTTATTATTTATCCTCATTTCTCTGTTAAGTACATTGTAATAAAAATTATTAATGTTCATGTCAACCTGACCGTTCATGCCAAACTCTTTTGTCTTTAAATGTATTGCGACTACCTGTAAGTGAGTCTGAGTGTCATAGAGGGACCTAAAGAATGCCCCAAATTGTGGTGAACAACCTATCAAAACGTGAAATAAAGATTTTATTTTTCTCTGTACTGTTTTTATTTGGTGGCATTTCTGTTAAATACTGCATAACATAAAATATCAAATCATCCTCGCCAAATTATAGTCTGAATAAAAAGTGATGTCTTTGTTGAAGAAACTGAAGAAAAGTTGTATCTGATAATATGAGAGCATCAGAAAATTACTCCTCTAGGCCTGCCTTGCTCAATGCACCGGGCAAAGTCAGGCTTTTAATGAAAACCAGTTATAGTGATTTTGGATCATTATGCATAATAAATGGCTGAGTAAAGTATGTTAAATGGCCCAACTTTTCTAATCAGTGTGTCCTTTCTCAAGTCAGCTAAGAACTGTGCATTTTAACGTGTGACCCGTCAAGGTCAAGAGCTCCTGATTAGATGCTGTACCGCTGAAGTAAATAAGAAATATCTTAAAGGGGTTGCGTCCATTGTCCACTGTACTTGGACACTACAATCGGAAAATATTCTATTAACAACAGAGCAGGACACTAAGGAAAACAAACAGCTTGTACTGCTTTCAGTGTAAACTTTCTTAAATTTTTGAAGATGTTACCTACATATTAGTTGACCTACCAAGTTTAGGTAAAAGTCTGAGATGTATTCTAATGTCATCAGGGTTTAACACATTCCACAACGTGAAGAACATACTATAGTGATGTAGTTTAAGTGAATGTCCAAACATTTTTAGGCTACAGACTATCTCATAATCTTATGGACTCTCTTAATGTGGAAACATGTAATAGCCTTAACCTTGAAAACCTCGATTTCTGAGTAATGCAGCGCTGTTTCAGTATTGGGCTCAGACAGCACTGTACTCATCATCAATACACAGAGAGTCTGCAGCTCTAATGTGTGTCCTTTGTAAAACAAAGTGCAGTTTTCTTATGGAAATTCAATGGCACATTATAATAATGGGATTCCTCTTCAAAGCATTTAACTGAGGTCGCCTGACCAGTTTCCTTGAACGTTCTGCTGCAATATAACGGTGCAGTTTTTGCATGGCCAATTACCTTTTTATCAAATAGACCAAGCAGTGAGCCGTATAGACTGATAAATGCTTTAATTAACAGGAGCTGATCATCTGATCACAAGCGGCTGACCAGATAAAAGTAAAAAAAGAAGTGAGACAGAACTTTTTGTGGTTATGCACCGGTTGTAATTGAAAAACTCACAGCAGCTTTTTATGTGCCTGCCTGATCAAATGGACCGGACCCGTGGCAGTAGGCAAAAAACACGTGGTGTGAGTAAAAAATGGATGTAAAGTCAATGCGGATGGAAGAGAATGAGAATCCCTTTTGTTGTCATGGTGATGGTGATTGCTGTGGATGTAAACATACCTTTGTTGGTACGTGGCCAAGCCCTGGACGTTTTGAGGGTTGCCGTTAGCTGCGCCGGGGACTCTCCCCACGGCCGAGGCTGCCGGCATCCCCCCGGCGCCACCTGCAGCCGCCGTCACCTGAACGCTGAAATCCGGGAAGATCCTGATCATCCCCGCGCGTGGGAGTGGAGCGGGAGGCGAGTCCGTGTGCGTGTGTGAGAGAGGAGCGTGCAGTCCGGCACAGCGAGTCACAACACAATCCCATCAGTGACGCTCACAACCAGCTCTCCGGCCATGCTACGAGTGGGAGAGTTTTGTGGGGGTCAGGAGTGGGAAAAAGAAGGAAGACGAGCACAGCTGCTGCTACTCCTGCTGCTATTTGTTGTTGTTTTCCTTTTTAAGCGGCTCGTGCGCGAGTGTTCTGCAAAAACTTTGAGTCTCTCTTCACAATGTAAACACTACAACTACTCGCTAGCCATAATTATCACAAAACATACACTTTAAGTTCGCATACGAATCCAAAAAGGATATATAGTCTAACAACAAAACTTGTCAAGAAGTTAACTTTTCTTATCTTTTATTGAAAAAAAGACAATATATTTGCTGAGCGCCCTGGGTTAATGGTGATGTAAGTCTACAAAAAAGTGTCCAAAATGATGTCTGTCCTTTACCTGTGCATGTCCAAAGTTCACCCCCACACCTCAGGAGGAGAGAAATGTCAGAAGCGTCTGTCCTCTATTGTAAGAAAAGTGAGTAAACTAACATTACAGAAGAGCTTTAGGAAGAAAGCGAGCTTTAAAAAGAAAAGTAGCCTGCAGGAGACTAAGAGCGACTCTAAAACTGAGTTTAAACCGGGTTAGACTACAAGAGATGTGTGTGCCTGGACGCGAGGCAAAGTCCAAATTAATAAGGATGACGTATTCGGCTCGCGCTGCTCAGCTGTGCTGGCTGTGTGCTGCTGATGTTCTGGAGATGTTCAGGTGATGTTCTGGTGTATGAGAGAGGATCCTCTCATGCTCTCCTCTCTCCCCAGTCTGCACGCGGTGCTGCTGCTAGTGTGGACTCCACAAATGTGTGGTTTTTTTTTTCTAAAGACCCTAAATGGGATGTGCAGCGGTTGTTTATTGATAGGCTGCTGCTGCTGGATGAATGCTCCCAGTGAAGGTGCTGCTGCCGTTAGAGTGTGTGTGTGTGTGTGTGTGTGTGTGTGTGCCTATGTGTTTGTGTGTGCGCGTAAGTGTGTGTGTGTGCTCTGGTGTGCAGCTCTTTCATTCCTCGCTCCTGATTAACTGCACCGCGCGAGTGAACCAGGCGCGCGCCCGGACTGTCAACAGCCAATGAGAAGCATGCACATGAGCGCGCGCGGCTGTGCTGCAGCAGTAACCCTTTACAAGCTGGGCTACTGGTATTTTCCCAGTAGATGAGGAGTGAGTGGGTGCACTGCTAGGCACGGTGGCAAGAATGTTGCTCTCAGTTTTTACATGTATTATATGAAATGATTGCTTAAAAGGTGATATACCAGGTGAATATCAATATGGGCAGCTCGTGGTTTAGTGGTTAGAGAGTTATCACTGTGATCAGAAGGTTGTGGGTCTGAATTCCAGTACTGCTATTGGCACCACTGAGAGACAGTTGAGTAAGGTACTGCACACACTGTGTTCCTGGCTGCCCCCAGCTTTGCCTGGTGAAGTGGTTAAATGTAGTGAACAATTATGTGCTGTGGTGTATTCACTTATGACAAACGGACACTTCACACTTGTCAGTTATCATCTGAATATCACTACATATGTCAATATTAATTATATACTACTGATCTCTATAATCTCAGTTGTTAGTAATTCAGTTAACTGTAAGTGATCTATAGTATGTGTACCGCAGCATGTGTGTATATCATTTCATATTGTGATTTTTTTTCTATTGGATTTATTTATATTGCATGCTGTTCTTGTCTGTGTGTCTCTGTGTGTCTTTGCAGTAATAACATAAGAATTTCCTCTGGGATTACTAAAGTTTTCTGATTCTGATTTTGACTCTGACATCTTTTCAGCACAGAATGCCACTTTAAACATTAAGGCAGGGAAAGAAATAAGCTCAGAGCTGATGGGATGCAGCAGTATTACCCCTCACCCTGTTGTCTTGATTTATGTGTAAAATGTTTTATGATGTACTTTTTGCTCTGATTTGATTTAGTGCTACTACTATAGTACATTACTGCAGTAGACTGTGATTCAGACCTCATCTGTTTATTGTATCTACTATTAGTATCAGCCAGATTAGAGCAATAAAAGTTAGTTTGTTACATTAGTGCTGAGCAATGTCACGAAAATAATATAGTTATGCTAAATAATGTGAGATTGTATATCATTTTCACATAGTCAAAGTGAATTTTATTGTGATCTCAGCTATATATGCAAACACAGCATAATCTGTCCAAAATTGAGAAAACTAGAGGAACCATTTTAGTAGATGTAAGAAAGCTACACTAAGAACACTTATTAAAATCCTTTGAAGTCAACCGTTTTCTATCATTTTATTTTCCGTGTCAGTTACTAATGATTCCAATTAGTGATGGGAATGTTCAGAGCCATCACTGCTGTGTTTACATGAGAATTAATAAAAAAATATATACGTGTTGCAATGACTTTTGAGTCCTTGAACTGTCATTGTTCTGAACGTGATTGAGTGTTTACCTATAAAATATTCCAAAATGCAAATATGGAGTTAACACTCATGAATCTTCTACTGTAGCGCTCTCGTCCTTTGATAAAGCACAGGCTGATATCAATGTACAATATATTTTGATGTCATTTTATCATACATTTACAGCTTATTAATAGTCTTAATATGAATATGTACATTAGGAGCTATTTGAAAGAACAAGGAGCCCTTGAAAGTAAAGACAGATATCTTCTACTTGACATCCAGATTTATGATTGTCAGTTGGTGTGTTTTAGTTATCTTGGCACAATTGAATTAAACTTGGCATAATTGAATTAAACTATCAAAAATGAGAGTGATAAAAGCCGGGATGATAAAGATGGTTGCGCCAACCAAGTGCAGTCATTTCTGTAGTGTGGTACAGTTTACAGGGAGAATAATTTGCTTCTTAGCTGGTATGAAATGAAAAACGCTCCCTTAGATAATCAGCAGACATGATTAAATACAAATAAAGATGTGCCAAATGCTCACCTGAGAGACAGTAAATGGAATACCTCTCTCTAACCATGTCTAATGAAACTACCTTAATAAACAGGGCGGAGGAGAACCTCCACTTTGCCGCTATTTTCCCGGGAAGGGATCAGATAGATTGCACTGGAAGGTTTAAACCGACATTGCAGGCTCTGATACAATTAGATTAACACTTTCTTCTGTTTACTTCCCTGGGTATTTGCTACTGGTCTGTATTGCATTTATTTGTCTGCAGCCCTTTGCTAAACTATATGAGACAGATCCAGGGCAGCAGAGAGCCTCCCACATGCCATAGCTGGGCTGGTGGTATACATTCCCCCTGTGAGCGCACTAGTAATCAATATTAGACACCGCCGCTGGGAGCACATAGCCTATTGCTCCAAAGCTATTGTGATAAGTAACCCACATTTGAGTAGCAGAGTGCAAAAGTTTGAAAGCTTTATCCGTATAAGCCAAGTTCACTTCTAATTTCTGTGTGTGGTCATTTATACTAAGAGTTCAAATTCATTTGAACAAGACAAGTTCCAACCACTCTTGATTTATAGTCTTAAACATGAATGGGCACAGTTAAACTGTAGTAAGCTGAATAGATGAGCAGTCATAATGCTAACGCTAATGTGGTATTTTAATGAATACGTGCACATTTAGTTCTTGAAGTTGGTGTGTAGGAAGCAGGAGAGATACATAAAGATCTGAGTGACTTTGACAAGGTTCAAAATGTGATGACAGAACAATAGGTCTTGTAGGGGTCCCGGTATGCAGTGGTTAGTACCTACCAAAAGTGGTGTAAGGAAGGACAATCAATAAATCAGCAACAGGGTCACGAAGACTGTCTGGTACAACCCCAAAAAAGGGCTACTGCACACCACCTCTGAAAAAAGTTAATGCTGTTTATTTGTCTGAACACACAGTGCATCACAGTTTGCAGAGTATGGGGCTGAATAGCCACAGACCAATCGCAGTGCCCTTGGTCACCCCTGTCCACTGCCAAAAGTATCGAACTTGGGCACTTAAACATCAGAACAGGACCATGGAGCACTGGAAGGTGTTGGCCTGGTCTCATGTTTTCTTTTGCACATTGTGGGCAGCTGGGTGTGTGGATCACTTACCTTTGGAAAAGAAGGCAAGTTGTCTGAGGCAGTGTGATGCTCTGGGCAATGTTCTGCTGGGAAGCTTCAGTCCTGGCATTTATGTGGATGTTCCTTTCAGTCATACCAACTACCTAAACATGTCTGCAGATGAAGTTCATCCCTTCATGGCAACAGTATTCCCTAGAGGCAGTGACCTCTTTCAGCAGGATAATGCACTCTGTCATGCTGCAAAATCTGTTCACAAATGGTTTAAGAAATAGTTCTAGATGTTCACCTGGTCTCCAAATTCCTCAAACCTCAATCCCGCTGAGCATCTGTGGGATGTGGTGTCATATACCACAGCACCCTCAGAGGTCTTCTGGAGGCCATGTCTCAAGGGGGACCTAAACAATATTAGGCAGGTTGTTTTAATGTTGTGGTTAATTGGTGTATAAGTAAATGCACTGTAACATCACAATAATTATATATTCAAAATGGACACAGATTAGTGTCCACGCAGACTGGATAGACAAGTTCAGATTACATACAACAAACTTTTATTTAAAATATAAGTATTTTAAGGAATAGTTCAATCAGAACTATTCAGATTAAACAGTGCCTACACGTCTCTAATCACTGTGCTCTAACAAACATACCACAGATTTAGTTGTTCTTAGGGTCTATGACAACAATCATTTCAAGACAACATTAGTCAGTGAGCTGTCATTTCTTTTCAGAAGTGCATGATTTGTTCTCCAAGGGTCAGTGGATTATGTTTGGAGCCTGCAGTGGGATTCCTCGTCGAGACAACGACACAGTGCCTGCCATTCTCCTCTAAACCACATGTTGACAAGGCAGCTTAATGTGAAGCAGGATAAACTGTGATTGGGGCTGTCAGTCCTGCTGTTTGACCAAACTCTCTCCATCTCACGCTCCCCGCTCATCCTCAAAGAGAAATCTCTCCCCTGCTGTCTGAACAAACTGCAGACGAGTCTCCAGCCCACAGACCTCCCATCTCTTTCCTCCTGTTTTCCCAAGCCTAGCCCACCGCCTCGATAGCTATCAGCCCAAGGTCCATGCTGAATGAAGTCAAGGGCACATTTAGGTGGAGTTCTTAGGTTCTACAACTAGTTGTGGGTCAATTTGCTTATCAGAACTTAGCAGTGTTTTACTCTCGCCCTCTAAAATGAGTGTATGCCTATTATGTGATAATTCTGTCAATCATAAGGTCATCAGTAGAGCCACTATCTGAAGAGGATAATTGAAGCTGCAACTCTGAATTACATTTTCCTCTTCCCCTGCCTTAAATGAAAGATAGCACTGTAATATGAACATGGCCATTTCTTTCTTCACATAGAGAGCTGATTGCAGCTTCTTAATTAGACTGACCTTGATTAAGTATTGTAATTCTAATTCTGTAACTGTAGCCCAGAAAACACTGAAAACTCTGAAATCTTTACAAAGTGTATTGAATTGGATGACGCTGTTTAAACCACCTAAGAATGGATCTTCATGTGCAAATAATTTGAAGAAAAAAGGACAAAGGTTGATTTAGTTAGGATATGAAACCTGTTAAATCTGATAATAAAACATTTCACTCTTGTGATACCTTATTGTTTGGTCTTTATATTGCCTCTCATAAAATGGAAATTTTATCACCTCATAAGTAAGCGTTTTATTCATTACTGATTGGAGATTTTTTTTTCATTTTGTTGAAAAATGCAAATGTAAGGGGGATGTGATAATTTTTGCTTGGTGTGTTTTAGAGGTAAATTTCATGTGACTCCTCTCCCATCACTGATTGATTGGGCAGGTCGCGTTTAAAAAGCGAGGGGCAAAGGCTATTGAAAATACATCTATTACTTTAAAACTGTAATGACTTTTGAAAGATTGCTCCTCCGTGTTTGTAGAGGAGTATTGCAGCTCAGGATAGATGATGAATTAACTGCTGGGAGAAATTACAGACAGTGCACAAGGAAAAAAAACTTTCAGCATGGAAATGATGGATTGGGAGGTCCGAGGGAAAATGACATCATGCTTTTTATTTATCCCAAATGATAAGCTCGGCATGCCCTTCCACACCGCAGCGCTATTTCACATTGGATTGTTTCCTAACGGGCTTTGATGACACGTCTGGAATCCAATCACCTAACCCTCAAATTACATGAACAGACTCAGCGCATCCTTTAGTGTTTTAATGGGGCCAGCACCTCTGTCATTCACTCTCTCTCCCTATCTCTCTCTCTCTCTCACTCACACACACACACACACACACACACACACACACACACACACACACACACACACACACA
>JBBPCW010000001.1:26881204-26891592 GCA_037974425.1 Phenacogrammus interruptus
TGTGTCTGTGTGTGTCTGTGTGTGTCTGTGTGTGTCTGTGTGTGTCTGTGTGTGTCTGTGTGTGTCTGTGTGTGTCTCTCTGTGTATATATGCTGCAGGTTCTACAGCCGCTGGAAGGAGTGGGAATCGTGGTATTCTCAGAGTTTTGGCCTACATTTTTCTCTGAGGGAGGAGCAGTGGCAAGAGGACTGGGCGTTCATTTTGTCACTGGCTAGTCAGGTGACTCTCATGCACGCACGCACACAGTATATTGAAATTACTCTGTGCATAGTTTGCAGGTAGAATAATGTAACCTCTTAGAATCTCAGCTTTACTAGATCCAAGGACTATTATGCACCACTTTTGTGAAAACAATGCAAACTGGCTGAATCATATTAGTGTGAACTGGAAGCAGGTCTCTGCTTGTTAGCATTAAAGACCAGTAAAGTTGTGTTTATGCTGGAGTTGACATTTTATCTCTTTCTTTGTGTTCTGTTTCCCTCTTTCCTCATCTGCCTCATGTTGTCCCTGGTTTCCCGGCAGCCGGGGGCAAGTTTAGAGCAGACTCATGTGTTTGTTCTGGCCCACATCCTTCGCCGGCCCATCATCGTGTATGGTGTGAAATATTACAAGAGCTTCCGAGGGGAGACACTGGGATACACACGCTTCCAGGGTGAGCTGAGGAAGTGAGACTTAAAACACAGTGGCTGAGCATGTGCAGCAAAATAGAGTTCGCATTTTTTGCGTAGTTGGTATCTATTTTCATGAGCATCAGCCTATGATTGTGTCAGAAACCATACAAGCAATGCCATCTTATGGTATTAAATTCAAAAACAATTTGGAAACAAGTGTGTAATTTAGGTGTACAGTTTACTCAGTACCAGTTTGTATATGTCAGCTTTGGTTACTCGTTACATAACTGCAGTGCATATTAGTCTCTAGTGCAAAAAAACTTCAGCTTATCCACTACATTTTGAATCGGTCAATTTCCATATACAAGACTGAACTCGGGATACTTTTTCATAGTTAGGTGGAGGGAGGCAGAAAGCTGGGATATTGGCCAGGTGCACAACAGGCTAAAGCTATTGCATCCATCCTCTTCTGCAGGTGTTTATCTGCCTTTGCTGTGGGAACAGAGTTTTTGCTGGAAGAGCCCGATTGCCCTGGGTTACACACGCGGCCACTTCTCGGCCCTTGTTGCCATGGAGAACGACGGTTATGATAACCGTGGTGCAGGTGCTAACCTGAACACAGATGATGACGTCACGGTCACTTTCTTGCCCTTAGTGGACAGTGAGAGGAAGCTGTTACACATCCATTTCCTGTCGGCCCAAGAGGTGAGTGGCATATGCACATACAGAATCTCTTCAGATACATACTTATATAGCATGTGGGGTGAGGATCATTTAGACCAGGGGTGTCCAGCACAGTTTGATGGTTCTCCTCAAACACATTAATTAACCTGACAATTAACTGGCGAGATGAACCAGGTATTTCTGAGCAGGGAAATCACCAAAACGTGCTGGGCCACAGTCCCCCAGGACCGAAGGTTCAACACCTCTGATTTAGACACTCAACCCAATATAGATACCTTGACTCATATTTAATTTTTGATATGCCTCACTTCTTAGAATGAGAAATTTAGTATTGAGGGATCGATTGTTTTACTACATAATGTTGAAATAAGACTGTATGTACAATGAAAGTATTGACTTGCAGTACCCTGTAACATTTTGTTGGTTGCTTTGCATATTTCAGATGGGGACTGAGGAGCAGCAGGAGCGCTTGCTGAGACAGTGGTTGGACTGTTGTGTGACAGAGGGCGGTATCTTGGTGGCACTACAAAAGAGCTCCAGGAGACGTAACCACCCTCTTGTAACACAGATGGTGGAGAAGTGGCTGGACGGCTACCGCCAGCTTGGCACCTGCCCCACCCTCTCAGATGGAGAGGAAGAAGAAGAGGACGAAGATGAGTGAGGAGAAGAGGATTATGAGTTCAGTTCTCTTTGCAAGACTTGGTGCACCTTTACCTTTCCTCTTAAACACAAATGTAAACTAATGGTCCATTATTTACCCCTTTCATGTACACACATGCATTCTTACCTGCCTCTCTTCAACAAACCGTGGTCTTCTCTCATTGCTGCAAAGCTGAGGCAATGTGAAATAAAGAACTTTAGGTAAAGAATGGTACATGCCTTACAAAGTATGTCCTTTGTTTTATCCCAGTTATAAATTCTATATTTGCTAGTTATGATCAAGAGAAAACAAAATAGAAAATTCAGTCCAAATTTGAAAAGAAAAACATAATATAAGAAGTATATTAAGGGCACTTAAGCACATTTTTTTTTTACTTTATTCAGTTGATTATGTTTAAATTGTTGGCCGTTCCCTCTATGTGCTTGTACATCACTATACACTGAGAAGTGTTTTGTCTATAACCATTAAGTGAGAAATATTTATTTACCTGTATGGTTCATTGTGAGCTATAGAAATGAACACATACCACTGTGTGATATAAAAATTGTCATGTGAATGAAGAATTCCACTGCGAACACTAAAACAGCTGGGAGGGCTGTTTCAGCAGGAGCGTTCACCCAAGGCTGTGGTCAATGCAAACAGTTACACTACGTGTACTAGGTTCATGTTTCCACACTGTTTATAACGCTTAGGTGTCTGACCACCATCAGTGTTCCGATTTTTGTTCTTATATCCTCTGGATGTGCTTATTACGTTCATAGACTTGACTGAAACCAAAGTGAACGTTGGTCTGTGGGCTTGCAGTGATTACATGATTGGGTTTTTGTTGTTCCGTTGCACTGTCTTCATACCCTCTTGTGGCTGTGTCCAGTCTAGACCCTCTTCCAATTTAAATACCCTTGCGTCCTAATTTTCATTCACTCAGTAGCTGCCACCAGACTACAATGGTGTCAAATCTTTGACATATTGGATATTCTGTATGTCTCTGATGTTTTAGGTGAAGACCAAATCATTGAAGGCTTACATGGGTTGAATATCCAGCAGTGAAGCTTCTTTAAAACTTTTTTTTTTTAAACAGTGTATGTGGATTCTTTTCACATATTCCTAGTGTCAGTGTCACGTTTGTCTTTTGAGTCTCTGTGTACATGCACCTGCACATTTCTGTACCCTGCAACATAAACCTTTTATAAAGAGTTTCAAAAAGTTTAAAGAAATGTCTGTTCTATAGTGTACATATAAACAGCTGTTGTATACAAACATCTATGTACAAGGAATGTATGCTTTGATTAGTTCTGCTTTTATTTACTGATTTTTTTTTTTGCACATTCATGTGGTTGGCTAAATCTTTTCTAAACTGGCTGGGCTTGCACCTTGTCATATGCTCAAATCATACAAATCCAAAATTCACAACTGTGTCCCAAATGAATGTTTAATTAGCTGAAGTCCTGTAGATCATGAAGACGATACAGAAATGCAATACTTTTATTTGCATGAGGAAGTAATAGTAGCGCAAACACAAGTAAACGTAACATAAAAAATGAAGTGTGTTTTCAATATTTAAGGGCAGACGTTTGACCATTGCAGATTTAAAGGTAGAGGCCTTCTGGGGTCCCTTCCTGTTTCTTGTACAGGACATTCTCTTTGGACTTCTTGAAGTCCTCATTTGTCACTTTCATCCTCCTTTCCCTCAAGGCCATAAGTCCTGCTTCTGTGCAGATTGCCTGGGAGAAACAACATAGGGTCTTCATTACAATGTGACCAACACATTACATCTACACTTTCATATATGAAATCAGAACCAATAATGCTGTTGTACTTAAAACATACCAGACGATGGCAGTAATGCACCAAAGTCTGAAGAGCACTTTGCATTTTCTCTTAAGCTTTACCATATCTGCCTAAACAAAATCTCCAGAGCTTATACCTGCAGAATTATCTTAGAAAAGGTTTGTTGCTCATGGAGAGCAGTTTGTACTTTGAACAGTCCATCGTAGAGGTTCACATTTTGGGTATTTTCATAAAGTCACCTTTATGTCAGCGCCTGAAAGATCATCTTTAGCCAGGATAAGGTCATCCAGTGTTACATCATCTGCCAAAGTCATTCTGCTTGTGTGGATCTGGAAAATTCTGCGTTTAGTCTTTTCATCTGGCAGTGGAAACTCTATCTTACGATCAATTCTCCCTGTAGAAACAAATTTTACACTTAAAAAAACAGCATATACTGTCTTTTGTGAACGCTTTATACAAACTGAATTGGGAAAAGGTTATCCTTAATGAAAACGGGATGCTAAGTGATAGGTTTAGCTTAATAACAGACCTGGACGGATAAGAGCAGGGTCAAGGGTTTCTATACGGTTGGTGGCCATGATGACCTTAACATCACCACGGGAGTCAAATCCGTCAAGCTGGTTCAGGAGTTCCAGCATGGTCCTCTGGATCTCTCTCTCTCCACCAGAGTTTGAGTCATATCTACACAGGGCATACAGAAAAGCATACATAATGATGTGTGCTTATTCTCTCACACATATTGAATGTTTACAAAAACACTGGTTAAAATAATTTGAATCACACAATAATTAAGGCTTCAACACACAAGAAAGTTTTGTTTTAAGGCTGCTGAGTTGCCTATTCTACAATAAAATAAGTTCCACTATGTGTATAACATTCTGGTATGTTTGGATTTTTGGTTTACTTCTTAAATTGTACATAATTATGACACTTACTAGGGTTGCCTTTTGAGTTGTATGAGAGCTGTGCTGAGCCTAGTGCGACTGTTTTGTACAATGTGGCTGTAGCTTACAACAGTCGGCAAGAAAGAATATTCTTATTATGAATAAATATGTTGGCATGCATAGATAATACCCTTTCTTGCAGTACTGCAGCCAGCATTTAAAGGATCAGGCCACTGCTCAGTGTCATGTCACACAAACAATGTTCTGTCGGTCCTAAAAGATACTTAGCTAATGACATCTACATGTATTTAACCTGTTCCCCATTATTTATTTAGCCAAATAACAAATATTTATTAAAGTTGTGCGGGCAGAGTTGTTTTTTTTTTTTTTGTGTTAATGGTTTTAAATACCTTCCATTTGCAATACTTCCACTATTTATAGTGCTTTGCAAAAAATGTATACCCCTGGTCCAATGCTTTGTACCAATTGCTTCACAATTTAACAAAAAAGACAAAGATATTTCTGATTTCATTTATGTGATGAATTGAACACATTGAAAAAAGTAAATAAGTACAATATGGCATGTGGGTGTGTTATTTTTAAACAGATAAAAAGCACGTAAATTACATTTGACGTGTTTGGTTACTGCATCTACAACTGGTTTTACATGACTAATATCGGTCACCAAATAAGATTTTAACAACATGGATTTACACTTGGTTTCCAACTAATAAGGCCATGTCCACATGTACACAGGTATTTCTGAAAACTGAGATATTCAGTGGAAAACAAATGGCATCTAAACAGGCACTTAACCATTTTTGAAAATCTGTTTCAAAAAATGTGTATGCAAGACGACCTACACATTTCTACAAGCATCCTGCAAAGAGCAATGGGAAAAAAATTCAAAACAGTTCACTGGTTAAAAATTAAAAAAAAAAAGTGTATGGAGGCTGTTCTTTCATCCAATGGGGCACTTAATAAGTACTGACTCGAAGGGTACACAAAGCTATAAACAATCAACATTCCAGGTTTTGTTTTTTCAATCTAATATGTAATGTGTAACGTGTAATATGTAAGGGAATGCATTAATTTCCTTATTAATGTAGGAGACAAATACAAAAAATCTCTTACCTCTTTGTTCCAATAGCATCAATCTCATCAATGAAGACTATGGAAGGAGCATGCTCCTCTGCAACTCTAAAGAGCTCTCTGACCAATTTGGGGCCATCACCCAAGTATTTCTGAATCAGCTCTGAGCCCACCACCCTCAGAAATGTGGCAGATGTCTGATTAGCCACAGCCTTTGCCAGCAGTGTCTTCCCTATCAACAGAATAGACAACTCAATATAATCAGTGATTATGCCAATAGCCCATAAATGATGCACAGACTGTATTTTTACCACCTTTTTTAACCTTTTGAGCATTCATAGGGTTTTAACTGACCTGTGCCTGGTGGACCATAAAGAATGACTCCTTTAGGAGGTTTTATTCCCATCTCCTCATAATATTCTGGATGTGTAAGAGGAAGCTCCACAGATTCCTATTAAAATAAATTGGTAAGCTCAAACAGGATAAAATGACACGCACAAAAGGACACAATGAATAAACATCTCTACTACCTTGATCTCTTGAATTTGGCTGTCCAGGCCTCCAATATCAGCGTATGTCTCCTGAGGAGCCTTTTCTACTTTCATTACAGTCACCAAAGGATCAGTGTCGTCCATCAGCACACCAATCACAGCATGTACCTGCAACACCATACCAGCATTCATAAAACTCTATAATCATTCATCTGCTTTGCACTGTTTATATTATATAGACACACACAAAGACAAAATAGATATTATCCAAAAAATAAAGGCAAATCCTGTTACCTTGTGATTGAGTAAAACAGAACAGCCTGGTTCAAGAAGGTCTTTATCCACAAAGGACAGTATGCTAACGTAGTGCTCTGAGCCAACTGATGTGGACACTATGGCGTGGTTATCATCAATAATCTCTTCAAGTGTTCCTACTGACATTGGTGTCCCTCTCAGGTCATCTACTTTGGACCTCTCTTCCTGTAGCAAACAATAGTAATTGGGCTGGGTTGAGTGCGTATTCTTTGCTCCAACAACATTCACTCAGTCAGATTTGTTTAGAACAAACAAAGACATTAAACACACGAGATAATCTAGACATGCATTTGTCTTCCACGTTTTCACATGTAGCAGTAAAACACAACACCTCTTGCTTTTCCTCCAGGGGCTTCATCTGTTCTTGGTTCCTGATGAATTCCTCCTCCATCAGAAGATAATCTTTGATCCTCTCCTGCTTGAGCAGCTTCAGTCGGCACTGTGTGTGGGGGGTGACTGAGAGCAAGAACAGGCCATGGGTTATTAAACACCAATATACATTATAATGGCAGCTTGCTGGACTTGGAGGTATAGTGTACCCAAAGGAAGCTTGCTAGCAGCATCAGGTCCTTTCATCTTCTTCTTCTTCTTTCCAACTCTAGTGGGGATTGGAGGCTCATACTTCTTTTTCTTATCCTAAAAATGACAGATATTCATTAACTGTTCAAGATAAACACTGCATGACTGACCTTAAGTCAGACCCAATAGGAAGAGAGGAAATAAATAAAAACACTTACTTTGTCATCTTTCTTTCCACCACCAGGGCCATGTCCTCCACTCTGATTCTGACCCTGTAAAACACAAAATATTACTCAGGGATTTTAGCAATCGATGTGCAATTCTCAAAGCAACTTTGTTGGTATACAATAGCATGGCACCCACTATTATCAAACACTGAACTGTAGCTTACAGTCGTTATCTTAAATTTGTAATTTGTGCTGACAGTAATCCTACTGATTAACAGTACTATGTTTTCATGGGTAAACACATATAAAGGCAATGAGACATGTGATTTCCAAATGAAATAGCATACGCTAACACTCTGCTAATTGAAGATTTGACAGAAAGTAATATTTTACTGTTGTCATAATTTCTTACAAATAAATTCTTGACAATCCTTAAATATTGTTGAAAGTTTTAATACACATAATATCCTAATACCTAAATATGTGACAGATTACAGTTATTCATCTAATGACAGACACTGTAGCGGTCATGCAACAGACAGCAACATAAAGACAATTAACCCTAGTATGTGGATTATTCCTAACCTCACTAACCTAGAAATTACATTACACTGATTTGAAATATAAGGAATCACTCAAGTTCAAGTGTTGAAATCTTTACTTAAATGTAATGCAAGCAGTTAGATCATCAGGAAAGGAGATGAGTCCCCAAGAGTTTTTGTAAGATAGAGAGGGATTATGTTACTTTTGTCAGCTTACGCAGCTCATTCCACCAGCAAGGAACCACAAGATTCTAGATTGGGTTCTCCTTGTGTGTAGGGATGGCAGAGCCAGGCGATGTTCCTTGGAGTATTGAAGGGACTGATTAGGAGCACAAGCATGAGTGATAGGATTAAGGTAGCTGGGTGCAGACCCATATGTTACTCTGTAGGCAAGAGTTAGTGATTTGAACTTCTGGCGGCCAATTAGAGAGTTAGTTAGTTCGTTAAAGTGCCAGAAGTATTGGGACGACTGACTATTGCACCAACAGGGACTTTGATGACATAGCATTCAAATACATAGAGTTTAATATAGAGTTGGTCCCCCTGTACAGATATAACAGCTCCCACTCTTCTTGGAAGACTTTACCACAAGCGTAGTGTTTCTGTGGGCTTTTGAAACATTCATTCTATGGCATTTCTGAGATCAGGCACTAATGTTGAGCGAGAAGGCCTGTACACCTACATGTCACTCTTTATTCGATAGTTAGTGACTTGAACGTAATTCTGGCAGCCAACTAGAGAGTTAATTAATCTCCCTGTGGTGTAACTTGATTTTTTTATGCGAGGAAGCTCTTTAAGGCCTGCTACAAAACACCAATAACTAGCTTTCGTGCTAGCTAAGCTAACTACATGTCTCAGAGAGGATAAACGCTCTACAAAACGACAAAAATGCAACAAAAATTGCACTATTTGAATAAATACTAAATAAACAACGGCAAACTGCCTGCTATATGTTTACATTTATCCCCTTACGAGGGCAAAACTGTCCAAAAGGAGAGGAAACAAAACTGCTTTCTCACCATTGTCGCCTGCTGCTGTTTTTCTACACCGTTGTGTTTCGACTGTCACGTCCTGGGGCGCCTCTCTGGATAGGAGGGTCAACAACAGTCACTGTGAAATCCAAACGAACGCAAGAGCGACACTATATATATGGACAAAAGTATTGGGACGTCTGACAATCATTTAATGACACTGCATTCAAATACTTATATTATAGCTGCCCCCACTCTTGCAGCTATAACGGCTTTCACTATTCTTGGAAGGTTTTCCACAAAATCGGCGTGTTTCTGTAGGAATTTGTGCCCATTCAGTTTGTAGAGCATTTATGAGGTCTGGCTATGGGCGTCAGAACCACTATAGCAGGGGATGACATAATGGGTCACACGTTCCAGGTGTAAAATATGACTGAGAAAAATGCTGTAAAAAAACTATTTTCTAACGGGTGGTGCAGTCGAATGTTAGGTTCGGGTTGAGAAGTCTGATGGCCTCTGATGGCCTCAGGAAACAAACTGTTCCCCATTCTGACCTGTATGTTACCCTTAGCCAGAGGGGTGAGTGGGTGCTGGTGACTTTGTGGATGCAGTGTGTGATGTAAATGTCCATGACAGAGGGGAGAGAGACTCCGGTCCTTACAATCCGCTGTATGCTCTTGTGATCCAAAACATTTAAATTCCCATACTAGGCTGTGATGCAGCTGCAGAGAATAGTCTATATGGTCCCTCTGTAGTACATGGTGAGGATTGGGGGTGGAAGATGTTGACTGTCCGTCAGCCATGGCACCTCCTCTCTGTATGCTGCCTCATCTTTTTTGCTGTGTCATCGGCACACTTGATGATGTGGTTTGAGTTGTACATTGCTGCACAGTCAAGGGTCATCAATGTGACTGAGAAGTAAAAGTTGACTGAGAATGCCAATGTGTTCAAACGGTGTCAGCAAAAACAGTCTGTCCACAATTACACAGAGAAGTATATTGTAGTACTAGTACAGGGCATACGAGCCCCATTATAAGGAAATGACCAATTTAGAGTTCAATGGTGTCAAACAACAAACACTGGCCCCACTGGGGGGGTTGAGGGGGGCACTGAAGCCCCCTGCAATGGGTGAAGGCAGGGTACATCCTGGAGAGTCGCCAGCACGTTGCTGGGCCACATATAGGGACAGACAAACATTCACGCTCATATTCACACCTATTCCCCAAAGCACACATGTTTTTGGTGGTGGGGGGAAACCCACGCGGTCACGGGGAGAACATGCAAACTCCACACAGAAAGACCCTGCTCCCAACCCGGAACTCGAACCGGGGACCTTCTCGTTGTGAGGCAACAGCACTAACCCCTGCGCCACCATGCCGCCAGAGCGTTTAAGACCAAACAAATTCGTTGCGGCCAGACCAAGCTGTGACGTCACCCCAGAGAACCAATTGAAACGACCACAAGCCCGTCTAATTTGCATGTTAAGACATCGTATTTGAAGAAACGAAATTTCAATATTTAAAGCTTAAACTTTAAAAGTTGTATGTCTAATCATGTCAATGGCATTTTTTTGCAGTTAATTGTGTCATTAAAGGATAACGTTTGCTCAAATCACCATGGACGAGAAACCTATGGAAATGTACAGGTATATAAACGTTTCGCC
>JBBPCW010000001.1:26891692-26907080 GCA_037974425.1 Phenacogrammus interruptus
GCCTCATACAGCTCTTGCAGGCGAGCCTCTGTGGCATCAATGTCTGCCGAGCAGAGCCGTCTCTGCACCTGCAGCCATACCTTCAGGACCCTCCTCTGCAAACCAAGGACACACACAAGCAAAATTATTTTCACAAACATTTTTTTTGTTTTTTCTGTTATTTATCCTATGTTATATCCTAATTACAGGACAACAGTTTGGAAGTTACACCAACACTATAACCACATCAACAAAGCAGTTGTACCAACCATCCAATCAGAAAGTGGGTCGCATAAACATTAAGGGTTGGTTTCCCAGACTGTGATTAAGCCTAGTCTTGGACTACCCTTTCCTTTTCAATGGAAAATCTCTATCTCCGCACTACATAATCCAGGACTATGCTTAATCCCTGTCTGGGAAACCGACCCTAAGTGTTTTTACTTTATTACAAACTAGGTCTGGATAACCCAAATTCACTATATTATTTCAACTTTTTTTAACGCATTAAAATAACTTACATGAACTAATTACACCTATACATCTGGCTTGTAAGTTACGCTTTAGACTGGGAAAAATGGCTCGACTAACTTTGTTATGAAATAGTGACTCACCTGTAGTTTCCTTTGAGCTGCTCTCTCAGCACAGAGCAAGGCAGCAGTGTAACTACCATTCACCTCCTCAATGCTTTTGCCCCACTCTTCCTGACAGCCTGCAATGTTCAACCACGTTTCACACTCCTAACAGACAGACAGACAGACAGACAGACAGACAGACAGACAGACAGACAGACAGACAGACAGACAGACAGACAGACAGAATAAGCAATTAGAGCACAGAAACTTCAATATAGTCCCCCTAAAAACAACTGTAATATATTTGTGCACTAAAGGTGCTACAATGCAATGTCATATGCGTGTAATACCTCTTTGGCATTGCCTTGTCTCAGCTCTAGTTCATGCCTATAGTGTTCTACTGCTTTGTGGTACTGCCGCAGGTCTGAGTAAGTTGCTGCCAGGGAAACGTGGATGACAGCCAGCTCTCGTGGAGGCTTCCCTAAGGTCTCGGCACACAACAACTAAACACACACACACAGACACACAAACGTTTAAAGTTTAAAAAAGTATTAATGCAATGAGAAAGCAAACAGTACACAAGTGAACACTGTCTGGTTATGTTCAGTGCAATAAGTTTTGTGTACAATTGCATTAAAGACTGCTGTAGAAACAGCAGACCCTTACTTGGGTGTTGTAAGCATCCAGAGCTTTGGTATAGGACAGCACTTTGCAGTAGAGGTCCCCCAGTTGCTCTGCAATCCCCAAGGCCTCCTGAGAGACCTTATTAGTAATGGTTGACATAGCCTCCTCCAGGTCACAGCCATGAATTGCTGTGGAAAGATGGTGAACAGACATTGGCAAGGCCAAAGAACATACAGATCTGTCTCCACAAAGCATTAAACCACAAATGCTTCCATTTTTGCCTGAAAAAAGCTGATACAAAAAAAGCCAAATATAGCCCACTTATTCTCTCACCATATTTCAGGTGCTTTTTCACTGCCTCCCTCTCTGCCGGCTGTTGGGACCCAAGAAGGAAGGCCTTTTTCAGAGAGCGCCGGGCGGCTTGGAAGTCTCCCAGATTCAGCAGAACCTACATAGATATCAGATACATCAGATTTTCTTAAAGAGCAAAGCCAGCCCAGCATTTCAACAAGCCCCGAAGTGTTCTATGTCCCAGGCTACACAGAGGTGGATGGTGCCAGCAAGGAAAAAATATATATAAATTACACATTTTTTCTGTATAAAAAAACCCCTTAGCTGGCTGAGCAGCAACAAGAAAGTTTTTGTTTGGGTTTGATGATTAAACTGGTTGACCAACAGAACCAGCTTGACCAAGCTTTGATGATTTGACCAACGGAACTGTTGACCAATTACTAACAATCTGAATCTGAAAACAGTTACCATCAATAACATGTTGGTACCTTGCCAATCATGCAGAAACACTCGCTCTCTGCAAATTTGTCGGTCAACTTGCGTGCACAGTCTTTGCTTTTCTCAAAGCATCGGATGGCGAGAGAGTGATGCCCATTTCGGAAGTGGATGTTGCCCAAGTTGAAGTTGGCACGATAAAGATCCTCTGTAAGATTGCTCTTCCTAAGTCAAAGATACGAGACGTTAAACCTTTATTAGTCCCACAAGTTGGAAATTTGCATTGTCACAGCAGAAAGTGGACAGTACAACATAAGAGCAGCAAAAATGAAAAACAATAGATTAAATACTATACCAATAGTACACAGGGCTGGACAAATTTACCATCGGCCCAATTGCCAGTCCAGCCCTGACAGTACAGTATAAAAAGTACCCTAACAATCTGGAAATATAAAGGATAGTCAGAGTTAGGAACAAAGCCAGTGTAGAGGACTGAACATTCAGTGTAGATCTGCAGGGTCTTTGACTGGCAATATCTCACTCTGAAATGTAGATGCTCTGACGGATGAAGTCACTGCAGCGCTGTGGCTCTTTCAAACCATCACACACAAAGCCCAGGTTCAGCAGCAGACGTGCCCTCATTTCATTCCGCTCCCGCGCTGACACTGTCCCTGCATCACACAAACACATGCATGACATATTAGCCCTAAAGAATGATTATAAGGCACAAGAGGCTTGCTTCCCTCCAGACAAATTCAATCTTCTTACTATTAGTAACTCCCACCAGACTACACTCTCCACTCATTGTCTGTTGATCAAATCTCACATATCTAGAATTCAATACAGAAGAAGTACCAAACCTTCCAGGCGTTCATCCACTATCGCCAAACTCTTTTTGAAAGCGTCCCCAGCCTGCTTCAGGCTGTCCTGTGACTGGTCAGAGTCATGGAGGAAGAGGTAAGTCCGGCCAATAGTGGCCAGAGCTCTTTGCTCCTCTACTGCATCATTGACAGAGCGAGCCAAGTCCAGGTGCCGTCTCTGATGCTGGAACACAGACAGGTCCAACTATGCTGAAGTCGTCATGCAGAAATCATTCAAAGATGAAAAGTGACAGGCCTTTGCATACCTTGAGAGCGGTGGTGATGTTTCCCAGTTCTGCATAACATTCTCCAATCTTCCGATTGGCTACAGCACAGCCAATCACATCGTGCAGAATCTCCGACAGTGCCAACTCTTGTCGATGCTCCTCGATGGCAGCCTCGTAATCACCTGACACACAAATCAGAATCAGAAAACGTTAGTGATCCCGGATGAACCTGTTCATATTATGACTGCAGAGACACAGAGACAAGAACAATATAAAATATATAGTTTAATGAAATCCAATTAAAAAACTGTAGAAAAAAAATCATTATGAAACATTGATATATACACAAATGCTGGATATATATATATATACTATAGATAAGTAACAAGTGGCACAGTTGAAAGTTTGGAGCACATTATTGCACGAAGTAGACATAAGTTGTATATAAATAGCGATATTTACATGTTTTGACTATTGCACATAAAATGATTTCGAAAATGATGCTGCGCATGGGCAGCTAGTTAGTGCGTTCGCCCAGCGATCAAGAAGTCGTGGGTTCGATTCCCAAGACTGCTAAACACGTCTGAGGTACCACGACCAAAGTATCGTCCCCACACACTGCTACCCGGGCGCTGTGTTCCTGGCTACCCGCTGCTACACTTGGTGAATGGGTTAAATGCAGAGAAAGATTTTCGTGCTGTCTGTATACGCATGACAGAATGATCACTTTCACTTCACATAATGATAAAACAATATCAGGCTGTTGCATAGATTATTGTGTGTGTGACGGAGAGAGCACAGCCTGATAAGTGGAACAGAACAGACGACAGACGTAATTGTGCGGAGAACCATAGCGAATGATCACATAATTTTTTCTCTTACCTTGTTTAGCCAAAACCTCTCCGAGCTGATTGCAGAGGCTGGCTTCCTCCTTCCGATTACGGGAGCTCTGGGCTTTGCTTTTGGCTTTCTGCAGCTCTGTACAGTAACAAAATAACTATTATGTGACGACTAAAGCTGGCTTAACTTATCACTGTGCTAACAAAAAAAACAAGATCAAATAACACTAGTTAAATAGGTTAGACAGGTGAAAGTTAAAGAATAACTCCAATTCCTATGTTGTGATCACTTAAAACAGATACCCCTACTATAAAATGACATTAAATAACACGGGCTAAATAAGGTAGAGGAGTGAATTTTTAAAGGCTAGCGAACACTGCAAGGTTGGACACTACAAACTTCAGGAGGGAAAAGACACGGATATAGACTGATAAAGTTTGTTGTACAACACTGATCAGTGAGAGTAATGTCTACTACATTATAACTGATTTACTCACGTCTGATCGCCTTGGGAGTACTCATTGTCCCGGGCTGCGCAGACTGCTAGCTAGCTGTCCGGCGGGTCGGGTTAGTTAAAACAGACAAATCCGTGAAACACTAGCGAAAACACAAATACCACGTTAAAGAGACATCCTGGACCTTTCGCTGACATCAGATTTGGTTGTTGAGACAGCGATCCAACGTTTAACGTAAAAATGTTAACTAATATAAAGTCCTCGTCCGTAGCTTGCTTACTAAACACCGCGCCAAGAGCTCTGCTGCACGCTGATTGGTCGCTGCAAGTTACCAGGAAGCTCCTCCTACTGAGGGTTAAACCGAAAGGCCATGCTGGTAAGGTTGTCAGCCCACAGCTGTTACACTACATGGCCAAAAGTATTGGGACGCCTGACCATTACACTTTAATTACATTCCACTTTTCTTGGAATGCTCTCGGCAAGATTTTTGATTCAAGATTTTTTAATTTGTGCCCATTCATTCTGTAGAGCATTTATGAGGTCAGGCACTGATGTTGGACGAGAACTCCTCCAGCCATGTTGTTTTGCGCACTCGGGCAGTCATGCTGGAATAGAAAAGGTTCTTCCCCAGAAAAGGTGTCCACAAAGCTGGAAGCATGGCATTGTCCAAAATGTCTTAGAAGGCTGAAGCATTAAGATTGCCTAAAGGCATCGGGACCCTGAAAAACAGTCGTATCCCAATACTTTTTCTATACAGTGTATGTTGTTGTACATAGATTTCTATTATTTGTAACCACTTTATTAATTCTCGCTATAAAAAAGTACTGCTATTAAGCTGCTGGAACAGTAGGGGAAATTGAGGTGTTAAATAAGAACTGTTTATTTAATTAAACAGTTCATTGTTTCCCTCTACTTGCACTTGGGACAAGACCCCCCTCTGGTTTATCTTGCATCAGCTGCACCACTTTTACAGAACATATTTCTGTTTTATCTAAGTGAATTCATGTTAAGGATGCAATTCATTTTTAAAAAGCTATAGACAAATAAGATAAATTACAGTGAATAGAAAGATTTTCCTCAAAGTAAAGTGAAGTGGCCCCTTATAGTCATGTGTGAACACACTAAAATATAACCTCAAAATAAAACTCAAGGTCCTAACCACACATTTTCACCTCAGAACAAGTGATGTGTGAACAGTGTCTGTAACAATCTGAAATAAAAGTCAGACCATGGTACTTTTCAAAATTTTAATAAAGAACCTTAACAGCAAAGTCAGCAAACACATTCATACAAAACACTGCAACATGTACACATCTCTTTAAATAGAGATTTCCCCTGAACACTGCCTTATTATTGCACTCATTTCTAGTTCACTTTGTTTTTAAAGATGATGACATTTTGGAAATTTTAAAAGGTGAGCTTATTTTTACACCACAAAAGCAGTGATGAAGTGTTGTTTCTCAGCCAGAAAACAGAAACAGGCCATTTTAATGGTTCATATTAGTCATCAGAAAAGATTTCTCACCCCATATAACAAAAACAAACAAACAAACAAAAAAAACCACCCTTGTCTTTGAAACAAATTTTCTTTTGTATTTCTTGCATTTAAAAAAGTGGATGAAAGTCTTGTGACTAAGACAACAAGGCACTGCTTATGAGTATTTCACATTTCCAGGTTTCAAAGAAAAAGGTCCCATTCCAGAACGCTTGTCTCTCCTTCATAAGCGTTTCATCAAACTGCCTGGAATAGTCACGATTGATAGCACCTGTCGGTTTGTAGATTTACCCGGATGGTCCCGTTTCATGCTGTTTCTGCAGGTGGGCTGAATTGATCCAGAAGTTCCAAATAGAGGGCAACACGCTGGATTAGCGGAGCGTCCTTTTCTGCTCGTAACAGCTGAGAGTACACCTGCTTATAGACCTTCACCTGCTCCTCTTCCTTACTGCTGCACACGCACACACACATTATATTTTCATATAAATCTGTTAACATGGTATTCAGTTTACACTGGTAAGCATTCTGGTTTATTTTATTAGTCTGTCTACCTGCATTTCACCAGGTAGAATCCTAAACTCTTTAACTTTAAGAAATAACAGTTGCACTTAGCCAGTAAAACCAGCAAAAAACCCTGCAACTGTTGTGCTTTAATAAATCATAGGCCCCCAAAACACGAATGTAGTACATCTCATCTTACCTGGATTTGCGTTTGCTGGTGGTGCTGAATTTAATCAGTTGCAACAGCAGAAAGGAGAAACTGGGCTCAAAGACACCAATCAGTTTCATTACCTCCTCTGTATTCAGCCCTGAGGAAGCAGGGCTATCAAAGGCCTCACTGGACTCATCTTGATTGACTGTGTCTTCAAGTGTTACTGTCTGAACATGCAGAAACATCCACATAAAGAAAAATGCATTGAACATATTCATAATAATGGTCACCCCCCAAAAGAGGATCATGAGCCCAAAGGGGGCGTGTGGTATGTATACCTCGCTTTGTTGTTGCTCCTGCAGCTCTTTGTGTATTAGTCTGAAGGCATGTCGAGTCTCAATCATAATCTCCAAGGCACCTGTCAGGGTTTTTAGTTTCACTGCACTGCTGCTCTGCCCTGAAACACAAAAAACAAACAAAATTTTCAAAAATAATTTGCAAGCATCTTGGGTAACTTCTTATTATTAACTTGTTGTGTACATTTTTGCATGTAATACAAGAATAAAATAAAGGCCATAAAATAAGGTCTTTATATAATCTGTTTGGAACATTTATTTAAATTATCAGTACAGGTTACAGAAAGACAGACCACAGAATGTATGTCCAAAGAAAAGACATACAAGTTATGGACACATGTAATTGTTGCGAGAGACTAGTGTGAGACTAACCGGCCATGGTGAACTCAGCGAAGGCCACTCGCTCCAGCAGTGTGCGGAGCAGCTCACACGGTGCGTCACTCAGACTGAGGAAGAGACGTACTGCCTTAGAGTAATGCAACTCTGCTAGAGACCTGTGCTGCTTCCGTAAACTTTCGTCACCCACCTGCACAGACAAAGACAAAGTCGAGAAAAATGTGAGAGAGTATTTGTACCCACATGAGGGAGACAAAACAGTTCAAGAGAGTGAGTCAATCTGTAAGCAAAGAGACGATTATATATACTTGGTTGCGGTAGCAGCTGTGGTACATGGAGGCCAGCCTGTGGTGGATGGTAGCAGCTCTGTACTGGTAGAGGGGTTGGCGAGCTGACTCTGTCTGGAGGTCACAATATCGCAGTGACTTCATCATGGCCTCAGTCACTTCCCTCTCAATCTGAACGAAAGGACACACAAATAACGCGTTTCAATGAGTTTAGTTGTGTTGTTATAGCACATCTAGTGTACAATAAAGTGATATAGTCCATTTGGATCACCTGCTCCTGGGCTTTGCGAGACAGTGGGGCATAATCCTGCAGTAGCGTGGCCAAGGTGAAGTAAGTGGTGGAGAGCTCCCAATTAACCGAGTCCCAGACTGCTGCGTGGCTCTCTCTGCTGCTTAGGCACTTCATAGCCCTGTGATAGTAATCTACGGCCTACACACAGATGCAGGAAGATGGTTATCTCTGTACCAGGGGTGCAAATGTCTTTTTATCCCATTTGATTATTCAGGACACAAAAGACTGGATTTATGAAGGAAGTTGCACGATTTTGAATTTTGTGATCTGAATAATTGTAGACAGAATAGTGAAATACAGACAGTACACTTTTTTTTTTTTACATAAAATAAATAGAACACAAATTATATTTTGGCCAAGAAATGAACATACATCAATAAAGTTGACAGTTGAATGGTAACTACAGAAGATAAACATTTTCTTTCATACTCCTCCATGTCTTAAAGGCTCGATGTGCTATATTAGTTGTTCCAGGAATATTAGCAGAGGACACCAGCTAAGGCAGACAGTTAGAGGTTCCTCATATTCTGTCTATGTTTGGCTACTCTGTCTATATACGTACTTTGTTGTAGTAGAGAGCCTCCTCCGGTGAGAACTCTCCTCGGTTCTCCTCTGAGGTCATGGCACAGTGGGCCTGGGCGCAGATGCGCATCAGCCTTCCAATGTTACACAGCAGCAGGGCTTTATTCACAGAGTCAGAAATGGCTTCAAAGTTCTGCATACCCTTCTCAAAACAAGAAAAGCTTTTCTTCCACAGTTCCTGCTCTGCCACAGATACTGACCTACGCACTGCATGACAGGAAAGAGAGGAAAATATTACGCTTAACTACAGCACTGCTACATGTATGTTTCTAAATGCAAGCTTTATTAAGTAGTAACCTGCAGAAGCCTGCAGATGTAAACACTAACCCCCTTCTTTCTCTGTCTGCAAAGCTGCAGCCTGGTTCATGTAGAACACACCCATCTCGTTGCGAATATTGCCAAGACGCTTCAGAACCTGTGCCAGCTGCTCTTGGCCCGGGTTCTTAAGAGCCTCAGAGGTCAGAAGATCATGGGCAGCCTCATAACACTTACTGCTGACAAACAGCTGGTACTCTGGGTCAGTGGCCAGGTCAGTAGCCATGTTGAATGCTGGGGAAAAAATGGCAGATCATTAGTATCATAAGGAAAGGTATTTTTTTTTATACTAAATATAGAGTTCTGCATTCTGTAATAATCAGTTTCAGGCATACTGTGACTGATCTCCAATGGCAACAGCTTACATAACAGGAACACTCAGCAAAGCTTAACCGATCTCATCTTCTGTAGAGCTGCACATTCCAGCTGTAATGAAGAGTGCTGCAGTACGCAAGAAAAGCTTTTATAACATTTTTCTTTTTGCTAAAAGCCGCTACTCTTCAAACCAGCATGTAAAACTTTCCCTTTTTGTCACAGCATTTCATTTATAGGGGAACTGGCCCATTAAAAATCTGCATCTTTAGAATTGTGTAGGGTACAATCACAGAAATTCAATTAATGAAACTTGTGAATACCAAATATTCTTCATATCTGAGACATTGAGATAAGAAGTGGAACCCCAGGATTGGGGTTGGGAAATACTCATGATGCAATGTGCTGATAATTTTAGAGATAGAAATTGTGCCAACTGGAGCTTGGAGACCTTGGCAGGAGCTCTCACGGTGCAGACAGTGAAGGATCTCTTGGTCATCTCTGGTCTGGTAGTTATACTCTTCCAGATACGCAGCTCTGTTTGAGGCATTCTGGGCCAGCATCAGTTGCACGTCTCCACACAGAGACAGGCACTGACTGTGAAACAGCAGGACACGTGGGTGCAGCCCACTGCTAATAGCAGAATATGCATCTACACACAGGGAGGGAGAAAAAGTGAAAGCAAAGTACCATTAGAAAAGAAAATGATTCTTTAATAGTTTTAAAGATGGAATTTTGAGTAATCAATCAGTCTCATACTGGTATCAGTCTATTCTCTGTTGCTAATCTTTGACTTCTCTCACCATGGCACTGCAGGGCTAGTTTAATGTAGCGCAGTGCACGGCCATACTTTAGCAGGTTGGTGGCTGCCTCAGAGAGCACATAGTAGGCTTTTGAGGCCTTCAAGAAAAGCTGCAGCTTCATTTGGTGTTGCCAAGAGCCAGGCAGCATGCCTGAGCGCATGGGTAACTTGAGGCCCTCACAATGCGGAGCAGCTGTGCAGGAGAACAAGAGACAAGGGTTGTAAAAAACAAAAAAAAAAACAATGAAGAAAGAAAATTAAGAAAGGAGGAAAGTGGTACTTTAAGCAGTGTTCCCAACAAAGTCCCCAGCACACATTTTGACACCATCTCAGCTCCCAGAAGAACAGTACCAGGTATTACATGTCCTCGAGTGCTAATGCTGGGTTCAGTTACTCCGGGAGCTGATATAAGCTAAAAATGTGACTACGAGGAGGTAAGGGCAGTATGTCTTGGGGCTTGACTAACCTTTGTCCAGCAGCAGAGCGATTTCTTTCTCCACAGCCCTGGCTCCACTCTCCTCATATTTCAGAGGGATGGGAGTACTGGGGTCGGCCGCAGGGAGATCACTCTCCTTCTTTATGCTGCTCTCCACTGCCTTCAGCCCCTTTGACCCATTTAATCAGAGACTGTTATTTCTGAAGATGTATACTCTATTTGGTCTGAAATATTAGAGGCAATAACCATAAAGTATGTATAAGTACAGAGTGCTCTCACCTTCAGGACATAACTAAGGACAAGCCTACATTTCTCTTCTTTGTCTTGGGACACAGGAAATGAACAGTTGGGCTGATAAGGTACATGAACAGAATTATCATTTTCATAGAATAAGTCTCCATCTGAACAGATTAATCGGTTAATAGTTTATATTTACATATTTAAACAAATTAGTTCCTAAATCCAATTTTGTAAAATAAGCAGAAAAATAGAAAGCAAAAAGCAACAGCAAACATACTCTGATGTTGGAAATGGACTTGTACTTTTCAGGAACAGACAGCTCCCCGACAGACTTAATAACAGCCACAGCCTTGCAGTCCTCTGGAGGCTGAGATGACATTCTGTAAGAACAGCTTTCATCTTCATCTTCGTCATCCTCTTCATCCTCATCCTCACTGTAACTGTCTTCGGAACCACCATTCCGCAAAGACTCCCCATTGCCCTCCTCTTCGCTTGAGTCATCCAGCTGGAACAGCTCTGAAAGCATGTAATGAGCTGAGGCGACGATCTAGACAACCAGTCAGGAGAAAGAATCAACATGAAGGAGAGTTGCAAGGTACTTCCACATTGTCTTCATGACTGAAGGTACACTGAAGAAAAAAGTTTGTACCTGAGGGTGTTTCTCCTCATCCAGGAGTTTAACACAGTTGAGCAAAAGCGTTCTGATAGTCCCATAGTGCTTCCTGTTCTGGGCATTTTTCAGCACCATATTGCTGGCCACCCTGCAATATACATGACAGCTGTCATATAAAAACAACTGCTGACTGATGAAATATAAAGCACTACAGAGTACACTAGTTGAAGCAATGTCTAAGAAGAGAAACACACTTATAAAGCAGAACAGCCACAGGTAGAGTGAAAGGATTCTGGCATTTCTCTTCAGGTGCCTCCTCACACAGAGTAGTTAGGTCATACAGCTTTACAATGTCACTCCCGCTGGCTAAAAGAGACCAGAAGCGACATAACCATTAGATAAGCATGACTAACACTACAATGGTTTCTAATATTTAACATGTTTGTGCAATAAACAATTACATTACACCAGTGCTTGCTAATTACACATTGGTAACAATAACACAATGGCATACCAGAGATACCACCATTACCAACACTAACCCTTAAAGAGCCAATAGGTATGTCCTTCTTTGGTACAGTTGGACTTGAGAAAAGAGAGAATATTCTGGGCAATGTCTTTCACCACTCGAGTGGAAAATGTAGAATTCTCCAAATCAGGGATGTCCTCTGTCTTTATCATCTCATACTTCTGTTTATGGCAAAAGAGACAAAAGGACACAGTAAAAAATCTCTTCACTTGTATAAAAACTTTTAAAAAATAGAACAATGTTTTACCTGTACAATGCCATTTACATGGAAACACATGACCAGCTCTGGTACATTGCACATCAAATTGTCCAACCAGTAATCAATTCCAGTGAGAACGTTGATTGGTTTGTTGTTATCCCTAAAAGGAAAGATGGAAAGAAACTTTCAGAAACCTATTTTTGCCCAAGTAGGTCTAAGTGGTAGGAAACTAGCAGCAACACAATGCACATTCTTCTCAATACTAATACTGCTTATTGATACAGATGCTCATACTAATGCTACTCTCCGTAATTTGGTGCAAAAGAAAGATGTCACATGAAAAAGTATGAAAAGAAATAAGCTAAATTGTTTACTGAGTTAAATGAGGAACTAACAACTGCAACTGTCTGGTTAACAAATGTCTGGAGGTATCACTCTTATTCGTACCAATTATCCTATCTAGCATTTGGAAATAACTATACTTGTCTAGCAACCTACTGATATTCCAATATTGACCAGAGAGCAACCAATCTGCTAGGCCCAGTAGTGAAAATGAGTGCAAATTCAAAAAGGGTTGTTGCTACATGTATTGGAATTTGTTCATTCAGTTACATCTAAACATCCAAAGAAACGTAACCTTATGTCTTGAAATATGTTTCTATTGCCTTACAAATACTGTGGCTTTTGCAATTTGAGTACTAAGAGTTGTGATTAAGCCTCTAATATATTTGGTTTTAGGTCACAAGAAACAAATGAAAATAAAAAGCTGAGAGATGACGAAACACATCTCCGGGATTTGACACAAAATAAAAAGGTAACCTAAACCTGACCTGAGACGCAAGCTGACTGCTGGGTATCTCCCTCCCCCGAAGATGGGCATGTTGGATCCTACTAGCATGTGGATGTCCTCAAATGTCCAGAGGATATTCCGAACAAAGTCATTTTTTAGACCCTGTGCCAGTAAATGAGAAGCAGAGCTTTGCACTACAGGTAATTAATAAAGTGCAAGTTTAGACTTCTAAGTAGCAATGCAAAAATAAAGGACAGGCATATTTGCTCCTTAAATCCAAAATCTCTCTGTGTTGGGCTCGTCAGGAAACATTATTACCTGGCTGTTCTCTCCTTCATTAAAGAGTGTGGGCAGGTTCTGCTCTTTAGGAATAGAGGCAACATGTCCAAGAGCGTAAGTGTTACCCACTCTTTCCTGAGGAATACAAGAGAATGGAACAAAACAAAATATACAGATAACACTAATTCTCTCTCAAACATATACACAGAAAAAGACAATAGGACCACTGATCGTACCTCATCGGGAATAGTGGACTGGTCTCCTTCAGAAGCTGAGCTGTTGAAGGTAGCAGGCCAGGACGGCCCATATTCTGGACCTCCACAACCGTCCTCGGTCTCAGCACAGTTGTCAGAGTCTGAAGGCACAGGCTCTGCGGCATCATTTCCATGTATACTGAAAAACAGATTCAACTTTTTACAGTCACTAATTATTGAAGACATCAAATAAGATATATTGCATGCATTATTAATGCAGTTTTAAAGTTCACCTGTAGTAAAGGAACTTGGAGAGGATGGCTTTTTCATACCAATGCTCTTTACTTTTCTTCTTCCTCTGCCATTTCTGGTCAATGAGCCGCTGGTAAAGCTCCTTTAACCATGTCCAGTCCCCAGTCTACACAAGCCAAATAATGAATAGAAGCTCAGGGCTTACTTAGGCAAAAACAAGAGAAGTAAACTGTACAACAGCAGGTGAAGGATGTTTGAAGGATGTTATCTCAGTGAAAAAATATATGCTCACATGTGAGGACCGCATAAAAAGCTCTTGAATGTCGAGTTCATCCAGCAACAAGGTCCTGCCAACCCGATGTACTGCCATGCTGACATGAGATTTACTGTATGGGATTTTCAGCAGCTTCTTTATATTCTGTCAGAGAGACATACACACCAAAAAACATGACTTCCATAGCAGTCAAAAGAAAATATATACATATATATGTATTAACAAAACAAAAATTCACCTCAGAGTCAGAGACGACATCAACATCATTCCCGATGGAGTCGATGAAGTCATAGGCCATACCAAAGCTGATAAACAACCAAACAAGCAAAACAGCTTAAAGACAAAACACATGATTTACATATAGTGCACTTTTAGAACACTGTGTGCGTTTACGTTAACCTAAAAATAGCTCCGACCTATTATGGTAAGAACTGCGATTGTCCATATGATGTAAAATAAAATGTAATTCATGAGACCAGGGGGGTATTCCAGAAAGCAGGTTATGCTACATAACCGGGTAAGTTCAAGGGTAAGTTAGTGCCAAACTTACCCGGTTATGTAGCATAACCTGCCTTCTGGAATACCCCCGAGGCCACCTTTTTACACAGCTGTTGTCAAGATCAGTTGCTCACATGCCCACAGGGTGGTCTATGCAGCCCATAAGAACTAAACTGTGTTTTGACACCTTTCTGTCAGAGCCAGCATCTTTCAGCAACATGCACAGCATGTCTTTGGAGGGACCAAACAAGACAGGCCAGCATTTGCTCCCCAAATGTATCAGTGAGGCAGGTTTGGTTGCCCATGATTCTGTCACCAGTTCACCTGTTGTGCTTCCCCAGAATTACTATTCAGAGATACTAAACACTGCATACCCAGGACCTTACAATATCTGCCGCTTTGGAGGTGCTCTGACCCAATCACCTGGCCCTTGTCAGTCATTAAGATCTTTACATTTCCCCATTGTTCCTGTTTTCAACACATTAACTTCAGCATTGCAATCTAATTGTTCCGTTTCTGCTTAATATATCCCACTCTTTGACAGGTAAGCTGTGAAGGATAATTTTTCATTTTAAGTAAAAGAGGCATCCATTCTATTTTTCTACAAATGTAAACAAGTGTTAAGAATAAATTTTACTGTGTAAGAGCCAAACCTGGAGAAAGGTTTGCTTTTGCTGCTGGAGCCAAGAACAGTGGTCCCAGCAGGGCCAAGCTGGGCACTCTCCCGCAACCAATTGGCTGGAGGCAACTTAAGATCTGTCTTCTCTTGAAGTAGTGCATAGGTGGCTGGGGGTGGTGCTGCAGAATATTTCACTACTGCACGACTCTTGACCTCATTGTTGCCCAGACATACAACTTCTCCCTGTGCAACAAACAAACAACACTGTTTAGAAACTCAGAGAATAACAATAAAATATTTTTAACAGATAGATATAACAGGAGATATTCATAACAGGAAGCTTCTTTAGATCATACATTGTTAGGAAGATGATGGAAAAAAATCTTCAGAAATAATATATAAACAATACTGTCATTAACTAAAACATAGCTTAACAAAAATATTCACAATATTCACAAATTTTATATACACAAACACATCAATATATACATACACTATGCACATATATATACATACATATATCCAGTGTGTACATACATACACTTGTAGATGTAGATTTAAACATATGCATATACACAAACCTCTACATTTATATTTTTGTATACTGTATACTGGACTAAAAAGCCAGTGCAAAATAAAGAACTAACTTCATATGTACTACAGTTCTAAGATTCATACACACACACACACACACACTTGACAGCTCCAGTACAGCCTGTCACAGACAACAGTGCTGAATACTTCTGCCAATTA
>JBBPCW010000001.1:26925265-26947764 GCA_037974425.1 Phenacogrammus interruptus
CGTCCCCACACACTGCTCCCCGGGCGCCGTGTTCATGGCTGCCCCCTGCTTCACTTGGTGAATGGGTTAAATGCAGATGGCGAATTTCATGCTGTTCACACTGTGTGCAGTGGTGTGTTCACAAATGATCACTTTCACTTAAACATCAACAGCAGCGCACCTTTCCAAAACCCTGTGTTGAGGGTAATCTGAACCAATCAGATCCATTCTTTATACACAAATTGTTTGAATGGATAAAAGGAAGCAGTTAAAACTTCATGAACGAAGCTAGCATTTGAAAACGTTTGGGTTCCAGGACACGTGTCAGCAATGGAATTCATTTTTTCTTGGACCACCAAAAACCAGGACGATCCAGGAAAGTCCTGGACAGATGGCAGCCCTTACGTCTGGTAATGACTTTTCTCCTTTCCTTTCTATCCACGATTCAGGGTTGCTGTTTTTTGGAAAATATTCTGCCAACCAGTTATTTTTGGTTGTAGTTTTCGCAAATGATACAGTCTCCATCTTCTGAGTCTGGAATTGCTCTCAGCCAGTTCAGACGTCCTAAATCAGTTTAAGCAGCACTAAGTAAGCAGACTCCATTGCTGCCTGCTGCAGAGGTTCAATGAACACAGATGGCTCCATTCAGGCTTCTGAACCACAACAGGAAGAGAGCTAACTATAAACCACTTCCTGTGTCAAATGAAGAGCAACGACATGTTGTGTTTATGAGCAGAGCAGGACAGTTACTGCTAAAGTTCTGAAGCGAGATCATAAAACCAGACCGCTACAGGGAACTGGGATGAAGGAGTCAGATTCCAACAGGGTGAGAATGATTTGCTATTTGCCTTTATAACACATTCTATTAAACAGTGCATACACGAATGTGGACCTGATGAGGTAAAGACTAAGATTTCATAACAGATATAATTCATCAACCCCAATCACGTATAACAGCTGACGCAGGGAGGGTTATGTGCTGGTTAGTCAGCACATGTGTGGGAGATGGGCCTGCCTTTTACACTGCAGCTGTGCAGATTTTGCTTAATCCACTGGGTGTGCCTGATCATATGCATGCACTTGCTTAACAGAGTGGAGGCGGCGGGACCAGACAAAAGGGGCAAATAACAGTGCCCACCCCTTGAACATTTCCATGAGCAGCAGAGATGTAGCTGAGGTGTACACCACAATACCTAAACTTCTATCAATGCTCTTAAAAGTGATGATTCACTTTTAGTTCTCAAAAGAACCTTTTATTGCACAGTTCTTTAAAGAATGAATGTGAAAACCCCATGAAAACGAATGTTTAATGTAAAGTTTCTGTTTCAGTTAAAGACTTTCCCCCCAGGACATTCAAGAGCCATTTAGGAACCTCTATAAGACACCAGGCAGGTTAGATGCAATAATTCTGCTCTCCACCTGCACTGCACCAGCAGGCCTTGTATAACTGACTTACTCAAATCAAGTGGTAGCGCTTTCGTCAGGAATGTTCCCTCAGCAACGGGTCAAGCAAACAGGCCTTCTAGTGAATGTGCTTTGTGCATGTCAAAAACGCTGGAATGGGTGGTTCATCCCTGCACCCATGGTTACGCCCTTTAACCAGAGTGACTAACCACACAAATCTGCATGCTCTAAGCCCTACCCACTGAGAACACTGAGCAGACTGAATACATGGCTTCAGGTAGAAGGTGGAATGTCTCTAGACAGTTGAGAAGATGATTACTTAACACAGAGGGGAGGAAGCCAGTGGAGACATAGCTTAAAGGCTCTTTACTACAATAGTAAAGAGCTGTTATTAAGGTTAAATAGTGTCAGTGTCAAGCAGGTTCTAAAGCATCGAAATGAACTCTGAGGGAGGAAGGAGGGACAAGAACACTCAGAATCATGACTCCCCAGCTTCGCTGGCTTAGAGAGTCACCAGAGGAAAAATCCTATTGGCTACACAACTAATACATCACTATCTTTTCAAAGCTACACAAACAATACCACCCCCCAGCTTTCCCATTCATTCTCTTTCCTCTGCCTATTTTTCCCTCAGGAAACCCAGCATCAGAATTCCAGACATTCCCCCAGGAATTCTTCTCCATACCCAAATTCCTTCCAAGTGCTGTATGAGGACCATACACAAATGTGTGTGTGTGTGTGTGTGTGTGTGTGTGTGTGTGTGTGTTTGTGTGTCTCAGAGAAGTCTGTTACTTTTGAAGACTTTTTGCAGGTCACATGTTGATTTTACTATTCCTATTTAATTTGCTAAATGACTTTTATAAGCCTTTGCTGGATCTACACTTTATAGGGGCAGGCTCTCTTATGTTGGTAATACAATAAACATATAACAAATAAGCTGGTGACCTTTGACCTTCTGCTCTTTTCCCCTCTCTCTCTCTCTCGCTCCCCTTCCACCACTCTACCCTCCGTTTCCAGCGTCATCTGAGAACATCTGTAACTGAGGACAGCCAAGGTCAGAGTTAGGAATGCAAACATTACAGAACGCCCACTGCTACATTACAAACTCAGCCATTTCTGCGAGCTGGAGCCTACCAAGCAGAGACAAAAAGCTGTGCCTCATAAAATACTTTATAAGCTTTATATGCAACCGTCTGTATCCTGCAACCAAACCTGTCCAACAGAAACCAACATGATGCAACCTAGAGCCAGACTGAGGCATGCTTTCCACACCTGTGACTGACAGAAGAGACAGTGCAGGTTATCCGATAGGAGGCACGGTTCCTTACAAGGGCAGAAACTCATCCAAGTACACAGACAATGAGAAGCAACTCAAGTCCGTCATTCTGTTAAATTACAATCAAATTTGCACGGCTATTGTAATACAGTAATCTGTTCCCCAGATTACCATGTTTTATGATCTCTCCAGGCTGTACTGTCCTCTAAAAAGACTGTTTTTGAGAAAATACTCCCGGAGCAAAAACTACGAAATCTAACTAATCCCGTGTTTTCCAAAAACACAGCGTGGCCAACTGGTCCCACAAGCTCCTCGGTGGCATCAAACCAGGCTTTGTGGGAGAGTAAACACCACCGTTATGTTTAATCGGCTTTAATGGGAGGACTGAAGCAGCCCTCTGCCGTGACTCCACAGAGTCCCATGCCTTCCTCACACAGCTGCATGACCTGATTCATCCCTTCATTCTACGACAAAGCAGTGTGGACTCATTCTTAAAGCTCATGTCTTCATTTGTAGAAAAAACAACTTTTTGTCCTGCACTGTAACACGGATCAATTGCTGAAGAGACTCCCTGCCCAATGCCTGTCCTCAAGACGTTTTTGGAACAGCCTGGTGTTTAGTTTGTTTATACTGTTAGTGGAAAAATGAAGTTGGAGGAAAAAGGATTAAAAAGCAGTCGTGCATGAACCGGTCAGGCCCTTCACTTAAGCTTGAGGTTAGAAAGAGAGGCCTCAAGCTCAAAGGACATCCATTTAAGACAAGTCACTTGCCATACTACTTGCTAGATGACTTACTATGACCAATCATAGTCATAAGCAAGAGGGGGACTCCTCTGTTTCGTAATATGAACGCAATACCCACAAATTGTTACCATGTCCTTTCAACATAAGCAGTAGAAAAGTTGGTATAGAGAGCTTAACTCATCTTCAAGTGACTCCACCCCATCTTTACATCAATGTGTCTGACCTCAGTGGCCACTTCCTCCTTTAACCGTAGCTCAAAGTTTCACTCAGACATTACACATTCTAACTGCTTATGATCTGGTATACCAGGACAGGCTAAGTAGTGGAAAGGTTTTTAATATTTCCTCACTGCTGTTAATATTTTGGATACTTTTTCGATATTCTTAATACAGTGGGCCTTAATGGTTATTAAATGTACTTAATAAAATCAGCTTCTTTTGATATGATTGTTGATATAAAAAAATGACTTGCGCTATGAATGTAGATGCGGTCATTAGAGGAGTAAAGCAGCAGTCCTATGAGGCTGAGGTGGAAGTGAAACTCTCAGATGTGTGTGGAGCTGTTTGGAAACTGTTTGTCACACTTCCTCATCACAGAGCTTCACACACAATCTGTGGAAAAAAACATAGGTCTAGCAGTATTGCTACTGCTACCCACCCAGATACCTTTGTTTTTTATACTAATCCTATTTTAAACAACTAGGTGCCATTCATGAGCAACCCGAAACCTTTTTCTGCTAAATGTACATCACATTAGGCGACTACCTGACAACAGGCACATCTCTATATTTAGTTCCTAGAGTAATCTGGTGAATCTCTCACAAGGCTTTGCTGGGGGCAAGACTGGTTGGCTTCAAAATATATACCTATTAAACAGTCTATTGCTAACTTGAACCACTCTGAAGATCCACAAATGGAAATTACGGTTCATTCATGTTTAGTTATTTTTAATCCACATTGCTGTCATCATAACTAAGGATCTGTTGTCAGTTTTGACAACAGATAATGAGAGGCTAATAGATGGATGAGAGGCACGGTGTACTATCAGCTAAGGTTTGTTTGAACTGAAGGTCAGTACCACGATGAGCTAATGTTGCAAAACCTCCTGATAGCTCTGAAGGTTATGAGATCAACAGCAAAAGGCAGTCACTCAGAACAGTGACTGCAGAGTTACTTTATATTACAGGCTACTACGCCCAAAAGTTACCAACTTTATAGGCAAATCAGTTGTTCAGAGTCACATGGCAGCCAGACTGATGTAACTACTCCCTTATCTAGTGTGAAGAGGAAGAGGCAGCTGACGAGTTCAACATCCGTTTAAGATGGTGGACGCCGCAACAAGTGAGCAGAGCACTTGTTATTAACAGCCGTGTCAGCAGTACAAACATTTGTGCCACGCACCGACAGCTTCCCATCAGCTTTCTCTGTGTGAAGCAGTTTAGCAGCTGTGGAGCCATTGGAGAGAGGAGCATCCTGTTTTCAAAAAGGTCTAAAGTGGGGGAATGCTTAGTTAGGCAAAAATAGGACCATAACATATGTAGTCGAGTCTCCCTGTTGTATTTATTGGCCTATTTCTATATGTACTAAAAGATAAAAGCAATGGGGACCGGTGTGGCACCCCCCTACTCGAAGAAAAAAAAAAAAAATCAATAGCACTTGCAAATCTAAAGTCCGTATATGTTTTTTTACCGAAAGTTCTTTGTCAGTAGAACTGGTTGACCAATTTAGTCAAATATTAAACTAACCTTGCATTCTTTACATTCCCACCCCTTACGAATTCCAAAGTACATAACAGTGTTCCAGTCTGTAAGACACTGCGGAAATATAGCCTGATAAACACAACCAACAATTCATATCGTCTGTAAAGCTTTGATTTCACAAGTTGCTGGCCAAACGAAGACTCAAACTAAGAACATACCATGTGGGCTTGACACGTTGGTAGAAATGCAGACAACTAACGAGAATTTGAACTTTTTTTTTTTCCCTTACTCATTTTGGTTTGGCAGTTTTACTGACTGTGGAAACCCCCTGCTAGCAATAATGTTAAGAGACTACTTTCTTTTGTGCTATGTAGGGGATTAAGGACATCTTACAAATGCACTGAAACAAGAGTGAAATAAAACCTTTAAAATGACTAAGTTTAATTGGAGGTTACAATTACAATTTGTTTCTGTACATGTTTTTTTGAAATGAGAAAAGCAATGAGAGAAAATGAGTCTTATGAAAGGTTTCTCTCCATTTCAATGGCAAGTTGAGTTTGCTCTGATGCAAGAACTACATTGGAAATGCAAGAATGTAACAATGCCACAGTTTGGAGACATAAAACTGCAAGTGACACACAGTCTGGTGGTTTAAAGCCTAAACTGTAGAAAAAGGACTTCATGGATTACAAAAAAGCATTCAGCTGCTTTGAGTTTTTCAACAGCCTCTGAAAACATAATTCTTCCATTGGTTTTGGGCTACACGGTGAAAACCAAGAAAAACCCATTATTCAATCCGAAAGCTTTTGACAGCATGACATATGAATGTATGAGAATGTAGGCAAGTAATCTTTTGAGAATCAGCATCAAAGACTTTTTGCATATAATGTTCCCATGGGCTCATTTACAGTTTATCTTGTGATGTCAGTGACATGACAATGGTACACTTTAACCCATCAACCTATGCTTGCTACAACTTTCTCAGTAAATCTGTCCTTTACTACAGATGTTAGAACAGTTCTAAAACATCTCTGTATATTAAAAACAACATCTTGTTACATCGTAATGATGAATTATTTGCAGGAGACAGACTCTCAGATATCCCCCCCACCCCACACAGACTCCAAAAACACAGACAACTGACAAGAGATGTCGGGAAGAACAAGCTTTAACCAAAAAAAGAAAGAAATCAGAGATACAAAAACCTATATCATTCAGAAGAAAATAGAGAATCTGCATTTAGATTAAATTCAGGAATGCTCTACCATGTCAAGCAACAGTCAATTAAGTAAGGTGACATACATGCCACAAAACAAAAAACTAAACGCAAGCAAAACCCATTCTTGTTCAAAGAGATAAATTATTAGTTATAAGGGTCTTTTCAACAATCAAAAATAAATGAAAATATAATTCAATGTTTTGAGCGCATTTATCAGAGAGATAATGTGTTATTTTTTCCACCAGGTTTATTTTCTTTCTAACTACAACAGTCAATGCCAATCAGTCGGTCATTAAGACTTGTAATTTGAGGTTAACCATGTCAAGCCCTCGTACAGTCCATCACCTGTTGTAGCACATGAAGGCTGCACATACCAATTCCTATCTCTGATACGTGTCAGTCCCAGCTTCTCTTGAATTTCGTGTGGTTTCATGGCATCGGGTAGATCTTGCTTATTTGCAAAAATCAGAATGATGGCGTCCCGCATCTCCCGGTCATTGATGATCCGGTGCAGTTCTTGCCTTGCCTCGTCAATACGATCCCGGTCTGCACAATCCACGACAAAAATTAACCCCTGTGTGCCTGTGTAGTAATGCCTCCACAGGGGACGAATCTTGTCCTGTCCACCAACGTCCCACACGTTGAACTTGACATTTTTATAAGTGACAGTCTCCACATTGAAGCCCACTGTCGGTATAGTAGTCACTGACTGTCCCAGTTTCAGTTTGTAGAGAATGGTGGTCTTTCCAGCCGCATCGAGCCCGAGCATCAATATTCTCATCTCCTTGTTGCCAAATATTTTTGACAGCATCTTCCCCATCTTGTAAATTGTTCATAAATATGTCCTTCACCCTTACAAAATACTATATACTTCACACTTGAAAGTTTTCAACCGTTCTTGCGGCTTTTTTGCCCCCCAGAAGTTTGTAAGTAGGTTGATTAGTCAGTCAGCATGAACTATGAAACTCCACGAGAAGCAGAGTTCCCTGTCACTCATTCAACACAAATAATTTGCCTTTAGGAAAGTCAAACAGAGACTAACGGGATGGGGTGTAGCTGTGGTGTCAAATGTATGTAAACTTGTCACTTGGGGAGTAATGTACACTCTGGGGGTGAAGTTGGATGCAGTAAAGCTTTGAGCACCGTGCAGGTAGAGGAATTCAGCAGCAGCTGCAGTGTACAATAATCCTCACGCTTCAATGTTATGAAATGAGTTAAAAGAGACCTTTTCAGAGGTTAGTGAAGTGAGCTCCACCGTGCTGTCAGCTGCTTGAGGAAGGCCTGCGGTCCCTCACACTTCCTCTCGGTTCTTCCTCGTCCTTCTCCTCTCCCCGCTGACAGCGCAGCTGGGGGTTGAAACTCAAAAGGCCAACGGGTTGAAGACTTAACCTTTTCTCGGCCGCAATAGCAGTCACGCAGGCCGCCTAAAGCGTCGATGTTGAGAGACAAGAGGTCTTCACTCTCCCCTTGAGAGACAGAAGATCTTCAGAGCACACCTCAGCAGGCCGGCCCCGTGTTAGCCGGCGGCTAAAGCTAGCCGAGCAGCCCAGACTCGTCCACAAACAACACAAAAAAAAGTAAACAGGAGTTCGACCAGACCAGCCGAGCACACTCTTACTAGCCGGTTTATGGGCAGTAAAGCATGTCCACGGTTACCTCTGGAGGCCCACCATTCTAGCGCAGCCCGCCGCCCCGCCGACTCTCTCCGAGCTCAGAATGAAACAGCGGAAAAGGTGTGGACCCGAATCATCCGCCACTTCCGCTCCCGAACAGCCCTCCGCACCTCCCTTCACCGGGACAACAGTGACACCTGCCGGCTATTCTCGTACACAACGTGAGCAAAAATATTGGGGCACTCATGTTATCCATGTTTTCCCTTACGAAAATTCACTATGGTTTCCTATGGTTTGTATGCAGTAACTATAGTTTTACTATGGTATCCCATGGTACTTTGGTACTACCCATAGTTTTACTATGGTTTATCCATAGCACTTCATGGTAGTTGTGGTTCTACCATAGTTTACATATACATATACCACTTCATAGTTACCCAAAAAAACATGAAATCCATGGTTATTTAATCATAGTAAACCATGGTTAATTTTCGTAAAGGTTGGGCTACCGGGTCTTACTTCCAGAGAAGGATACTTTATCTTAGTGCTTCAACATACCAAGACCTTTTGGACAACGCCAGTAGAGTCTCTACAGTTCACACAGCCCCGGCCATTCACCCGGCCTGCTCCTCTCTTACACTACATGGACTAAAGTATTGGGACGGTTTTCTCATACCCACGCTGACTTCCAGTGAAGGGATCTTCATCAACTGTAAGTTATTTCTTTGTAATGAATATACCCCGTATTTGTGTATAAAACATAGTTTGTTTTAATATTGAGTTTTTCTGTAGATTTTTATTTCGATTAATTCAGACTTCGATTAATGTATTTTGTATTGTTCTTGTCTCTGTCATGACATAAGCAATTTCCTTTTGTATTAATAACATTAATACAATTTGATTCCCATTCTGCTCTTAATGCTTCAGCATATCAAGACATTTTGGACAATGCCATGCTTCCAATTTTGTGGACACTGTTTAGGTCCTTTTCAATTACAGCATGACTGTGTCCCAGTGCACAAAGCAAGCTTCATAAAGTCATGGTTCTCCATAAATACATCTGAGGAGCCTAAAACTCCTGTAGCACCACTGTAGGATGTGTAAGAAATAAACCCAAAATGGATAGTTTTATTGGCCAGACCACTGGCATATAACTGAGATGGCTAAAGCATCATCAGGATTTTATGGGGCATTTCCAGAGTACTCTGCTGGATTATTGAAGGACAACGAAAGACTTGGAGCCATAGTTACACCCTATATACCCTGGAAACTCCTGTAGTTCCAGGAGACACTCTGTACTGTGTATTTTTTTTTATAGAATAAATATCACTCCAGATTTATATATTTGTTTATATGGAAAAAGTGATCAGAGATATTTACACAATTTTTTAAAGCAGGAATATTCATTTCAAAACAGCATTATACAGGATACAGATGCTTCATCCAAACTGATAACATTGTCTTGGAAGCTTTCAAATGCAGAGGACAAAAAATACGCAGGCTTACTACATGAACAACAATGAAAGTTTAGTCAAATTTCTTTTGGAAGACATGGAAACGTTATGATGATAAAATAAGCCATAATCATTTCTTCCCTGTGTATATGTGCGTCATATCACTTAATTTTCCAGAAAACTGTAGGCTGTAAAAGCCATATCTCCTGGACCTCTTTGGACTTCCAGCTCCAGAGAACCTTTGATGAGATGACAGCTGATTCTGAAATCTCATGAAAGGCTGTAGAGCTTGCATTCTTGCTGCATTCCTCTGTTTGATATCAGCAAACGTCAGAGATTCCCATGTGGTTCTGTCCTCAGCTTCTAGAATCCATGGTTTGTCTGCTGTCTGCTCCTCACAAAGGCCTTCTATTAGCGGATCCTGTGGCTCTTCTTTCGCTCCATATGTCTTTTCTGAAGAGGCCCCTTGGTTGATCCTGGGGATACTAATTTCTCCGCTGGTACTGGGAGTGCCTTTGAGGGCAGGAAGGATGGGTGTGTAGGTGGCTTTGGATGTCATGCCTTGTGAAGAACAGTGGAAGAGTCCCAGTGAGAGCTTGCTCCGTGATCTTAGAAACTGTCTTTGTTGCTGTTCAAGTTGTCTTAGGTTGTACCTGTATTCCAGCTCAAGGCTTCGTATAAGCCCTCTGTGCTGCTGGACTTGATATCGATGAAGCCCATCATTACTCAAAGCATTATGTCCCTGCATTTTCATCCTAAAACTGTTAAAGCAAGAACCACATTATAGAGATTAGACTTCTGTACAAAATACACTGTCTAAAGCACCACAGTCTCAAAGTTATAGCTCAACAGGATCCAATAAAATGTTATAATAAAGAACATTCATGTTTGTCAGGGCATCTGTGTCCCAAACCTACCTCTCAGCAGTTTAGCTCAGGATGTGACCATTAAATATTTTCTAATAAATAGAAACCATATTGCAGTCTGTCCTCTTTGATGCTTCAGCAAGAGAGCTCTGCTCTATGTTGTGTGTCCTCTTGCAAGGGGGAAACAGTTCAGTAACTAAACACCCGATGGTTGTAATGTGATAGCCTTATTATCATTATTCAAAATTGTTTGGATTTCTAGTGTTTTAGTGCTTTAGTCTGGCTACTGTTGGTCTACTAATTCAATGTGATTACGAAACCTTTGACTCATTTATTCATATTAGAAATATGTTCTATACACTTAATGTAATGAGGCGGCACTGAGATGGTATTGGGATTCAGCAAGGTGTCTGTGCGGGGGTCCGTCTACTGTATACATTGGTTACTGCTATTGACTCATGAGAAAAGGACAATGACAGACTCTTCGAGTTTAAATATTTAAATCTGAGATCAGATGACAAGACATTCTGTTTAGGAGGGAGTATTTGTGGACAGCCTCATCAAAATTTCACACATGAGATCCTATTCACTCTCACATGTTAATCTGCTTTTAATTATGTACAAGTGACCAGCTTGGACTGTTATTCGGCGACACTGATTCAAATAAGGATTAAAATTAGCCTCATCCAGGAAAGAACGTAGAGATTTAAACATTTAAGCAATCTGATTCATTTCAGCAACTATGTCAGGATGACAGAGTATTCTCGAGGAAAATTCAGGTGTTATGTTTAGAATATTTCATTGCAAACAGCTACTGAAAGACTTTTGTATGTTCTGTGACAAGAAAGATCGTTTAAACCGACATAGGATGAAAGAAATAGCTGCATAGTGCTAGAATAACTGGTAAAGTCCTCCCCATTATCTTTAAAGGATCACATTTAGATCATTTTTAAAATACATCTTGTTAAGACACACTGGAAAAACTGTTGTAAGTTATAATTCATTCACACTGTTCCCTGTTTTTATAGGCTCACACTTTGCTTCATTTCATTCTTCTGTTCATATGCTTCATGAAATATTCACTCATCAGAACATGGTTCTTTGGCAAAAGACATTTTTTCTCACACAAACTCTGCAAAATTGCAATACCTTTAGGTAAATACCCACATTAGAAATACACACTTGTGACTTGGTAGTTTTAAATAGTTTTAATCTGGATGTTATAGACTGAATCTTCCAATATCTCCTGTATTCATTAAAAATCAGTTCTTCGAGGGATTAGAGGTGGAACTTAGTCAGTTCAGTTGTTCAGTTTCCTCTTTATATCGCATAAAGGTTTATGTCTTGTGAATGGGGAGGCCATGATAAGCATATGATATCTTTTTAGTAATTATAAAAGTCCTTTTGAAAACATTCAGCGGTGTGTTTGAAAGCGCTGTGGTCTGGTAATGTGAGAACATCATGACGTAAGTGTTTGCATTCCAAGAAGCATGTGAGTCTATAAAAAGGCCTTGTAGATCTTAGCCTTTATGTGACCTTGACGAACCACCATGTTAAACGGCTGAAAACACAGCTTGTAGTTTGTCAGTTCATCACTCAAGGGGAACAACAGCAAATAGAAATGCTGAGAACAGCCCAAAAATGTACATGACAACTGTATGTTAAAATGCAGAGCCTATTTGTTCTCTGCACTGTAATAACTGGAGCCACATCGTCTCGTCTCTCTATGTATCTGTACAGTATATAGCAGAGATGACAATAAAGTTGACTTTGACTTTGACTTGGCTAAGGCATTGAAGAAACAACAAACTTTTTCCATAAAAAAGTTTCCCTCAACTGCAGAAAATATTTTTATGCAATATTTTGAGGGAAGCGATTAAAGCACGGTTGTAGCCCCTAATGTGTGAGCCTTCTACTCGACCTGAGGAGCCATTAAACTTACTGGCAAGGGATGGAACTTGACAGATCATGATGAAAGCTATGGTCATGCTAATAGATACACTCGGAAGTGACAGAAGCTTTTTTTTCCGTGTTTTGTTAGTTCCTCACAGGACAAAACAAATGATTTGGGGGGACATGTCCCCACTAATATATTGGACTGGCCTTCTGCTCTTAAGAAATCTGAAGGCACATGCACTGGTGACATACAACTAATTTAACCCTGCAACCATGTGCACTGCATTTAGATAAGTAGGATATTGCATTTTACAAAGCATTTAGGTGTTGAGCTACATAGGGAATACAATGTAATTTATTAGAAAAATATTAGAATTTCCAAAAGAATATGTACATTTCGAAGTTTCCTCACTTTGTGATGCTAAATAAAAGTAAAATAAGCAACATAAAGTAAAAAAAAAATGTTTACAGAGGCTTACAGAGTAGCTTCATATGGAAGTGACAGTATCCAACAATGGATATGCAACTTATGGAACTAGGTATCAAAGACTAACATCATATCATATCATATTGTTTCAGTATAGTTTCAGTATCGTTTCAGTATAGTTTCAGTATAATATCTGAATGTAAAATGAATGACTCTGAAACCTTATTTAACCCATTTAATCCCAATGGCAACAATTGTTGCCATTTTTTTAAAATTTTATTTTGGAAGCTCTAAAAGTGTTGTTTTGGCTTTGGGCAGCTAATGCAAGTTAATAAAATTAAAAAGAGGTTGTCTCCCCTAAATTGTATCAATGTCATGTGACTTAGAGACATGACTACGCCCCTTTACATCCAGCCTGCACCTCTGGAAAGAGATGTCTGCCTCAAACTTGTTCATGAGGAAGTTCGTAAAATACCTTAATTAACAGATATTACAAAAATAAAAAACAAACAAACACATTTTCTATGTAAAAACACATATTTTCTAAAGGGTCTACTACTAATATTTAATGAGAATTATATGCCTGCATACATCTTTTCACCGTAAGAAGAGTAAATGTAAGCACGGCAACAATTGTTGCTGCTAGTTTAACACATAGTCCTAGTGCTAGTTATACTACCTCTCGAAGGTTTTGGCTGTTTATTCTATTTATCTTTTTTTTTTTTTTTTAAACTATCAGAGGTCAGGCCAGGGGGTGTTCCATGAGATCTTGGTAGGAAGAGCGGCCTCCCGTCGGGGGGTGACCAGATGTGTCGCTGCGGTGGGATCCGCCCTGCTGGGGGACGGGCCTTGGGGTGTTGGATCTTCAGTGCATGGATGGCCCTCCACCAGGGGGGCCCTGCGCTGTGTGAGTGGTCGCAGAGGGTCTAGGGGTTTCCTACCCATTCCCTACACATGTACCACATAGTGGGTGTAAATGGGTCAAATAAGTCAAAATAGGCTTGTGGTTTCCCATCGGCAACAATTGTTGCCAAGTATAAAACCTACATTTTCACCATCATACCCACCAAGAAATGAAAAATTCAAACATATTGTGTGTTAGAGAAATCTAAGGAATAATATGCATGCACTTATTTTGCAGCGAAAAATTTGGGATTAAACGGGTTAACTTCAGACTTGGTCACACGCTAGTTCCCTGCTCCTTTGGCATTTTCCATAGAACTGGCATCACCTGTCCTTGGGTTATTAAAATATGTATTAAGTGTCCAGCTTTTAATTTCATTGAGCCAAACACCTACTAAAGGAGCTCTTCAACCATGATGAACACTATGTCATGATCACACCAGTGACTCAGAAGAGCGACGGAGCGACCAACTGTAATTTATTTTTATGAAAGCTGGAGAGACACATGAGCATGATCTGCTAGGAGTGTATTTTATGCAAATACTGAGGGAAGCAACACTGCAACAACACATCGACTTGACACACATTGCTGATATAAATATTTGAGAAATATGAAAGAGAAGTTCACTGTAAAAAGTCCCTGTTGGTGTAATGGTCAAGCATCCTAATCTTTTTTCTATTTGGCATAGTCAGCAGCCACTAGACAGGAACGCCCTCCCAGACAATCACATAGTTTTTTGTAGTTTTCTTTAATCATCGACCAAGAGTTTAAGGGTCTACTAAAACACATGCTTAATTAAAGAAAGAGGTAACTTTAGGTCTTACTGAACTAGTTGTATAACTGTCTCTTAAGGGTTTCATTGCCCAATTTAACTTAATATACTGACCAATACCCCAATATTTAATGTATCTTTGTAGGTATCCATTCATTTCTTGAGCAAGACTCTTTTATGAGTACACCAAGTACCTGTAATGAGTGCTAAGGGTTATCTTTATGGTTATGCTTAACAAGTCATCTGGTATGGTGATTTTTTTTTACTGAGAAGATTTAATGAATTTATGGGTTTTCAAGTGGGCAGTATAATATACTGAAGGAAGATCTGATCACTATTATTACACCTGTCAACAAAAAATGCATTTTGTAGTGTTTCTTATACAATCTCGCCATGCTGATTACGTTTGGTAACGTTTATTTTCATGTAGCTTCAAGGGTTTAGTTAGAGATGTCATTTTTAGAAAAAACTAAACTTGGTGGCTCGGCTGACATGGTCTTATGTTATAACTTTTTATCTCCAGACCACTGAACATTTCTGAATCAGCATGCAAAACTTAACTGAAAAATGGCAATAAAACAGACCTTTCAAACAAACGTGCTACCCAGTGTTGTTATCCGATTAACCATAGCTCGATTTGGTCATAAAGGTCCAGGTTCCTGCCCTGTTTGGTGACTTTCCAAACAAGTGTGATCTCATTTTAACCATATACAGAACACGACTGTAGTTGAACAAGAGCACAAGTGCAGACATGGCAGAAGAGAGAGCAAGAAGAAAAAACAGTAGGTGTGCTGGAGGAGGAAAATCACCAAACTCTTCAGCAGTCCAGCCCCCATGTACACACCTCTGATCTGAATGGTTGAATACAATAACTGTCTCCTACTGATTAGACCAGAGACGGAGACACCTCTAGCTGTGGTGGACCGCGCTGTCTCTTTAAGACCCCTAGTTAAGCTGCAGCTATGGCGGAGAGCGCAACACCAACCCCGGTTCTCTCGTCCTCAGCCGACAACATGACCTCCCTGGCGAGGGCATTATCTCACTCAAAGTTGAGTCAGATAGATCAGTCGGAGGTGTTTCAGTCGCAGACGTCTCTCTCCAGGATGGGACAAGTTCGGAGGAGAGCTGTATCGAGCAGTCAGAGTCTTGACTCTCTGGAGGTGAGCCCCAGCTCGGAGGCTCGGGTTCTAGTCATCAACACTGGTGGCACCATCGGGATGATGTATCACAATAATGGTAAGAACCTCACCTGACTGATCAAGCCTGTCTGTGGATGGGATCGTGTTTTTGTCCGTGACTCTTAATCACCTGAAACCATACTGCAGTGCAGGATCCAGCTAGCTGAGAGCTACGTAGCGCTGGCTAGCTGAATGAACATGTGGCACTGATGTCAACACCATCATCAACAATTTCCTTCCCATTTTCATTCTGAAAACGCTACGATAAAGCATTGTTTTCGGATTATCAACCTACCTACTGCATAGCTTCCTCTAACCCCCATCAAAACACGAGGTTGTCTTTGTCCATGAAAATGTTAGATAAGCAAAGGAGAGAATCCTCAAGTAAGAGTAGCATGAAGTTGCATCAGTGCACAGGAGAATCAGATAAAAGTAGAAAAAAAAGAAACACATAGACAGGAGAATCAGATCCAAATGAACATCCAAACCTTTCCTTTATATATGACCTTTTAATACGTGGCGATATTTAATGTCAATTTTAGACAGCGTGTAAGCTGTAGCTTGTACATACAGCCTGACCTTATAATATAACTGCAGCTGGTTATTACCAGTGGTGTAGGTTTCATTCCAGCTCTGGAAGGGACACACTGCTAATATCACATGACCCATCATTCAGGCAGTTGCCCCTACGATCAGAAGGTTGTGGGGTTGAATCACAGGTGTACTAGTGGCACCACTCAGGTACCCTTGAGCACTGGGTGCTGTGTCCACTGCTTCACTTGGTGAATGGGTTAAATGCATAGAAATAATTTCACACTGTGCTGTGATATGATCATGTATGACAAATGGACACTGCATGCTATATGATGTGTTTTGGATTAATGATGACTGTTAAGGATATATTACATCAATAATATATAACATACATAACTACATAGTTATTCAGATTATAAAACATTTGACCTCCTATGATTCAGCTAAACAGGAAAACAAGCATCATCATCCCTTGTGCCATTCACAGTTCACAGTTATACTGCAGTAATGAAGGGGGCGTCTTCTTCACTCCAGCCAAATTGGCACCTATAGTTAGTACTGTAGTTCTGCAGAATTGGGGATGGCTTCATCTTCATGCATGAATTCCTAAAATAACATTTCACACGAATGTCATTTCCATTCCTTGACCAAAGGTAATGTTTGCAAGTCCTAAGGTTGTGTTTGTGAGCAAACTCTGCTACCACAACATTATGTTTGCCAGCCCCTTCACATGGCAGCCCATATTTAGACTGTACAGTGACTCTTCAAGTTACCCTCGCACATGCTCTGTACTGTGGCTGCAAGGACCACATCAGCCATGTGTAAAACCAGCTGTTACTGATTTGCATGGCTGTTTGTGACACTGTCTAATTAATTTAGCCATTCATGAAGGTCATTGCATTCTTGGAATGGTACATTTAAAGTGCAAATTAAATGGTACATTTAAGATGCAGTGCAATTTAACAAGCCAAACACAAGGAAGTGGTGTGATGCATAGGTTGTTTATTAATGTCATTGGGTATTTGGCTTCTGCTCTTCGCCGCAGTGCTGAGTCCGGAGCCCAACGCCCTGGTTAAAGCTCTGCGCAAACTCCCCATTCTGCATGATGAACAGTACGCCCAGCAGACCAGGCTGTACGAGTACTATGAGCACCCGGAGAACACACTAGTGCTGCCGTGAGTAGACACCTAAACATACACATATATACGTTCACACACTTAATGTCTTGGTGTGTTCTGTTTAAGTATAAGCTTGTTAATTTCCACATTAAGCTACAGAATGCTCCACCTGAGGCAAATGTGATGGAATATATTTGCATACATCTTAGAGAACTAAAAAGTAAGCAAAATACCAGTTTATGGAAAGTCATTTTATTAATCCCATGGTAATTGATCCTGTTGTAGCACTATAGTGACAATATTATCATAGAATAAGATGAGAATGTGACAGTGATTTTTCAGGTGTTAATGCTTATATGAACCTTCGCTCAGTGTGACATTTCTAATGAGATATTTTTGGATAAAGGAGTTGCAATCTTTGAGCCCAACAGAGGGAGCTGTTTTCTCATGTTTGTGTATCTCATCTGCCATCCTCCTCAACCTCACTCATCCAGTAACTCATTCTAAACCTGTATGTATTACTTTGACAGGATGCCAACTCCCCATGCTGACCAGCTATCTCAAGGGTCCTGTAGTACTGGTAGCAGAATGTTTGCCCTTGCGGGTTGCCAGTGTGTGCTTGTATTTGTATATGTGTAGAAACGTTTGCTTGGTCTGTCTCTGGAGACTGTGAACCTGTCACCGCATTGGATAAAGGATTTGATTGCAGTGATACTGTTTACCAAAATGCTCAGTATGATGTGGTCTGCCATTGACATTTAGCGTTTCTTCCAAAAAACAAGAATGTCATCACTACTAATCACAATTTACCTAAATTGTGCTTAACCCAACCTTAATTTACCCCTGAAAATACACCATTTGAATTAAGTGGTTATTATCCCTTAATTTTACCTTAAAAATTGATTTAAGGCATAAGCGTGAAACCCCTTCATCTTAAACATACGTAGCTTCTTTTATTTAAGGGACAAATTTGAAAAAGTAAAGGGAAAATATAGTAGTTTTACCCCATAATCAGCCTGCACTTCATCTTAATTGTCCTTAAATTTCCTTAATTTTTTGGGGGTTTTGTAGTGCATTTTACATTGAATTTTAATTAAATTCATTATAGTTTTATTTTAGTTTCTGTTATTAGAATTAACATTTTTATGTACTTAAACAACACAAGGTTCATTACACTTCGGTCTCTAAACCACAGAATACTGAGCTAGGGCAAGTAACAAAGTAACCATATGTGTGTGTTTTTTTTTTTTTTTTTTCTACTAACATGACAATATCAGGTGCAAAAGAATGCACAAATCAAGTGAAATTTCACTAATGTAACAGCAGAGGGATAAGTTACTGCTCCTGTCCTTATATTTAAATCTCACACTGAAATCTGTGTGCAGCTGTGGCACAGGTTAATCCTCAGAATGCCCCAGCATGTTTCACGGGGTTGTAGGCATTAGGGGATCTGCTGGAGATGGCCTGCTCCTGACAAATAGAACAGAACTGAAGTCTAAGCTCTTTTAGTCCTGTTTCAAGCATGTTTTGATCTCAGAATTGGTTTGCTAGAAGCTTTGCCAGCTTGGTTGGTGTGGTGTCTGGTATCAGACGACCAGATGGGGGCCAGTTATCCACTTTAGGGGGAGATAGAGCTAGTGGGGTGTCTCTGCATGGCTAATCTCCAACATACAGGGACACGAAGGTCAGGCTCCTATAGGCTAAGTCAAAAAAAAAAAAAAAAAAATTAATAATAAGGACCTATGCACAAGGCCAGCTGATTAGATTTGTGTTGCCTACATAATCGACCCAGTGAGACAGTGCTAGGACCGTTAAAAGAAAACTGTCTGCATTTTTATGTTTTCTATATTATTTGTACACAGCATACTTTATGCGATGAAACAATAGTGATGGTCTAAAATGAGATGGAATGAAAGTGCTTTACATTACCTTAGAAATAAATAATGGTTTTGCCTTCAACTAATGTAATTTCCTACAAAACTTTGGACACATCCGGTCGGACACATGTATGTTTTCCATAATGTTAAAAATGTTTGGAAATATGTAAAGATGTTTCAGTCTAGTAAAGTGTGAAATATGGAAAATATTCTTTTAAACAACAGCCCATTGTTTAACAAGAGCTTATCTTCAATAAAGACAGGTGTTTTTGGTGTGTTGATTTTAGGCACATTATATTTGTTGATACGCTTGACTCAGACCACATTTTATGACAACTTAATGCATATAGTGTTAGTAGTCTTATGGTGTCCTCACTGTGGTGGAGGTAGCACAGTGGGTAGGATACTTGCCTCCGGACCAAGAGGTCATGGGTTCGAATCCTACCTTCAGCACCACCATTGGGTCCCTGAGCAAGACCATAACCCTAAGTTGCTCCAGGGAGACTGTCCCCTGTAGTTAGGCAATTAAAGTTGCTTTGGGTAAAAGCGTCTGCTAAATGCTGTAAATGTAAATGTGTGAACAATGGGAACTTGTAGAACATTAAGAGAAAATTTGACTGGCACGATAATTATTATAGTAAATGATTACCATTCACTTAACCCTTGCATTACCATTCCCAGTGTCTCTTAATAATTGTGTATGCATGTGTCATAGTACTAGTTGGCTAAAGTGTAGTTCTGAATTAACATGGGCTGTATGCTCTCCTCTTTTGAGTGGTTTTGTAGTTATTTACATGGCTAATAATGTGATTTGAAAAAGACAGGAAAATTTACTTTGGTGTATCACTGTAATGCTTTGCTTAGTGGCTCTGCTAATCCTGTAGCCATTTCATATAAAATGTCCTCTGCTTTAAAGTATCAGTTTGGATCAGTTTGGAGCTTGAATTTCAATTATAATTACTAGTCTGTTACTCTGTCTGGGTTTTTGGGCATTGTTGAGCTGCCAGGCTAAGCAATATCTTAATTCCGAGGCTTTTGTGTGTGTTTCAGTACCACCCACCTATAGTGAAAAACCACATTGTGATCTAGTTAGAAACATGCTTATAAATGCCCTATTTTTATAGAGTAAACCCTAAATATGCCCCCAAATATGCTCCCAAGACACTTTCATTTTATAACTCACAAATATTAAAGAAAATGTGAAGGTAAACCAGTCAGCAGCAAATAAATAGCACTCTCGGATTGGCTACTTTTACCTTAGCAAGATGCGCTTTCTTTGTTCTCTGGACAACACTGAATTTACATTAATATTTATGTTACAAAATTAGTAAATTATAATTTTTCTTAACGATTTAGCACTAAAATGCATGATAAACGATAGATTGCTACAAAAACAGCTGTGATGCCCGGGCCTCGTCCACCACGCCCCCCCAAGGCAAAAAAAAATGCGGAGGATATCTGCAGTTTCCGTGTCAGTGCAGGGGGTTCAGTAAGCAATTATTTGTTCGGTTCTCAGAAAAAAAAGTTCTCAGAGTAACCACTACTGCTGATCCGCGTTAAAGTGGGGGCTTACTGTATGTTAGGGTTAATGTCGAATTAACATGTTAATTTCAATCAATTAATCAAAGACAAAAACAATGCAAATATTTTTTTAATGCTAATTAATTGCACCACGTGATTTTAACTCGGCATGGTGTTCTGCTGAAAAATGCTACCTATTGAGATGTGCTACTTCTACGCATGTGCAGTTACACAGGCTTGGGATTCAATGCCGTGCTCACAAATCTGTGCTATGCTGGGACACTGGCATCAGTATAAACTTCAAGGGAACATTTTCCCATGAGGATAGCATGAATTGATGGACTCTGCTGTCGATTTGCGCGACGGTAGCATTTTTCACAAAGCAGAGCTCCCTGCTTCATGGTAGTATTTCTCAGTGTTCGAACATGACCGTATAAATGAGCTCAATGCACATCTAAAGATCTACCCATCTAGGCTCTTCTCATTTAAATAAAATATGTTTTTCTTGGTTTATGCATATTATCAGTGCTAAACTGACTGTATAAACTGTATAAGCTTTAAGGAAGCATTTTTCCACAGGGTAGCATCATTCGTCAAAACACCCATGCTTGTATGTACATTGTCTTAAACTGCACCTCATAGATGGACTTTGTCCTATCATTGTTCTTGCTGAAGTGTTTTTTTTTTTTTTTCCCTTATAAGCATATAAGGTCATATTTTACATTGGCTTGACCATTACTGCACATTAACAGTGCAAACCCAGTTATTAAATTAAAGAAACATTGAAAGTATGCAATGTTGATTATTAGTTAGTGATTAGTGTTTGCAAACCAAATGTCGTTGCACTTTTGTTCATATATAGCTGTACTTTTAAAATAAGTGTGCAGTACACTACTTTTGAATTAATCATTTAAATTAGTGGATAACAATGCGTTTAATCACAATTTACTCCATTTCTTGTGAACAGTCAGTCCTAACCAAAACAGTTCGTAATGAATGTTTGAATTGTACAGTGTCTCCTGATATTCTGTTTATTCCTTTTTTCCCCTCTCTTGCTTATCTTTCACTCTTGTCTCTTGCCATTTTGCACACAGATCCTGCCTCTGGTGCAGCTTGGAATATGCTAATTTCGCCCTCCCTCCCTCCCTGTAGCACCCATACCAACATTGTTAGATAAATGAATAATTGGCGATTTGAATACATTGTCTTTTTCCTGAGGCACCCATCCTTTAAGAACATCAACAACATATGTTTGGGGCTGCTCTTGTGACTGGAGGCTAATTAGAGCTCTAGCTGGGGCCTTGCTCGTCAGAGAGTTGTTGAAGAAGGTAGCACGGAGTGTGTGTGTGTGTGTGTGTGTGTCTATCACCTCCTCCCTCCTCTGCTTGTCTATTGAAAGGGCTTGAGCTCTGCCTCTTTCCATGTCTATATTACTTGGGGAGGGGAGGGTTTGGGGTGAGGGGTGCATTTCAAAAGGAGAGATTAAGGCAGTCTTTTCATCAAGCAGCCTCTTTTAGCTCATCTGTGCACTGGAACATGCCACATCCAATCCAACAGCATTTACAGGCCACATTAATATGGATGTGGGGTTTAGGGTGCATTGCCCCTTTTAATTAGAGCAAAAGGGGTCGTGCTAAGATGAGCACACCCTGTGTTTAGGTGCGGGATACCCCCCAGCGATCCTTTCAGCACTGTGAACCCCCACAAGCATACGCTTTCTCTCCAGCAGAGAGGATGAAGAGGATGCAGAGTTTCTAATGGGTATCTGTACAGTCCTAACATGGTTCCAGAAAGGGTTCTGTAAAGCCAAAGAAGAGCCATTTTTTGGTTCTTTAGGTATTGGTTCAATGGATGGTTCCTCTGTGTATTGTTACTATTCTATACCAAAGATTGTCCACCTAGGAACCATTTAAGAACCTTTATTTAATTTGATCTACTACTACTATAAACACACACACACACACACACACACACACACACACACACACACACACACACACACACACACACACACACACA